>JARVGV010000280.1:16692447-16706000 GCA_031762435.1 Hypsolebias longignatus | reverse complement strand
TTTAATGATTTAATGATGTATTTAATAATTAAATGATACATTTCATGATTATGTATTTATTTATTTAATTTTGTCACATTCCGTCCTCCACAGTAAACGCCCCGTTCGGGTTATTTTTTGTTTATTCAGCGTAATCTGAAATAAATTGAGATCAGAACGAAACTGACCTCACTGTGAATGTGCGACCCATGTCATTTCCGCCTGGCTAATGCTAATACTATTAGCATGTCGGGGAAGCAAAACTAGTCTGTGAGCAACACAACATTTCTACTAGAAACTTTGAAAGAGCTCAAAATTATCTGTATCACCTGTAGCTCAGTCAGGGAGTACAGTAACGTCTCCACCATCATTAAAACCTTTCGCAGATCCATTTTGGGTGATCAGGTTTGTTTATGTTCATCCTGGAAGTAAACTGGACGTAGGACTTCTGTTTTGTTTTTTTTTTTTCTTTTTTTCTTGTTTTTTTTTTTTAAGGAGTTTACCACTCTGCGCTTGTCAGTACTTGTGTTCAAAACAAAGTCTGCTGCATGTAAACGCTCGTTGTGAACGGACTGTGCCCATGTAACAATATATTTGAATTATTTAATCTGAAAACATTTCAATCCAGTCAAAAAAATGTGCGCATGTAAACATAGCTAATGAGAGCTGGGGTTGTGTGAATGAAAGACTGAACCGCAGCTTCATATTGTGTAAAGGGGGCCTCAGACTGGCTACCCTCCACATCAATCAAGTGACAAATTTCATAGTGAGGATGGATGATAGGCTGACGTCTATTTTTATTAAATTTTTTAAAATATCATGCAATCCACCCATACTACATTTGCGATCGACCGGTAGATCGCGACAGATGTAACGGGCACCCCTGATCTAAAGGCATCTAAAAACGCTACTGTGTAGAATATAGGCTGAGAAGTTGGGTTTTGGTTTTGGGACTGAAGGCCAGTAAAAGGCCATTGGTATGGCTATACTGTCAATAAATATACCGTAACAAGAAAATGTTACATCTAGGATGTAAACATATAATTTGTTGCAAACTAAGCATTTCTGATGCAAAACTGAGCACACTGAGATTGCAGTGCTGATAATATTTTCACATATTGTGCAGCCCTAAAAGTACCTCAGTTAAATATTTTGAACCCTAATACAGCACTAAAATGAACTAGAATGCAGTGTCCAGGTTTAAACTCATCAAGATGGTATGAACTCATCAACACACACCTACACACTAATCCATACGCCCCTCTTTAGGAGTTAAACTTGAGCTTTTTCTTTAATGTAAAAAATATAATTTATTTTGTTAAAATTATTCCAACACAGGGAGGGATGCAACACAAGTTCAAACTGGTCTGTTGCATTCTAAAATAAAATAAAAAGATTAATGGTCTGTTTAAAAAGCTGCCCCTTACCTTTCAGGTTCTGTTTTTTTGTTTAGTTTTGCTCAGTTTCTTGCTACTCATAGTGTTTTCCTAAGATCCTAAGATCATAGATTAACTGTTCTAACAAAGTTAGGTAGATTCTTTCAAATAATGATAAATAAACGATAAAGGGTTTAAAAATCCTACAAATACCACCAGGTAGGTAGGTCTCGTTAGTGACTGCCACAGCCAGTCACAAACCAGAGGAACCATCCATTGCTTGAGAATTTGTAGAGTTTTTATGAGATATTGATCTTTCCTCGAGGCTGACTGCACAGCTCTGAATCAGTATCAGCTGCCACATGTTTAGGCTTGTTACCTTTGAATACCTGGCATGGCTGACGAACGCACCGGGTTTCTTTTGTTGTGAAACTGTTCCCTTTAATATTTCATCAGCACTGCAGACTAAAACACTGAGGCTGAGCAGACAAACTACACACAGAAAAATGTGTTTTCCTTCTGGAGGCTGTTCTAGTGTCAGCTGCTCCCAAACAATCCATCGATTCATCTTTTCTTCATCGCCACATGGCTTTCGGTGTAATATTAGGTCAGAGCGCAGATATGAGTGGGGGATGGCGGGGTTTTTAGTGTCTGCGTCTCCGGGTGTGTGGAATGTGAAACTTTTTTCCCTTGAATCTAATATAACCAGGCGCAGGATAAAAAACACCACATCAGCGTCACACAGTCCTACAGTTGACTCACCCTATGTAATTGGTCCGTAAAGAAATTTCCAGCTCTCTCAAAACTTGGGTGGACTCCTGTACCCTCCGTCTGAATTTCTGAGGAAGGAAAATAAAAGCGGGAGAGGTTAAATTTCATCATACTCCTATAAATCAACATGTGGTAGTGCAGAGATTAGACATGTTTTGCAAAAACTGGAACTTTATTCGGACAGAATGGCCAGACCATCCTCAGACTGTGTTTCATGCACCAACAATATAGTATAAAGAAGTAAAAAAAAACTTGACTTTTTAAAGGTTCCTGTAAAAGGAATAATTAACAAGGCTATTACAGACAATAAGCTGACTCGTTGGAAACTTTAAAAGGAGAGCAGTTCTTTTCTTCTTCTTTCTACCTACATTTTGCTACTGGTGTAACTTTTAAAATTTGAGACTACAGCTGGTTCTACTACTTTGTACAAGAACAGCACCTTTTTAATCTAACAGTCATGTAAACATACACTTGGATTCCTGGCATGTTACTGTGGAAGCAGCTTTAAGAAAAAAAGTCCATGTGAACTGTATAAAGGTGTGAGAACGAGGCCAAAAAAACCTGACGGAACGTGAAAGAGGGCACCTCTTTGAGTTCATCCTGACTCAGAGTTATCTGTAGAGTCATTGGTTGCTTTCACACCTAATATTCAGGTAGACACTGTTCCATTTGGGACCAATATTTAGACCATTTGTTTACATTTTCAGCTGGTGTGGTTTGCATTCGTACTGCACAGAGTTAATCGAGCCAACCTGTTCCCCCCATCACCTGTGGTGGCGCTGCGCCAAGAACTACTGAAGGAAACAACACAAAAACCTCTGAAGAAGACACTACTTCTTCTTCTTCTTGAAATGAAAAACAAAAATAGAGTAGCGTCAAATTTTAGTGGTTTTAGGATTTCTGTTTTGTCATCTTTCAACAATGGACTCGGCATGAGTGTAAGATGAAGCAGAAGACCATGGAGAATGTTGTTTTTCACACAAAGTGGCTGATGGCTCTGTATGAGGTAAGAGAAATGCACATCTGTTTGCCATGTTGTAGTCCACTTCCTGCTTTTGGAGCGGTCTCCGGTCTTCTTGCATTCACACTGCATTTGAACTGCGCCAGAATTCACTTCAACTGAATTGAGACCTAGGTTTTTAGGTGGACCAGAGTTTACTGTTTTGGTCCGCATCAGAGTTTGACTGCATATTCACAGTGTTATTCCCCGATATGTTATGGAAGCACGATCCGTAGTGTACTTCCAGGTCACACGGATCGCTGTTGTTTATGAATAATAATGAAAAATGTCTTAATTTGCTTAGAAAAGTACTTGTTCTATCTCCGACGATTTTCATGTACAGTAGCTAATTTATGCCACTTGTATTTCCATTACTGAATGAGAAAAACCCTGCAAGATACAGAATTAATTATTTCCATGGTGAAACAGTGCTGCTCAGTGGTGATGCACATCATTTTAACAATGACGTAAGTATGTCAATGATTTTAATGGAAATATGAGTGGCGTAAATTAGCAACATGAAAATTGGCAGAGATACAGCACATACTTTTTAAGTAAACTAAGACAGTTCTTATTCATAATCGGAATTATACCAGTACATTTTCCTTAATCTAGCATATTCAATAGCGATCCATGTGACCCAGAAATATTCCTTTTAGCGCATGGCAAATGAGCTACACTATGGATCGGCTTCTGTAAAAGATCAGGGAACGACACACACCTCCCCAAACGAACCGGACTTTCCAGGCAAACGGACTAGAGTTGGATTAAAGCGAACTAAACAGGGCTGGTGTGAATGCACCCATAAACAAGAGGCCGTTCATGCTGTTATACAACCACAAAAACAAAACGAGCCGAGTGAATGACCAGTGGTGATCAAACAGTCACGGTGCAACAAGGAGAGGGAAGGCAGTGATGAGAGGGGGTGAAACTCTTACAGAGGAGACGGAGCAGAAAGTCGTGGTCTAAAATGAAATTCTTGTGTTTTTAATAGAAGTGGTCACTGCAAAAATTTACTTTGACATGGTTGGACACCGGGTTGTGCCAAATGAATTAAAAAAGGGGTTTTGATACAGTATTGTGGAAATGGTTTAAACCATCCTTTTTAACTTCTTCTTACAAGGAGCCAGACTTTCTTGTATGTTTTCCAACTGGTCTTGGTGAAAAGTCGTCTGGTATTTAAGACATACATTTTCCTTCTGTTGATCATCTACTGTACGCCAACTATTTACAGCTAATAGCTCTTTGAGAAGCCCCTTGTTAAAGCTGAAGTACTATTTCTCATCTATATCTGTTTTTTTTTTTTTTTTTTTAAGAAATGGGAACATATCATGTTAAGGTGGTTTGTCACTGAGCAGTAATTGTAGGGAGACTGGTGGTTGGGGCAAAATCGTAAAAATTGCAAGTAAATGTGTAATTGTTTAGTAGAAACTGTCTTTATGGTTATTTTCCATCATGTTTGTATCAGTGAGGCAGCACAGCTGAACCCTGTGCTAACATATTATTAACATCCACCGAGAAGAGAGCTGTTCCCATAACTTGTTCTCTCGAGTCTACGTCTTTGGGCTTGGGCGGTGTGCGTTTTGGAGCATAAGGAGATGAAAAACAGTGTGTTTTTATTGGGGAGGAGTGGTTTGTGTGCATGTGTGGAAAGGGGAGCATATTTCGGGGTACTGCGCAGGCTCCCAGAGCCCCCACCAAAACACCCCGCACTTTAAGTGCTACCAGCTGCATCACAGTGAGAGCAGGAAGAGACGGCGGGGAGAGAGTGTGAAGACGACAAGAGGGGATAGGAGTAAAGATGAGGAGGAAACCACGGAAGGGTAGACAGAATCTAAAAGGGGTGTGGGGGGGGGAGAGATTTTGGGGAGGTGTGAGCACAGGAGGGGTCATCCTGGAAACAAATCAACGCCTGATACATTCTTGGAGACTGGTTTGACTGGAGCTCTTCCTCCTTGGCTGCCTATTGGCTGGGAGCAGCTCCGAGGAATGCACGGGAGCCTGCCTATGGAAAGCAGAGGCAATGACCTCCAGCTCTCTCACAGTGGCACAAAGTGGCAATTGTTTGAGTTTGAAGAAAAGGGGGATGGAGCAGGAATGTAGAAAGAAGCCCATAACTCTTTCTTTTCCTCTGTGTCCTCTGTTTCTTCTTCTTTTTTGTCCCTCCATCATTCCCTGTCCATCTTTCTCCACTCTCGACCAAGTCTTTATAATTCTGCATCTCTCTTTCTCTTCCTCATCACTGCCCTCCTCTCTTTAGGCTTTCGTTCCACCTCTGTGTGCCACTTCAAGCTTTCAGCCGAGGCTAAGAAAAGGTGCAGGTTTCATGGCCAAAACACAAGACCAATGAAACTTAGAAACACAAAATAACTGAAGAGAGATCTGAACATGTTTCTCAGAGGCAGCCTCCTCAAGCAGTTTAATATAGAACAAACATCTTTTTAAATAAATTTAATTAAGTTTAATTGAAAAAAGGGGGTGAAGAGGAGGATGAGCCAGCTTTGCTGAAAACACATTACAATCTCATCTGGATGAGCTCCAACCGTGATGCTGAATGTTACACCAAGAGCTTTTAACGCTGTCGCCATCCGCTGCTCTATAAGTTTACCATCCATTAATCTTAATTATCAAACCAAGCTGCCCAGCCACATCCATACATGACCACCATGATGATAAACCAAGTTTTGTGTACCATCAAAATCCTTGTGGACCCATCATGCTCCATTACATGTCTATTAGCTCCTAAAAGCCCCACCAAGCTCTGTCGTGTTCTAGGTGATTTTTTTTGTCCTAGTGAGGTTGTCCAGTGTGAACAGGGCTTTAGTGATGATGTCATTCTTGCTTGATGTAAACAGACTTAATTTTTGACTTGTCCTTGCACAAACTAGCACAATTTAACTACATTGTCGTGTCTATTAAGTCTGCTTGAAGCTGAGTCATTCTCCTCGTTTCTGATCTTAATCAGATCTCACAACTGTGTAATCTCTCTGGCATCAATGCCACCATGATAAGACAGCCTCTGACACAGGTAAGCTTCTCGTCGACGCCACCTGCCATGTTCAGAACAAGTTACCTGGAAGTTTTTAAAGTTTAATCATCAATGTCAAATTGAAAGTACGTCCGCTGCACGCATCCACAAATCTAGTTTCTGTTTCAATTTTACAACTTACTGACGGTTAAATCTAAATGTTTGCTCTCCAGGTGTTTTCTTGGAAGCAACATGTAGTTTTGAATTAAGCAATGAGTTATTAATTGAGCAAGCTGGGATTTTTTTAAAGCCCAAAATTATTTGGAAATGGCAGTTTTCACATGATAGAGAGAAGACCTCAGTGAGATCAGACAACACACATCTTGTTGCACATTCTTTGCATCATAAAAACACGGTTTTCTCTTTTTACCACAGTCACATCATAGCTTCAATTTGTTCAAGCTGCTCCAGCTGTTTCATCGCGGTTTAACTTTTTTTTTGGTAACCACACTCAGTGCAGATTGAATTATTCAGTGATTTGTTCTTCTTCTGCCAAAGCCTGCTGATTCATTTGTTCATCAGAGAGACACATCTCACAGCGTCCCCCCAAAAAACCCGACACAGCTCGCACATCCAGACTAGAACGACTTCATATTTTTTTGGCAAAGCCTGAGAGTTAAATACTTGGCTTCATGGAGGCCCTCCTACTTTCCTCTACTACGACAAGAGCCAAGATAAACAGCCCGAGCTAGCAGCTGAGATGATATAGACATTTTTATGATATAGCTCAAATCACTTGAGATAATTTCCTGATATTTCCTGCTGTGCTGCAAGAAAATACCAACGACACCCTCTACCTTTTACCCTCTTTTATTTTGTTGTTCTTTTTCTGCACTGCTAAAGATCGGTCAGAGCTTTCTTCAGCCAGGGCGTTCCTGATAAACAACCGTCTCCTTTCTCACTGTTCTCTAACTCAAGTTCCTGAGCTATCTCCCAGGGAACTCCTGCGTGCAGTCTTTCCACAGCTGTTGTTGGGATATCCTGAACATCAGATAGAAGGTCAGCGGGGAAGGAAAAGCTGTCGCACTGGAGCAGCTAGGCCACTGGAGATGGACAGCCTGTCAGACAGGGCGCTCACCTTTCTCGTGACTGCCGGGTCTAGATAACTCCTCAGCTTTTGAAGGTACGTGTGAGGTGGGTTTTTCACTTGGAATCGCTCCTGGGAATAAAGAAAGAAAACACAAAATGAGCAGATGGGAAGGGAGTAATGAGGAAAGACAGTAACACTTCAAAAAACGTTTGTAGTGAAAAGTACACTCGTAATAAAAATCAGAAAATTATGGACAGTTTCACTTTATATTTGTGTGTGTGTGTGTGTGTGTGTGTATATTTGATTCACAGAAGGATTTAAAAATGCCTCATTCTCAATGATGTCCCAGTAAACTTAAACAGCTTCTGTCATCAAGTGGAATCTGATTAGGCTTTGTGTAATCCATCTAATGGGAACTTCAGACTACCGTATCTTCCACTATTAAAAAAGGTAAAACATCCAACAAGTCCTAAAATCAGAGCTTGCTTTGGATACGACAAACTCTCCATGATGCCAGGTGTTTTATATAATATGTTTTTTCTTTTGTCTTTGGTGGAAAACAGCTACCTGAATGAAATAAGAAGTTTTACTGGGATTTATTCGATGAACTACAGCTTAAATTCCACAGAAACAAAACAAATGTCAGGCGATCCCATGATTTCACTTGTGATTTAAGCTGTAATTTAATACCAAAGCCCTGTGTGGATGTGCAAGCACTTGTTCGAGCCTCAGCCAACAACAGGTTCAAGTCACACTATTGTGCTCTAAATATAAACCAGAGATTAGTCCCAGGATTTGGATCAGTGTGTTGAGCGGGAAATGGTACTTGCATTAAGCTCAAGGCATCATGAATGGTTTAATTCAGGAAAACACAAAAAGTCAGTGCATGCAGGATGAAACTTCTACTGGAGCGTGAAAATATGAAGAGATATTCTAAAGGTAGACTAAATAATTACTGTGGGAAACACAGACTTGATCATCATGTGGCATATTAAAATAAAATAATAAAAAAAAAAAAAGACTTTTCTCAATTTCATATTTTTAAAGTCGGTGCAAAAGTCTGACCGGATTTCAAACCTATAAAAACATCTGTCTTCATTAGTTATTTGATTTGTTCCTTTTTGTGAAGCGTGCTTGTAAATCCAATAAGTACATTAGGAAGTCACACATGCACTAATCAACTCAAGTGTGAAGCCACACACAGAAAGATTTTAAAATAGAAGCATCAACTTCGCCAATAAAGATGTGACTCAGGACATATTTTGAGGCCTATCCACCCTGAAGAATCGGAGTTTACCGGTATTTGCTTCATATTACGATTACCAAACAGAATTTGTTAGGAGAATCTCACTAATTTGAGTGATCTGTTCCAAAACACATGGTGGTATCATGTCCATGTTCTTCAACATGGAACTAGCAACACTAACACAAAGAGAGACAGCATATGTATCCCAAGTTAATTTATTAGAAAACATGACATTTAAATATATTTTCTAAGGTTTTTGTGAACCTCCAGCCTCATCTCATGAATGTACGTCAGTGTTGTGGCTTCCTGTGGTTTTAACAATAGTTCCTGTGGCCATTTACAGATGATGAGCCGCATAGTTAAACACCAAGACCACTTTTGCTTTTGGTGTTTACCAAAGGGAAAAAAAATCTTATTTTTAATGTCAGTGACTGTTGCTAGGACTGAGATAAGTCAAATCATTTATGCAGTAATGAGGATCTGAATGACTTATCATTGTGCAGTCAACATATTTCCATTCAATTTATTTTAAATGTTCTATTCTATAGTTTACTGATTTTGTTCACATCGTATGAAGAGGAAAAACTTCTGCTGAACCTTGTGTTGCTGCTTCACAGCAAAACAAAGCTCCTGGAAGTTTTGTAAGTTGCAGATAAGGCATTGATCTCAAAGATAAAAAATGTGTTCACCCTATATACACAGATACTCAGATGAGATCAGAATTATCACATTTTATCACTATTGTCTTTTTTTGAGCGAAAATGTCTGAGAAGGGGTTAAAAAAATCCAATCAACTGGACTTTTATTCTGCAGCTGAAGACGTTTCTCTTCCCATCCAGGAGGCTTTATCAATTCAAAAATGTCTGGAGTGTGTGGACTTCCAAACTTTGTAGAACTGCATGAATGGTCTTGTTATGTACCCTAGATTCACCTGCACGTTAGACTGGAACAACTTGCCTCGCACACTGGGAGCTTGTTAGGCTCTTTGTCTGCCTGGCTCATAAGAGAGAAAATGTTTTGGTCACCTGCATGAAGGTGTGAGTTGGAGTGGAGCTGACCTGAAATCAGGCCGAATACTCCATCATAAGTTTTTGAAAGTTGAAATCTGAGATCTGAAGTTGTTTTTTTTTCTCAGTTGATGGAAATGGCCTCCTTCACCCACCACCCTCAAACCATCGGTCTTCTCTGTCTAAAATATGAAAATTTTGGTACTCAAAAGAGTCTCTCTTGTCCTTGAGGTGTAGGTGGACTGCTGAGTCTGGTCCTGAAGAGCTGCTCTCTGGTGTTGAGCCATGCATCTGTGAAGAGATTTAGTTTCTCCAATATAGAGGTCTGAACATTCCTCACTGCACTGACCTGCAGACACCACACAGTTTGGGTTTGGGGGTTCCATCCTTGGGATGGACCAGCCTCTGTTTGAGGGTCCTGTTGTGTTTAAAACGTACCAGGATGTTATGTTTGGAGAAAGTCCTTTGAAGTTTTTCAGATCCTCCAGCAACATATGGGATGGTAATGTTTTTGTGTCGTCTCTTCTCTCTGTTCGGTTTGCAGCATTTTTTATTTTTTTTTGGTTCATTATTTGCTGATTTGACAAAAGCTCATTTAGGATATCCACAAGTTTGGAGAGCTTCTTTCATGTGCTTCTGTTCTTTTTCCTTCCCTTCTTGTGAGGACATGTTCGACTCGGTGGTGTAAAGTCAGAACATTTGTGTTCCAGTGGCTGGTGAGAGTTCTGATCTGTGTGAGTAGGTTTCCTGTAAACTTCAATGTTGAGGCTTCCATCTCATGTTCACCAAACAGTCCAGAAAAGGCAGCTTGTTGTCGTTGGCATCCTCTCTAGTGAACTTGATGTTGTTGTCCAATGTCCACAGAGTTGTGTCTGCTGAACATTTCTACTTCTTTCGCATGGACTTTGACCCAAGTGTCACCCACATGTCTGAACCAGTGTTGTTCTCTTGAAAGAGTCCAAGGCTCTCTGTTCCATTTCCTCCATGTAGATAGAGTTTGTCCACAGTCGGTGGCGCTGGAGACCCCATGACACGACCATGCTTCTTTCTATGAAAGCTGTCATTGTACTTGAAAAAAGTTGTGGAAAGACAAAGGTCCAGCAGGGTACAGAGCTAATTCCAGGATTGAAGGTTCTTTATTGTCATTCGCATCACATGTGGTACATGAGTTGGAACAAAATTGTGCACACGGGGTTCCAGTTACATCCAACGATAGCAAAACAATAAAGTGTAAAAACAAACAGTAATCTGTGGTGAAATTGAAAATACTCTGGACAGAGAAGACAGATGGAGGGAGAGCTATTCACAACAAACAAGGAAAAAACAACTTTCCAACTTTGTGGTGTGTGCAGTTCTATGCAGCATGGAATGTCTAGAACTCTATACTGGAGAAACCAAACAGCTTCTTCACAGACGCATGGCTCAGCACAGGAGAGCCAGCTCTTCAGGACAAGACTCAGCAGTTCACCTACACCTTCACCATAAGGGACACTCTTTTGAGGACCAAAATGTTTGCATTTTGGATCGAGAAGACCGAAGGTTTGAGAGGGGGGGGGGGGAAGCCATCTAAATAAAAAGAGAGAAACCAACTTGAAACAGAGGAGGTGGTCTCAGATTTCAACTTTCAGTAACTTATAATGCAGTTTTAGGCCTGATACCCGGTCAGTTTCACTCCAAACAAGAACTTCATTCTTGTGTCCAGGCTGGCCCATCTGTGAGTCAGACTAACAGAGACCCTAATGAACCTCTATTGTGATGAATGAGAGGGCAATCTGCATGTGAATCTAGCTTACAGAACACCTTTGCTTTATAACTCGAACCCACACTCCCAGTTCGTTGAAATGAGAAGGCTCCTCGGATGAGAAGCAAAACGTCTTCAGCTACAGAATAGAAGTCCATTTGTTTTTGTCTTTAACCTTTATTGGATTTACCATGTCTAGGAAGACTGAGAATCTTCACCACCAAAAAAAAAAAAAAAACTTTAAATAGAGGAGGAGGTCTCAACTTTCAAAATCTAATGCAGCTTAGGCCTGATTCCAGGTTCTCTCCAATTCAAACCTTCATGCAGGTGACCAAAACCTCTCTCTCTCTCTCTCTCTCTCTGATGAGCCAGGCAGACAAAAAGGCCAATGAAACGTCATTGTGTGGGGGGAGTTGTTCCAGTTTAATCTGCATGTATATCTAAGTACATAGCAATGCCTCTCATGCAGTTCTATAAAGCTTGGAAGTCAACACATTCTAGACATTTTTGCATTGATAAAGCCTCCCGGATGGGAAGCAAAACATCTTCAGCTTCAGAATAGAAGTCCAGTTGTTTTTGTTTTTAACCCCTTTATAAATTGATCATGACCTGATGACTGAGAATCTTCAACATTTTACAGAAACAGGAAAGACTACAATGGGGCCAGGAAAGTTTCTCTCAGCCGACAGAACGTCTGAAAAATAACAAATATGTTGATGGGTCACTGTTTAGATACTGCTGCAAGCAAAAAAGTAAGGAATGCTAAACCAGAATGGTGACAGTCCCTACACCCGTGGTTTTTAAGAGCCTATATAAGCAAATTCCAATGAGATTCAAGACAATTTGTCTGCAGAGCAATTTGAAATTAAATCCAAGAAATGAACAACCCTTCCCACTTTACATAACGGAGTCTGACAAAAAAAAAAAGTCAAATTTATGTCATTTCTAGTAATATTTGTGTAAAAATATAGTTCAAACATACTTTACAGATCAAAAGAGGTTAATAGGATTTTTTTTCTTTGTAATTTAGTTATTTTAAATGAGGAGCATCCTTCACATTTTAGAAACCCTCAGAACTGCAGGAATAATGCAATTATAGGACAATTCCTATTTTTCAAAAAAGGATCTACCTGTCAGCTTTGCTTTTCTGCTTCCCTACATCACTGTTGTCATGGTTACATTAAGAGACTGTAACCTTGACAGAAAATGTCTCATTACCCATGACAGTGAACGCAGTACAGGCTTGTTGTGGACAAATGAAAGGAATAAAGTTTGAAGAACAAGTTTAGAAGTAGGCTGTGTCTGTTTATTTATGAGAAGAGTACTATCCTACACTACAATCATCAGCTTATCAACAAGCAAAACACCATAGTTTAAGGATTTGGAAACAAACCAGCTGACTTCATTCAGTCTGAAAACTTTAACACCCGTGCTCCTTTTGGCACAGATGCCTTCAGGGTCACTAACTATCAATACCATTTGAGTGGGAGGTGGTTTGATCTGGTCTCCGTTTTATTCCCCACTGCTTAAGGAGCAGAAAATCTGTCAGACCACAGCGTGCTGCACAAAATGCACTCTGTTATTTCCTACATGCAGTACTGACAGCACTGACAGCACTGACGCAAAGAAGAGGTCGAGCATTTTAACTGGCTAACGGATCTTGGCACCCTGCTGGGTCACTTAACCCACTTGACCAGGGCAGTCAAAGCAGTGTGATGTTGAGAGGAAAGGTTTACAGAGGTAAAAGCAGGGTAATGGAGCACAGCATATAGGATCTGTGGTCCCAGCACGCAGCAGGACAGACTTCATCCAGCATCACATATGCAGTAGATACTTCAGGCAGCACAGCGAGGGAGATTGCCTTACGTTGTGATGAAGATTTGATGCAACTTGTGCAGCAGCTACATCTCATCATACAAAGACAACACCCACCTGATCACAAATCAGTTCCCATTTCTTCTCGTTGTCATACTGCCGCAGGAGCCGCGCCTTGTCTGGAGGAAGATTCATTGAGTTCTGGAAGAGAGGAAAAAGGCCAAAGTTAAAGTTTGGATCGGGAAATATGATAACAGAACCCAAACACTGACACATGGGCATTTTCTATTACTGGTACTGTACTAGTAAAATGCAAGTTTATCTGGGCTTTTTTTTTTTTCCTCCTGCAACATTCCACATTGTTTCTATTCATAATATCAGGGTGTCTGAAGACTATACGCTTTTAAGTTTACATAATGTAAAGTAAATAAAAGCTTGCTGACATGATCAATGAGACACAGACCTGCTCTGGTTTGGGCTCTTAACCAGTGGTGGGATGTAACTAAGTACAAATACTTTGTTACTGTACTTAAGTACATTTTTCATGTATCTGTACTTTA
>JARVGV010000280.1:16668453-16678874 GCA_031762435.1 Hypsolebias longignatus | reverse complement strand
AGGACAGGACATGATGAATGGTTACTGATCAGAGGCCAAGAACAATATGCTGACTCATCTGTATTATCAACCTCGTACGACACAAAGAAGCCCGAGAGGCATCATCCTCATCATCTCCAACTCAAACTGAGGTGAAGTCATCAGCGCCACTCAGAAGAGGCGAAGGCTATCATCTGCAGCTGAGAGACATCAGGGTTTAAGGGTGGTAACAGACACTAAACGCTCTGATAATAGCACTAAATTCTTCTGATGCCAGAGGGCTTCCATCCCATCAAGAGGCATCAGGAGGGAGAAAAAAGGGAGGGAGGGAGAGCAGAGGGGGAGTCCCTGAAATGCAGATCGGCTTTACTGACAGCCAGCCCAGGAAATCCTACATTTAGACAAGTGGGTTGTTTCTGGAAAGAGTCATGATTACCGGTAGCTCCACTAAACTTTACGGATCCTTATTATTTTAAAAGGCTCATGGCGCTCAGAAGATAATTTGCATATAATATATAGGTGATAAAACCTCTCTTACACGCAATCAAAGTCAGTCACATGATTTGAACTTCCATGTGATTTTTGATTAAATCAGAGTGCTTTGTTTACACTGAGTGCTTACCCACATTTCACTGACCGATATAGTTCAGGATAACCTGTTTTTATGTTTTACAGAGTACTTTCAATGAGTGACCAACTCTCAAATTTCACCTCACCGTTCTGGAAAATAGCCAAAGTTATTCCCTGCAGAGGCTGAATAAAAAAAATGTGCATCAATCCTAACTTCTTTGATAGATTATTTCTAATCCCTGTCTTCACCCTCAGCTTCCAGCCTGGTTAACAGTAATTGTGGGCAGGTCTGCTGGCACTTTATGATGCTGGTGAAGAGTCTCAGTCATCCAGGACATAATAAAATAAAAAAAAAAAAATAAAGTTCAATACAGAAAAAACTGTTACAAATAAAGTCCAGTTGTTTCTGTATTGAGCACTTTATGATGTGACAGATGATTCAAAAGACCTGGCGTGCTGGGGGCACTTAAAACCTTCATCGTCTGGACTTGTAAAGTTGAAAGAGATGACAATAAACCCAAAGACTATGTCAGGAGTGCAGGCGCTGCTTATGGGAGTTTGAAAACATTTTCAGATCATAGTACAAGTGTAAAGCTTTTGATGAGTTTATGTGTCCACAGTTAAGCCTAAAGGCAAAAAAAAGACACTTATGTGGAGATATACAATTAAAAGGGCACTTTTTTTGTTAGAAATACCCCTTTCCCCCCCCTCAAAAACAGAGGGGCGTGCTGCACAAACAGATCCAACCCTACACACAGTTGTCCCAACACAAGCGTGGAGAGAACAAAGAGCAGACTGAAACAACTTTTTCTTTTAATTTTCTTACCAAAACGATTCCAAATTTCTCCTCCAGCTCACCAGGCTCTGGCATGGGAAGTTTCAGGGGCATGTTGTGCCCCCTTAGGTCGGTGTGCTGGTTCATGCTGCCTGCGTTCCCCATGGCTTCTCTGGACCAGGCAAAACTTTTGCCCCCTCAGTTAAGTTGTGAAAAAAGATTAATAAAACCGCGCTACACGGCGGTTAAATAAAAAAGTGTTAAGTATCCTCACGCCCTCTGGGCTCCCAGCAGGTTTATCCAGGTCACTTCTTCTTTTTCTTCTTCTTCATAAAACACATGACAGAGAGGTAACGTTACACGACGGGTCCGAGCGGCAGAAGCAGCTGCGAAGACCCTGAAGAGACATTTTCTTCTCACGCGCGCACAAAATGAAGACGCAGCTCGGACCTCTCCTCGGAGTTATCCGTATCTTGCACAATTTCGGCTCCACTCCCAGTCGGTAGGAATGACGACGGGCATGATTCACGCTGGTTCCGTCCTTCTGTCTGTTGAGCACTACTGACCAAAGAGGAGGAGGAGGGGGGTCCATCCCTCCTCGCGACCAGGGACGAGCCTCCCACTTCTGCTTCTTGGGGGCGTGGCTCAGGAGCCCGACCGTTGTTGAAGTTCGCAGTTGCATTGTGGGACTTTGAGTCAAAATGGGCTTCAAAGTTAAAACGTGTTCCACAGAGCCAGGTCACAACAGAAGTTGTCTCAGGGCACTGAACAAAAATATTCACATCTATTCATTCAACTTTTATTTACACAGGTTAGTCTCATTGAGCCTCGAGGACTCATTTATAAGAGACAAGAAAAAAATGGTGGCAGCAATGGACAACAGCGACAACAATAGACAATCATAAAAGAGGCACGCAGGTTTTTTTTTTTTTACAAATTAAAAGAAGATGGCAAAAAAAAGTAGCAAAAACAGCTAGCTTATAAGGCAAAAGTAGAAAACTAAAAACAGGAACATGTCTGCATTGGTACTTGCCATGAACTTAAATGTTTGAAGCCACTCAGAGAGGTCAAGGTCGAGAGCTTCAGGTCTTTTTGCAAGATATTTCAGGAAACATGAGCAGAGTATAAAGGCCCTTTTGCCAAGTTCAGTCCGCACTGAGGGAACGCTGCATGTAATAATGTCCTGAGAACGCACACTGTAGCTGCACTCACGCAGAGACATGTAGGAGATGTATGAAGGCAGCAGACCAAGAAGTGATTTAAAGATGAAAATATACAAGTGGGAATGCAGTGTCCATCACTGCACCTGCTCCCCATGCATGCACCTGTATCAACCCACCCAGGCCTCCCGCTACGACCCAACTCAACAAGGTGCTTCGAGAAGGAAGAGTACCTGGTGATGTGATGAACCAGGGGTCTGAGTCCGGGGTCAAAAGTCAGAAGTTTTATGGTCAGGTTTATAAGTCAAATTTAAGGTCAAAGACCAGAGGGTTAGGGTCAGGACTCTGCAAACTTTTTGATCGAAAGAGCCATTTCTGCCACTTTGCTGACAAAACACAATGTGTCTGAAGCTGCAAAACCTTATCAACTGGCGGCCCGTGGGCCACTTAGAGGTCATTGGAGGAGGGCTTTTCTGACCAGTTGGAGTGACATTATAAAACTAAAAACAAATAACAAATTTTTACATTTATTGATATGTTTACATTTTAGGGTAAAAGGAAAGACCTAAAGTAGGGGAAAAGTTGTTTATACTGAGTCTCTGCATTTACACCTTAGGGCCACCGTACTGCAGGCTTATGCGAGTCTTTTATTCTGACTTAAAATTAATTATACCACTGTGAAGTAATAAAACCTAAATTTAAATTATATAATAAAATTTGGCATTTTACTGGACAAGTCATTGATTTTTTTTAAAAAATTTATTGCAAGAAAGACCCCGCAGTAAGCTTGGAGGTTGATTAAATGAAATACCAGTACAGTTCGCTCCTTATATTAATAGTACAGTATCTTTCACAAATTTACAGATAATTTACCACCAAAAAAAAAAAAAGCTAAGACTAGTATTTTCTGTTGTGGATGTAAAGAAGAAGAAGAAAAAACAGTATCATGTTAGTTTGGTCAAAGCTTCAAAGGGTCATATGAGAGACTATGAGCCACATGTGGCCCCAGAGCCGCAGGTTGGAGACCCCTGGTGTAGGGCAGGTGGTCCTATAGGTTTTGGGACATGAGTCTGGTTGTCAGAGGGTTAGGTTTAGGGCTTGGGGTCTTGTTCTTTTGATGTTTTTTTATTATTATTATTATTACATTTGTGTTATTTACCATTAGTTCAGTAAAGGAAGCCTCTTCTATTTTTGACATGTAGTGATTTAAGTGCAGTTACAATAATAAGACACTTGGCCAATTTATTGTGTAATAATTCCACTTCCACTTGATGTTTTGCAATAAACCCAAAGCCATCCTTTAAAAAAAACAACAAAAAAAACATGTTTTGTTTTTTGAAAATATTTCACCTATCATGTAAAAGGTTTTCTCACTTCCACCAGGTTGACATCGAGCACCTAACGGGTCAGTCACACTGTGAGAAAGGCCCTCTCTACACAAATGTGTTGCCCTTATCACCTGTCAGCAGCACACTGCACCTTCCCAGTCTTCCCAGGAGGTTTCACCACCACTCACGCATTAAGGTGAGCAGCCTGCAGCTAATGGCAACAACAAGGATTGTTGATGACACATGCAAAGTGCAGTATACTTGTTTTTTTTTTTCTAATTTATTTAATTTTTATGTACCACTGCTGAATGATTGGTCAGGTCAATGAGCAGCATGCTTAAAAACCAATATATGTTAAGTAAATAAAGTTCATACTGGTATGTGAAATAACAAATGGTACACGTCTACTTCACTAGCTGGAAAAATGCCTAACAGATACACCAGTTTATCTGGAAATACATTTCCAGCAATCAGTTGCAAACGTTTTGCCACAAGCTCCTGGGAGGAGGAAACTCAGCGTTTTCCATAAACAGCATTTTCTCAAGTCCAACCTGTCCCATATTGAACAATAACAACTACAGGAATTATTCTGTAAATCTGATTTGTCTGCTTTAATTTTAGAGCTGCTGTTGTGCTGCCACCAACATCATCCATATATTTCCTGCCATGACACAACACTTTAAATTTAAAAACAGGCCTATTGACTTAAACAAATCTCTTTTTGACTCATATTTTTGCATCTAAAATTGCCCCTCAAAGCTTAGAGACAGATTCTTTAGAAAATGTCCATCTTCTCTCCAGGCACCGCCAGATCTTTGATTCATTCATTCATTCAGCCTTTATTTATACAGCTTAATCACATTGAGCCTCTGAGACTCATTTACAAGTGACACCAGTTTATTTATTTTTATTAAAAACAAACAAAGGTAAGGAAGGGGGGATAAATGATTGACAAGTCTCTGGAAAGAAGTTAAACTTTCCACAAAACTCCAACTGCAGTCATCTCACCCCAAAAGATGCACAACATGCATTAACAATGAAATCTGATGTCTTCAGGGTGGGGGGACTGTTTTATACATGACAAGATGACATCAGCATGTAGAGTTCTGGATATAATCCAGAGGTTCTCCACGTGCACAGTGGTTTCATTCAGGCTGCTGGGCTGATTTCATAAGGGGGTGGGGGTTGTCACATTTGAGATTAGCTGGCTGCACACACTCATGATGCAAAACACAGCAGACTGACTTCATGCAGTGCATGTTTAAGGACCCCTCCCTGTGTATTGTGTACTTTATGGATCATGCACCACCTCTCTGGTGGATTTTATCGACCGAGTCGATGCTCCTCATTATTACAGCCTTTTAAGACTGATTATATATCAAGGATCCTTTAGCAACTGAGAGCTAATTTAAAAAGAAATGAGACTGTAAGGTTCTGCTTGAATCAATGAGAAGTTTTCACTTGTGCCTGCTATCAGATGAAAAGCATGAGCTTAATTTCACCATATTATTAGTTGTAATGAAATCAGATTTTAATCTATAAATCCCATTTTCTTTAAACATTATTGAACATAAAGCTAAAATAGCTAAGATGATTTTGTACAATTCTAAACGCACAAGTACTTCATATCAGATATAAGCAATGAAATACTGTACTTGCAGCATGTGTAATCTTATCTGAATATGCAGTTATATCTATGAAACTGCTTTTGTAACATTGTGCTAATTAGGCCACTTTTGTGGGTTTTAGGCAGTTGATAAATCTTGCACAAATAAACACAAACGGTACAATTTCTGCATCAAAACTCAACTTTTTAATTGTATTTAAACATATATGAAATCTAGTTTTATGCCTTTGCTCCAATAATTCTTTAACTAAGGATTCAGACATGCAAGTCCTCTGACCAGAGGCGGAGCCAGGGTGGAACTTGACACCCTGGCAAGTGACCACCCCAGTTTATTGACAAGTCACTGCATTGAAAGAAGTGTGATCAAAGTAAACAAGGACTCAAATGGGTTGTATGTTCCTTTTTGTACAGAAACAAATAACATTTTAAATAATGTATTAAATGAATAAGGGACTAAGATTGCTGGAAGGTGTATTCTTTGGCTTCCAGGTGCAAAGACAAACAAAAACCAGCTTTAGACACATTTATTACTTTCAACACACTAAGTAGTAAATTAAAATGCAACAGATATTTCTTTAGTCAGTTCTGATTTAGTGGAGGCAGCACGGTGGTGCAACTGGAAGAGCTGCTGCCTCTCGGTGAGCAAGACACCCTGGTTCAAATCTCGGTCCGGGGGCCTCTCTGGGTGGAGTTTGCATGTTCTCTCCATGCATGCGTGGGTTTTCTCCAGGTACTCCGGTTTCCTCCCACAGACCAAAAACATGCATGTTAGGCTGATTGCAATTGTCCCTCGATGTGAGTGAGTGAATGGTTGTTTGTCTCTATGTGGGCCTGTGATAGACAGGAGACCTGTGTACCCCACCTCTTTCACAGTGATGGCTAGATGTGAGCACCAACAACCTGAAAAGGAAAAAGCGGGTAGATAATGGATGGATGATTTAGTAGACATTAACAAACCTATATCGCTTGTGAAAAATAGAGAAAAACAAAAATTCTTTATCACCAAGATTATTTAATGCATTTTGTTGTCCGTCACATCCAAAAAGCCATACTAACATTATCTGACCCGGGTTCTAAAAACACATCTGGATGAGTGAATGTGTAACTGGACTCAGTCTATACATCATCATTAAAAAATAGCTATTGTTTCTCTGCTGTTACATACAGATCAGTGCATGACACAAACTCATCATCACTGGCTAAACTTTGAGACAACAGACGTCACTCTCATGACTGCAGTCAAGCACACGAGGAGCACAAAGAGCTCCTGATGGTGATAGCAAACCCCCTGAGCTGAAGTTCTTAAACAAAAACTCAATGTTATAACCTCAAGCATGTCTCAGTCAGCTTACATAAAGAATTTAACCTTATATTCCCTCTTAACTAATCAGGGCAACACAATACAGTACTGTACTGTATGTATATGCACTCAACACCAGGTCAAATGTGCAGGCGGCTGGGGGACTCTGCAGCTGCGTTTCTGTACTATTTAAAAAGGAACGTGACCCATTTCTGACACCTCCACAAGGAACTATAAATTTTTAAGAGGCAAAAATACAAGCAACACAATCAGGCCACTGTGATAGAAACCTTGTGGAGAATTCACTTGGCTGCTATTCAGCAACATCTGCAAACTCAAGTTTGCTTAAATAAGGAGGGTCAGGAAGCTTTAACCCTCATGGGGCACAAATGAAGCAACATGCGTGTCTTTGTTTGGACAATCAGAACCGAAGACAACCAACGACAAAACAGCATGAGAAAATTTAATGAAATGGCGCCTTCTAGTGTATAACACAGAAAACGTTAATGCAGGATCATTAACAGAAAAACCGAAATATTGTACAATTCAAAACATATCAAACTATATTTATTGTATAAAGAATAGAGACAACAAATAATGTACAAAAAAAAAAAAACTCAAGCGCACTGGTATTTCTAACTGGTTACATTTTTTAAAACACCAGTGGACTATTTTAAAGCCAAATCCTACAAACACATCAGCAGCTAACAAAAATATGTAGATATATTCTTTTTACAAACCATTCAAAACTGGAAACACAGTATGCATGACTTATACAGTGAGTGAAATATTTAAATGATTAATGGATTGATAAAAGGCGATTTTATTTTTAAGGGTCCACAAAAATGGGAAAAGGGTCAATTTACAAGTGAACCATTTTCCTCTGTGTCAAAGTATGTATCAATAATGCAGTATTTTTTTTATATCAGCTTCTTGAGTTGTAGAAGTAAAAATAACTGAGCATTTTTGGTCCAGGAACATCACCACACAACATCATTTATTACATCTGAGTTGACCAGAACATATTTTCTTCCACAAAAGTTCCTGTTGTGATCAGGTAGATATTAAATAAATGTTGCTGGAAAATAAGATTTAAAAAGTTACAAAACATCAGAATCATTCTTCCATAAATGGACATAATCATAGCATTCCACCTAAAATCTCAACAAGTACTTTTTAAATCACAAGACTTCTCACTTGAGATGCGCTCCTGCTTTTGACCGTTTTAAAATACTGTAATTCATTTGGACAAATAAAGAGTTTTAAAAAGGCCATTCAGCTTCTCAAGTGTTCCAGATGATGAATCCAATTTTTGTCATGAACAGCCTGACGTGGGGTGTGAGGAGTAAATTATAAAGAAAATGAAAACCAACATGAACAAAAGGTGATGCTCTACCAACAGTCCAAATGCCGCTTAAACAACTCCTCCTGTTTGTTGCTGAAAAACATCAATTGTGTCCTCATCCTCCATCTCCAGCTGAAACAAAAAGCAGGTTTTTACATCAGTCACATATAAATGTTCACATTGTTAAAGTGGTTGTGAAGACTACATTAATCAGTCATGGCTGAGTTACAGTCAAATATATGAGAATGAAAATAATTCCATAGTATAAGTACTAATCTGAGGTTTGGCTTGCTGTGTGTTCTAGTTAGGATGGGTACTAGACTTTACAAAGGTTTGGCTACTTTGCACAGAAAACTTGTCTGGAAAACACAATGCAGAAGACAAGGGAACAGGAGAGTCTGGACTTCAGCTGCAAAGGAAATGGCTCCAATGACAGGCTGTGGAAGAGCGCGTTGGTATTATAATCTTGCTGCTTTATGATCAAAGCGAGCCTGAAACATTTCCTTTAGAGCTTAGAAAATCATCTCCTCTTTAATAGTTGCCTAACTGGGACATACAAAGTAATAGATGTAAGTCTTGATTTTGGAAATACAACTATAATGATTAAAACTGGAGATGCACGATATTGGATTTTTGGTCGATATCCGATATGTTAAAACTTGTTTGGCCAATACCAATATATTTTCCCTAGACCTACTTACAGAGACTACATAGCATTCTCTGCTGTGGGATTAAAATACAACATTATTCTGCATGGTCTTTGTCAGTTTAACCTGCTACCAAAAAGGGGCTGAAAGTGATGTAACACTTCAACTTGGATCATGTTTAATGTCAAATTTATTCATGACATTTACTCTCTCTAACACAATGACAACACAGGAACAGTGCAAATTTGTAAATTTTCACTAACCCAAACACAACCTGTTCACAAGCGACAAGTGAATAGCACATACGTAGTAGTGCATTAATATATATACTTGACAGTTTCTGTGCATTTTTTTTTTTTTTATGGAATGGCGGATATTCAATATTTAACTTTATCGCTAATATCAGCCGATACCAATATGGTCATGCATCCCTAATTAAAAGCATAGCAAGGCTTGGTGGAATGCATATTACCTGCTGTTATAGAGATGTAGGCTACATCAAACCATTATGTAAATGTGGCTGAGTTGTAACCATCTTTGTGCAGACTAAGGATCAGTAGCTTGTTGAATTTTTCATCCTTATTAATTCAGTAGCACTTGTAGTATGTGTTGCAACTGAATAAGCTACAACCACAACAAAATTTAGCACAATATGTCCAAAATTGACAAAATTATACATCATCATTGAGTGCAAAAGTAAATGTGTGTGTTTTACCAACCTGTGCAGGTGTGTCTGTTTCATTTATTGGCTGTCCATCGAACCTAAACCTTATCTGACGAATCGACAGTCCCTGAAAGAGAGAAGTTTGATAATGGTGTCTCCCATGAAAACAAGCACGTGCCAGCCTTTCCGGGTGATGTTACCTGTCTTTCGCAGTACGCCTTCATTAGTTTGCTGAGGGGAGTGTGCCTTTTGATTTTGAACTGAACCACTGATCCATCCTGACCGGCCACCTTCAGGTTAATGTGGTCGTTCTCCGTCTTCACTCCTTCCTGCAACAAAAGCACATCCACCGAACCGGACGATCAAAATGTCACATCACTGTTTCACGAAACCACCACACTGAAAATTAATGCGCGCTCTCGACCAGGAGAAAGATTTTATCGATTCAACCCCCGCACGCTGCTTTTGCTAGCGGCTAGCACAACAAGCTAACGAACTGGCGCAGAGAGCCACGATGAATGGCGCAAATCAGTGCGAGATGTCTTTTTTTTTTTTTTTTCAAAATAAATTTTTTAATGTTACGCTAAACATTAGCTTCCGTAGCTTCACATGGAGCAAGCAACACTAAGCCTTTAATGAGAAGCTGCGAATACGGCAGAACTTGCGCTTAAACGCCAGGACATCCGCAAACCTTTGTTTTCTGCTACCCGCTCAAACAGCCTGGCAGCAGGGCCAGCTTTTAGCGCAATGTGCTAACGCTAACTTGTCTAACCGACACCCGCGGCTCCGGACGGTGAACCCGAAACACACGCCCCGTGGTTTAATAAACACTCGGTACCGACCTTCGGCTTTTCTTCGGACATTCTGCCACTTTCTCCCGGTTTCTCTCGCTAACGTCGAGGCGCTGATGTCGGCGGCGTTGCGGCTTGTTGTGTCGGGCGGCTTCTCCGCAGTGTTGCCAGGTGACAAATGTAGGATTATCGTACTAGAGGCATAAAATTATCGTATTTTGAGGGAAATTATCGT
>JARVGV010000280.1:16651016-16668353 GCA_031762435.1 Hypsolebias longignatus | reverse complement strand
ATTGATCGTACATCGTACAGAGGGCAAAATTGTCGTACAAATACGATAATTATCGTACACCTGGCAACACTGCTTCTCCGGCTCTTTCCCTACGAGGAGGAGCAGGAGCGCGCGCGCACCCACTAGCATAAAGGCGATTCGACCAAAAGGGGTCACGTGTTCCACAGTTTTCGCGGGGCCGCGGACTCATGAACTTGTATGGAAATTTGCGCACTCCCGTGCCATAAAGGCCTGTTTCCAAGCCGCCCAGTACAGGACAGCAGGTACTATAGAGCTTTACACTGGACCAGTAACCCCACTGGGTAGTAAATAACTAAAACATTAAGATGTGGAAATTTTAGCTATTCAAGAACACGTCCCTGAACATCCACTTTAAACAAGATGATTGAATGATATCTTGTAATCATGACTCATAATTTCCCAATTATGAAATATATCACTTCAAAATTGTGACGCAGCACCTCATAGTTATGAGTTGCTAAATCATAATGTTGATGTGCCAAGTCATAATCATAAGAAGCCCACTTATAATTTTAGGATGCTAAGTCAGAACTTTGAGGAACTAAGTCATATTGTGTCATAACTAAGTCATAATTTTCAGTGGTGTCCCAATACTGTACTAGCCTCAAGTACTCATAACTGTACTCATAAAAACACCCCAATACTTAAGGCTGATACCACTTTTATGCTTGATAATGTCATTTCCTCTTCCAATTGCAAGTACCCGGTAATCAAGGATAAAAGGTTAAAAAAAAAAAAAAAAAAAAACAATGTCTGTAGTTTAGAGGTATCTTAAGGCATAGTTTGTTGTGATCTTAATAAAATAAATGTTTCTAAAGTCAATGTGTAAGCTTTAAGTATTAACTCATGATTAACTACTCTATCAATACTCAATAGGCATGTACACATATTGAAGTATCTGTGTTTGTACTCGGGCTCACAAAAGCTAGTACAGTATTTGGACACCCCTGATGATTCTGAAATGCTAAGTCATAATTTTGAGACACTAAGACATGCACAGCCATACATAAAAGATGCTAAGTCATAACTACTGGTATTAGATTCTATGTCACAAACAAAAGTTATTGTAAATTTAAGACTCTTTTTCTTTCAGCTGCTTCTTTTCTCGGGAGATTGCCACAGCAAGCGACTGCAGCCAGGGCCGTCACCTCAGCTGAGGGGTGTTAAAGGCCTTGCTCAAGGGCCCACTGTGGAGCAAATAAGGGTGAAGGCTGGTGCGGTCGCTTCACTTTTCCCACCCATATTTTGTAGCAATGGTCCAGGGATTCAATCATGTGACCTCCCGATCAAAGTCTCACATTTTCTAAGCTTTTTGCCACCACTCAAATAATTTATTTGCTAAGTCATAAATTAAAAATGTTAACTATTTGGTCATCATTAGCTACTAAGTCAGTGTTGATATGTTAAATCATAGTTATGTGATGCTAAATCAAACTGTTTCAACACAACTGGACTTTTCATGATACAAGAAAGTATTTTAAGATCTTGAAAAAAAACAACAACCCTGCACCACAGAGCTAATAAAGTACATTTTGAAATCTTGCTTACCAGAATTAGGTGACACTTTTAGAAAATGCTCCATTTACTAAATGAATGTATTCTGTGATATGTGGAGAAAAAAGTAACTCCACAAACTGAGCATGAATGTATTTACCAAATGACTCGCTGTGCAAATTTGCAGTGAAATATTAGGGATGTGCTAGTTTCCAAAGAAATGATGTATTAAATGTCACTAAAGCTCTTCTTTTATTATCAACTACTGTATATGTAAATCACACAGAAAGGAAAACTTTTTTTATTTTTTTTTTATTTTTAAACAAACGATTATAATTTCAAAAAATTTCATGTGTAATTCAGAAGTGAATTAAACAGTGGCACTAAAACTAACAAAAAGTTATTACCTGAATCAAATAACATGTTTGTTCTGACATCTGCTCTCCTTCATGAACAGAAAATACTATTAGAAAAACACTTGTAAAATCAGTTTAAGAAATTAGTGAGCCTCATTCACATGTTAAAAATGGTAAAGAACGTGGTGTTTTCCAAATACTGTCACACTAAAAATTAATGCACATAATCAAGTTGATCAAAAGTACAGCTGCATCTCGTTGTTACTGGCATCAAAAAGAGCCCCTTAAGGAATCATCGCTGGAATTAACGATCGTCCATACGGGCGTATGGGTTGTCCTTTGCCAGACCTTAAAAAAAATTTACATTATATTAATAAAATTTAAGAGCAGATGAACGTGTTCAAAGGTGGTTTTGTTTTAATAAAGCAAAAAAGTACATTTTGAAATTGTTTGTAATGCACGTTTTGTCCAGTAGATGGCAGTATTTGACAGCTTCAGTGACCTGACAAATTTTTATTTTTTGTCCCGTTTCTTTTAATACTTTTATATGCTACACCTTTTCTAATCCAACATATTTTGAACAATTCGTTTATTATTTTGTTTCTGTTCAAAACAAAGTTACAACAAATTTACCCTTAAATTTCATATTTACACGTTTAAAAAGAGCGCGTTCACTAGGCACAAGCCTCACCGTATTTCTGCCTGATTTCATCATGTCTCAGCTGTATCTCCGTCCTCCTGAAGATTAAAAAGAACAAACTGTTGAAGAGTTGGTGTTTAAAGAAAAGCTCAATCAGCACAAGGTGTTTCATTTTTATCCTCCGAATCGCTGTTTCACATGTGGCTGAACAAAGACTGTGAATTGTGTGCATCTGAAAAAGCAAACATCTGTATTGCTAGTCCATACTGATGGATTCAGTTAATTATTTGCTCTCCTTCTCCAACCTGTGTTAATAATGATTAATCTTGGCAGACACCTACTCAACAGCCATTCACCTCGCTTTCTGACGGGACTTCCTTCCCCGTTGTTGTCTCTCCGCTTGTTCGTCTTCTCTCTTGTTTCTACGAAACAAAAATCAGGTATTTATATCCAAACGCTTCACATCTCTGTTTGTGAAAGCTCAGACAGTGGGTCCTAGAGGAACAAAACTTTAAAAAGAGGAACCAGAGAATTTAAGAATAAGGCACAGTCTGGATATGTCATACAAAACTAGACCCTCCAGAATACGCTAAACTTTCAACATTTTAACTAAACTAATGAGGTAGAGTAAGTGTGTTGCACTGTTTCATAAAACATTCAGGGAACTTGTCAGACCTCAGTCCTGGCAGGCCTTTGGAGATGGCGGTATCAGCCTAGCCTTACAGAATAATAAGCCATTGTGTGCCCCCCACACACACACTTCTTCCACCTCCTCCTCCAAACCAGATTGCACTGCCAGAGATTCGTTTGACCCCGTGCTCACCCAGCTCTCTCACACTTGCAGCAGCAGCACAAGCAGCAAACGACAACCGAGACAACGACGACGCCGGCGAGCACCGACATGGTGATGATCAGGATCTGGAAGTTGACTGCGGATCAAAAGGGGAGAACAAAATTCACTCCAAAACAAACGGAACTGACAAAGTGTTGGCGAAGACGCTCAGTGAGGCGTGTTGCGGCTTTTGAGGTGTGACCCAACCATGCCCCAACCAAGATCTTCACAAGAGAACATGGACACAAATACAACAGTTGGCACATTTACAGTTAATCTAATACTTCATTTCTCATAAAAAGTGATTCAAGCAGTAAATCTGTATATGTTTAAAAAAAGGATAAACAAATAAAAACAGCCAAAGGTGATGATTTATTGTTTATTTTATAGACGTGCTAAATTAGAAAAGGCTTGTTTGTATTGATCTTTGCATTATAGTCATGTGTTGAAGCAAGTGTTTGACCTTAGTATTGTAGGTGCCTTCAAGCTTGTTTTCAGTCATTTTAAAGTGAGCAAGCACACTGCTGGTGTTGTGTGCACCGCACATAACGTGAAACAGAGAACGCAAAGGCGAGAGCTGCCTGAGCTCTCACAAAGATTAGAGGTATCCATGGCAAAGGTAAAGCCATCTAGCAGCTTCCTCTGACCCCGTTTCCAATACAGTATTATTAAAAAAGTACATGGTTCACAGGACTGTAGCCAGCCTTACAGGACAAGGACGCAAGAAGAAATGCGACTCCAGGTTGACTCAGAGACGTCAAACTCATTTACAAAATGGAGGTCAAAATTAAAAATATTTCAAACCAAGGGCCAACTTCAGTCAATATGGCCGCCAGCCTGACATCTTTTCTCAGCTGCAGGTTCCTCAACAAGATTTTCATCTGTTACTGTATCAAAATCAACGATTAAGGAAAAATTCAAGCTAGCTTCATTTGGCTTCAAGGTTGTCCAGCTGTCATGAGAAGTCTTAACTAAAGTAGGCTCAGATTTGAAGTCAAATGAAGAGCAATGAAAACATTTTATCTTTAAAATATTAGGGTCCAGATGAGATGTTAACAAGGGTCCTTGAGTTTGACACATGTGGATGATAGAAAAAAAGAAAAGCCAAGAAAACCATCCTAAAGAGATCTGATTATGGTTGCATTTAGAAACAGAATGGGGCTCCATGGAGGAAGACGGGACAGAAAAAGCCAGACTAGATTCACCTAAAAAAAACACGTTGGTGAGCCCCGATGTATCTGTGGGGTTTATGGGACTGAAGTTTGTGGCTCCAGACACAGAAGTTGTGTTTTTTTTTTTAATAACTGTGGGAGCTAGGGTGCCAACAAATTTACCTAAAAATATTCTGCAACTGATGTGAAATGACTAAAAACAGTAGTAAATAAATAAATAAATACATAAATAGCAGTAAGCATAGGTCACATTTACAGCAGACATTAAAACATTGAGTCTTACCCCAACAAACCCCCCACCGTGCATCATTCAGGGGGCAAACACTGCTGGGGGGCAGGATGTTCTTCACTGGGTAGTCCACGCATTGTTTGGTTGTGATGCACCACAGACACTGCAACACAACAAGAAGAAAAAAAACCACACAAACTCCTGACAACAACAACACAAAGTGGAGTTGGACTGAACTGTGGAAAACTTACAGCCACTGTCTGCAGACACTCAGCGCACGTGCTGTTGGATTTCAGGTGACAAGGAGCTGAAATGGACACATAGGTGGTGTGAATATACAAACAAGGAGAAAATAAAAGTTTCACTTGGTTTATTTCCTGTGTAATCTGAGTAAACAGAGGCTCACGTGAGGGGGGAAACGAACAACAACCCCTAAAAGAGTCGAACCGTTCCTCTAAATCCAATTTGCTGGTGTCATGTGACAACCTCCTGACCACACTCTCTCAAGTCAGCAAGAAAACAAAAGCAGAAAACTCACCCGGAGACGGAGTGGGCGTCTGCGCTGCTGCTGCGGAGAAAACTGCGCAAAGCGCCGCGGCGGCGCAAACACAAGCTGCGGGGCAGCTGGCCATGGTGGCTGCAGGGAGAAGGAAGGAGAAGGAGGAGAGATGAGAAGGAAGCCTGCTGGGCTGAAGAGTCAAAAGACTTGAGGGGAAAAAAAAAAAAAAGGCTGGAGCGCTTTTACGAGGAGTGACGTCATGACGCACAACGCTAGGGCGCATCTGGCTGCAACTTTAAAAAAATGCTGGATTTCTCTTGATTCGCTGCTTTTTTTTTTTTTTTTTTACAAGAATACATTTACACGCCCTGCTTTGTTTGATGTAAACGTGAGGACTTTTGCAAAATATGCAAAT
This sequence comes from Hypsolebias longignatus, assembly GCA_031762435.1. Classification (NCBI taxonomy): domain Eukaryota; kingdom Metazoa; phylum Chordata; class Actinopteri; order Cyprinodontiformes; family Rivulidae; genus Hypsolebias; species Hypsolebias longignatus. Next base: position 16,662,695 of record JARVGV010000280.1, on the reverse strand, counting down.
TCTTTGTAATAACAATTTTTTATCAAGGACTAATGATAACTTTAACACCGCAAAGCTTGTGCACAGTTGCATTTTATCGAGTTTTGAATGAGCCAGTTGTTGCAAAGCAAAAAGTCGGATCAGAAGTTTTAATTAAAAAAACATTTTGTCTTCATTTTTATTGTTCATTTATTTGTTATTTTACTTTAAAGTCGTCATATTCATTGTTTTGGTTAATTTATATATTTATTTTAACGTTTGTTACGTTTTCACTCATGTTTCTGTTTCCAACAGGAAACAGCAATTCTTTAGTCTGCATACATGTGGATTTGCAGTTTTGTACTAAAAGTTTACTCGTGTATTGTGCAACTGTGTTTTTGCTCTTCACATCCAAAGTAAAACTACTTTGTCAGACAAGATGAGAGCTAGAACTGCATGTCTCATCGGGAAGGGGGGTTGATTTTTACCCCTAAGAAACACAAGAGGGCAGTAATGTTACAGGAGTGTTTAAAACAATTTTGACAAAGTACAGTACTGTATACTGTATGCAAAATAAATAAGGATTTTCAGGCTTTTTCAGGAATGACTGTTGTTCACTACGACCTATAAAATAAAATAAAGTGTGACTGTTTTCCCCCCATCTGACCTTCTGTGGATTGTAAGCTAAAAGTCAATCTTTAATTATTGCTTTTGTTTGTTCATTACAGTATTTTGCCCACCCAGACCCTGAAAACAAACCCTCGTAACATTGAACTTACAAATAGACACTTACCATTTAATTTTTTCTCAGGGTTTTATATATGAACACAAAATTTTGTCATAGCTCATTGTCTCAACATTAAGTTGCTCATTACAAGACACAATAAAAGATGAAATCACAACAATAACTTTTGAAATACAATAATTTATTAAAGCATTTTTTTATTCTGATATAAAACATTTTCTGATTTCTCTTCTTCAAAACAGTCAGAAATCCCAGAAATACAGTCATCATCGATGGGAAGGTGAGTCTCTGGTTCGGCCGCCGGCAGCTGACCAGAATGATTGGAGAGCGATGGAAGACAGAAATCTAACGTGAGGTAAGTACTAAGCATGTTACGCTGACATCAAATGATTGATTATAAACGGTAGCTCGGTGGACTTAATAACAGGGAAACAGTAATGAATGAAATCACACTTCAGGTTTTTAAAAGTCACAAAAGCCCAGAAAAAACAGCTTGTCATCCTTGAGTAACATTTTGTGTCCTTGAAAGCACAAAAAGTTGAAAAAGTAACAAAACTTGCATCTATGCAATTTATCTAATCTTCTCAAATCCATTGAGTTATTTTATAAATAAATACCTCACCCTCGCATGGTTGCTGACACCACTAAAATCTAAAACACACACACGCAAACTAGTCACAAGTTCAATTAAATGTCGTCGACTGGCTTGTTTTTTAAAACACATGCTTAAAATTTGGGTGTTTTATAATAGAGATACATTCAGCTCACGCTGGTTCTGGGTTAGACACACAAACATCTTACTAAACAGTAATAAGTAATAGTCAAAGAGTTATTTTTTTTAATGTTTAGTGTTTCATTTTTAATTTTTTTTTTTTTTTTAAGATTGGTGGTGTCCAAGCTTTTTAACAGTGGGCCAAAATCGTCAAATTGAAAGTACAGTACTCATGGGCCACCATGATTAAAACTGTTGCTTATAAAATGCATAAAATACATTTTAAATTAGGTAAATGTTTGTGGCTTATTTTATTTTTTTTAACCATGAAACTGCAATTTAAAAAAAAAAAAATTGGGTAAATTAAAGAAAAAACAATTTGTACTTAATATTGCACATTTTAGGAAGATTATTTCCTCTTTTGTGTTAAAACAAAAAATGACAAAAATGTAATTCTTAAGAAATCCATGCAGTTGGACACCTTTTGCAAATTTAGATCTGCAGGCCAAAAATGATATAATTCCTAAATTGCAGTCACGGGCCGCACAAAACCATTCAGAGGACCACAAATGGCCTGTGGGCCACACTTTGGACACCCCCGACGTACGTGTTTTTGTGGCATGCATTAAAAAAAGAGTAAGAATTACACACAAGTTTGTCTTCTGCTTCTGCAAGGCCACATCTGCTCTCCACGTAGCTATAAGGCAAGGAAAGGGACATTTCTTTTTTTTTTTTTTACCCTGAGGGACTCCATTCAGGAGAACATTCGTTACAAGGGGTCGCAATATTTAGCAGAAAAAAACAAACATTAAAGGTGCTAATTCAGTCAGTGTGCAGCACTTACGGAGATAACGTCTGAGTACACGTTCATGGGAGGTTTTTTTTTTTTTTTTTTTTTTTTTGGTAATTTGGTAGTGAAAACATTTCAAGTTGTGGCAAAAGTTTCACCAGACTTTGAAAAGTAATACAACAAAAATACACATTTCTTTGTGAGTACTGTGTGGAAACGACCAGTGTAACCAACTAGAGCAGGGAACATATTTGGAGACGGTGAAGAAGAAAGCAACGCTTGGAAGATCCAGAAAAAAAAAAAAGTAGGTGTTTTCCATTCTGTATTGAAAGAGTTCCTCCTGGATGGAGATTGTTCGTGTTGCTTCATGGCTCAAGTCAAAACCTCCGCTCCAGGAATCATACTGCGACGCCCCCAACACATCACCTGATCCAGTTGGTTCCGTAACTGGACACAGACTTGACGCTGCAGCGCTTCTTCACGATCATGTTTATGTAAGCTTTCATGATCTTTGTGATCTCTCCAACCTGCAAAACACCACAACAACAACCATAAATCCCACTTACACAGCGGAAAGTAAACTATTAATGTATGGATTTTTTTTTTTTAAATCCACCTCTGGTGTCTCAAAGAACATTTCTCTCTCGTCCACGGTGATCTTGTAAGTGCACGGCTGTGGAGCACCGAAGAAGATGATGTGCTCGTACGGGAAGGTCTCCAGAGGCTTGGGCTCTCCTCTTTTGTAGACAGACACGTTCTCAGCGCTCACGCTCAACCACAGATCATGAGGGAACCCTCCTTCTTTGCACTGTAAAGACAAACGTGAGACTCATCACGCGGCTGGAGACAAACTTCCTGCTTGGAGATGTAGAAGGCGCACCTCGACGTCGAACAGAGTGGATCCATATCCAGGCCACTCCTTGATGATGGTCATGTATTTCAGCATGGCCTGGTGCTGATCCAACCCCTTGAGGCGGGACCACTTCTCCACAACGCTCGCCCTGGTGGCAGACATCTCCTCCTTGATCCACATTTCCAGCATCTGCTCCTCCTCCATGCGCTGCTTCTTCATGGAGCCCGTCTTCAGCCCCCGGCGCAGCGTGCTGTCCAGGAAGCTGGTCCTCCGCCGCTCCAGAGTCTGACCTGACCCCGACGCCCCGCCTGCTTTGGTGAACTGTAGGATTCGGTTGCGCAGGCGCCCCACGGGGTAGACGCTCTCCAGGCTCCACGTGACCCGGGCTTTGTCCCCGAACAGGAACTGCAGGCGCAGAGCAGCCAGGTGCTGCAGGGTCTCTTCACGAGCAGGGAAGTGACCTCGGGTCAAACTCTCATGGGCCTGATAAAGACAAAAATAAATAATTAAAAAAAAGGAATGATTTATAATTTAAATCAACTTAAATGCTTCAAATAATTGAAAATAAATTCAACAAACCTGCTCAAACATGAACGCAAACTCCACTCCTTCCTTGGGCATGCTTTCCACATCCAAGAAACAGTAGAGTTTGAAATACAGCTTCCATTGGCCTTCGTCCCGAGCTTCCTCACTGCCAGCCAGTCTGAGATGGGGGTGGGGGGAACACATAAATCTGTCACTCAGGCTTCTGATGTTGTCTAATTCTCTAACACTGTCCTCATGTCATTATCATCATCCAAACATAACTGTGCACCTCTAAAAGGTGTTTGAATCACACCCAAACAGATTTCAGAATCAAGATTTACAATTAAACTAATGACTCGTGTGGTTACGAGTGAATAAATCATACCTTTCGAACTTGGCCAGCACATCAGCCACAATGACTCGGCTTTCCACGGCTTTGTCGACAGCGCTGTTGTGCTCAAAGAGAGCAAACATGTTCCTGCTGTCCTCCATGGCCAGGCCTCGGATCAGCTTCTCCACGACCTGACCAAGATTACAAACACATGTTCAGCAGGCACCACTGTGGCGTTTTCGTCTCAAGCACGAAACCAAATGTGAGAAAAGCGTTTTCTACGCAGAGGCCCTCAGGCGGTTCACCTCGCCAGCAGTGGTGTTGGAGTTGATGGAGATCTTGCAGGAGCCTCCTCCATGGCAGTAGACTGTGGTGGTCATTTCCTGCCTGGTAAGAAGCGCCATGATCTCCTCTTGGGAAGGAACAAACTCCCTCGTCTTTGTCTTCTTAAGAGACTCCCCGATGAAGTGGGCAAACATTTCGATTTCTGTTCCGGGGAACAGCTCCTTAATCCTGCAGAGAAACACACGTTTAAAGCAAACGCTCATCTTTCAGGGCTTTGTTTCTGTGCCCAAACGGATCTGGACCTTTTCAGGTGGAACTTGAGGTAGCGCAGGATTCCTCGGCTTGGCAGGAAGGTGCAGCTCATGCAGGCCAGGAGATGCCAGTGGGCACGGTTGGCGGGGCTGTTGGGGTGCGGGACGTGGTTTGTTTGCTTGATGAGCTGACAGTAAACCTCGTCCCTTAGCGGCCTCAAGTCTTGGCAGGTCTGCAGGATTCCCTGGATGATGGGCACGGGATCGGACACAGCCTCCATCTCCTGCAGGGAGTTGAAAATCTTCACCGCCTCGTCCTGCAGACTCGTATAACCCTTTTCCTTTTGCACTGTTGGAGAGAGAAACAGCTAAATTGATGGTTTGTGGTACAATCTAAGTTATATTTTTTGCTGTATAATTCACTCTTTTTTTTTTTTTTTTTTTTGCACAATATGCAAGCCCTGCAACTTATAGGCCAAAGCGACATATTTATGGATTTTTTTCCCATATTTCCCATATTTATAAAACCAATTTTTGTCTGAGATATGACTGTTTTAATTAATTCTGACTGAAATTATTGAACACAACCATTTTCAGCCGCTAGATAGCAGTCGAGCTGTATGGCATGCCGTTGTGTCATGTAATAGATACAAAGTGGCTATTAATGACACAATCAGCTTGCCACACTCCCCCACCTTCATCCAGCTCGTCTGGAGCAACCTTCAAATCAGCTTTATTTCGCTGTGCCGCCCCGGCGAAATGCAGATAACTTGACCATTGAAGTGTATTTATGAAGTAAGAGTTCACCCGAGACACACCTTTGCTATAAAGTCGAGCAAACAAATAATTGTTTTTAGGTGCTTATCTTGTTAAATTTTGAAGAAATGCACAGCAAATCATCCTTCTGCGCATTCCCACAGCCGCAAATCAGCTTTTGAAATGCAGCTGATTTGACCATCAAAGTGCATTTATTAAGCAAAAGTGCGAATGAGACACACCTGTGCTATAATTTTGAGCAAACAAATAATTGTTTTAAGTGTTAATCTTGTTAAATTCTTGTTAAAATCCCCCCTGTGCACGCTCCTGCGACCGCCATTTGGCAGCCAATCGATTTTTGACACAATACCGGCCCACATTTCCGGGTTGTCAACAACTGATGCGACTTATAGGGCGGTGCGACGTGTACGGCGGAAAATATGGTAAAAGATATTCCAACCGACTCAAGTAACTGATAAAAGAAATGCACATTCTCAAAAACGCATGTATAAAATCATAATCCTGTATTCAAATAGCTGAAATGTTGTAAAGAATGTAAACAAGCAAAACAAAACCAGCTTGACTGACACACAGATGTCCATTGGATATGTATGACCATGTACATTTCAGGCAGTCTTGCGTTAAAAAGACACATTTCTGTTGAACAAATCACTGAAACCGCCTGAGAACAAGTCTGAAAATAATTTAAACCTCTACCATGCCATCCAGTACCCTTAAATGAGCAACTATATCAGGAGCAGCAGTAGTTTGCAGCCAGCCAAAGCACTCACAGTGGATGCTGACGTCTCCATAAGGCAGAGGTAGAAGTGGGGAGTGCAAAGGATGCTGGGTATATCGCAGGATGGGGTTCCTCCAGTACGTCTGTTCCACGGCCTCCACATTCAGGCTGCTCTCCTGCAAGCAAATATCAGTGATCTTAGACTACTGATATTTTAGAAAAATTAGTTTTTTTATTTCTTTAAAGAGGGGTGAATTAATTTCCATTGAGTTTTTGTATTTAAAAAAAGCCTTTTCTGGGAAAAATGCAGCGTGAATGCTCAATGTCTTTGCTGACGTTTTCTGAACTAAAACTGAGTTATTGAAACTGTTAAACAAGCTGAATGATTTCTAAAAGCTAAAAGGAACAAAACATGCTGAAAACTGATAGAAGCTAGCTAAAAAGCTTTAAAAAAAAGGGCAAAAGAAGGCATAATAAGTTTACTGAAGCAGATTTCAAGGATAACAATGCTTTGAAGGCACTGAGATCTTAATGCATTAAAATAAAAAAGATTTGTAAATAAAGTTGTATTTGAGAAAAGTTATAATTAAACAGGTCATAGCACCCCTCTTCTGTTTAAGTTGAACAAAATAATATAGAAATAGGGAATAGTATGCAGATGATGTTTGCATACTTTGCAAAAATCATTTAAAAACAGGGAAACAAACACTACTGACACTGTCACTGCAGTACAAACCATAGAAATGGCTGAAAAAGCGTAGAAAGTTTTCACACATCACAGCACACGGTCAGTGTACCTCACTTTACTACAGTGTGGGTCCCTGCCATAGATTTGCATGACTAAAAAGAATTTAGGTCACAATAACGTCAATGTCCTCATGTTATTGAAACATTTGGCATAAGTAATCATGAAAAACATGCTGCACAAATGATTAAAAACACATAAACTTTACAAATCAAGACGTCCACGCAGCTTCGCCTTATCACCTTGATGTCTCTGATGAGTTGCTGTGTTGGTGTTTCAATGGGAACTTTGTTGTCTATTACTCCCTGAATGGCGTTCGCCCACCGCATGGCTTCATTCAGCAGTTTTGTGTAAAGCCGGTACGAGTGTTTGCGCCCATATATAACTATGTTCCAGTAACCTGGGAGAAAAAGGACGAAAATGACATCAAAATAAACGCCTGGGTGAAGTTAGGACGCTTCTATACAACGTTAACCGATTTCTGGCGGACGAGCGTGACTGAAGGACGTTAAACGGACCTGTGTCCTTGAAGGTTTTCTCGTCGGGCTGCACCACGGAGCAGAGGCTGTTCAGGACCAGCGTTCCCAGTTTTGTGGCGTTGCGCTCAGACGACTTGTAGTAATCGAGGGAGTTTGTGGTGAGAACAAACCAGCGCTTCTTCAGCTTCAGAGACGTGCTCTTGGCTCCAGACTTCATCTCTTTATGCAGCCAACCTTATATTAAAAAAAAAAAGACATTAACATGTTGACTTCTATCTGAAGCTGACTTCTTGTTTTTAAATTAAACAAGTTATCCTTAAAGGTTGAAAAAACTAATTACCGGTATATGATATTTAGTAAAAAAAAAAAAAAAAAAAGATTAACTGTAGAATTTTCCTTTCATAATAGATGGTGTTGAGATATTTAGAGTAAAGGAGGTAAGGTTTCTGGGAGTAATCATCGATGATAAACGGTCTTGGAAACGACATATTAATTTTGTAAAAACTAAGATCTCCAGGTCCATGGCAGCACTGTATAAAGTAAAGGACTCATTTAACGATAAGGCTTTGTGTTTGTTGTATAATACAATTATAGTCCCACATTTAAATTACTGTGTGAATGTTTGGGGTACAGCTTGTAAAACTATAACCAAGCCTATTTTTATTTTGCAGAAAAGGGCTATAAGAATTATTACAAGAAAACATTACTGTCATCCTTCTGGTATTTTGTTTTATCAATTGAAATTACTCAAGTTCTATGATTTGGTGGACTATAATATCCTCTTACTTATGTACAAAGCACAGAATCATACATTACCACCAAACATTCAAGAGTTTTTTGTGAAAAGAATTAGTTGTTATAATCTTAAGGGAATGGATATTTTTGTAAAACCGAAGTATAGAACAAGTTTAAGGGGTAGGTCTACTTCAATACATGGGATATGTTTATGGAATAGTTTGGACAATGATGTTAAAAAAGAGAAGTCACCATTTTTATTTAAGAAAAAAAATATTGTTGAAAAGATACCTATAGTTGTCTATGTCTAAATGGAAATTGTGATAAGTTATGTATTTTGTTTAGTTATGGAGGTTTAATGATTGAATTGATTGTTTGAATTGATTGTTTGAATTGATTTTGTTAAGGGGCATAAATGATAAGAATTTATTCTTCTTCTGCTACCTTTCATTTTATATGTAGTTTTTTTATTTTCTTTGTTTTGTATTTGTCTTTTAATTGATATGAAATGAATAAATAAATACAGTAAATGAAATAAATGAAATGAAATGAGAAGTCTGGCAGCTGTGTTTTATATTGCTTATAGACGTGAGACAGAAGACTTGTCCAGGCAAGTAAAAAGGACATTACAGTAGTCCAGACACGATGACACAAAATCGTGAATAATTTTCTCTAGGTCAACTCTGGAGACCGTAGATCGTAGTTTAGAAATGTTCTTATAATAACCTTTATTTAAACAGGTTTGTCCCATTGAGATCAAAAGAGAGACCTGGTCAAGACTGGCAGCATACAGAAAGAGGAAAAAAAAAAAACCACACAGTTACAACACAGTCACAATAAACATAGACTTACAATAAAACAAATGACTCAATTAAAACTATTGCACTTCTGCAACTTGAACATAATGGGATCTTTCATGGTATTAAATACAAAGTACATTTGATACTAGTGTTCTAAGTTTAAGCTTTGATTGCAAACTGTTCTATGAGGTTGGAGCAGAAAAGCTGAAGGTTTTCTTCCCCCTTTGTGTTCTGACATGAGGAACAATACAATTTAAAAAGTCTTGAGACCATATGCTGTAGGTCCTGTTGTTTAAAGTTAACAAAGATGAAAGCTAAGGTGCTGTCAACTTATGAATAGCCTTGTAAATCAAAGCATACCAATGGCCAAGCCGGCATGTGCATTTTCCCTTAGCATACAAGAGACAGTGATGAGTTAGGGCTCCATAATTTGTAATAAACCTCAAAGTGCCATGATAAACGCTATCCAGCATGTGAAGACACTGAGCAGAGGCATTTATGTATGATACATCACCATAGTCAATAATTGGAAGAAAAGTTGACTCCACCAATTTCTGTTTTACCCTAAAAGAAAAGCAGGATTTATTCAGAAAATAAAATCCAAGTAAAAGCTTCAATTTATTTACAGTAAAATGAATATGTGCTTTAAAAGACAATTTGTCATTAATTAAAAATCCCAGATAATTGAACGTAGATACAAGTTCAATTTGTTGACCATCGCTAGTGGTGATGGCAGAATGGTCTGAGCTTGCTGTTGTTGAGTTGCTGAAAAACATTAGCTTTGTTTTGTCAACATTCAAAACAAGTTGAAGCTGACAAAGTTGTTCTTGTATTCTATTAAATGCCTTCTGCATGAATGCAAATACTTCTGTGGGCGTAGGTACAAAGCAATATATGACTGTGTCATCTGCATAAAAATGAATTGCTGCATTTGAAATACCCTTTCCAAAACCATTAATATATAAGATAAATAACAAAGTGCCTAGTACGGAACCTCATGGTACTCCCTTGTGAATAAATTGAACTCTAGAAAAAAAACCGTCTAACTGGACAGCCTGGCTTCTATATTTAAGATAGTTTGCAAACCATCCAAGTGTATGTGTCGAAAACCCAACTGTTGTTGGACGGTTAAGTAAGAAGAAACAAGAACGGCAAAAGCCCTAATGTCTGACACATGGCCACTGATGAGTTAAATGTGACTCCTAGATTTTTTATTTGGCTACTGGGCAAAAAGAGACAATTGTTTGACTGATTTTGGATGTAGGAGACTCAGAGACGTAATCAAAGTCTCTGTCTTACTGATGTTTAAAACCAAAAAGTTACTGGCGACCCAGTCAATGATATGGGACAAACATTGGACAAGGATGGCCAACCTGTCCATCTGGTGTCGTCTAAATGAAAAATACAATTGAATGTCTTCAGCATAAATGTGATAGGAAATATCAGAAAAGGACCAAATAATGCCAGCAGGTGGGATAATATAAAAGGTGAACAAAAGTGGACCCAGAACTGAGCCTTGTGGCACCCCATAAGTTGAGAGGGCATAGTCAGAAGATAAACTGTCCATCTTGATACAGAATGTCCTGTGAGATTAGTAATGAAGTGAGCCAGTACAAAGCTGAGCCAGAACTTTCAGCCTGTTTAGTTTGTGGTCGACGGCATCTAAAGCCCCTTTTCCATAACTCCTCTTCAGCACGACTTGACTCAGTTTGGTATGGTTTTGAGCCCTTTACCACTGTCTTTTTTTTCCTTTTTTTGCAGAACCAGACCTTTTTTTTTGTCCCTTCTTCTCTGGGATACCAATTAAAATTGCACTTGGGTCTAAATAATCCGAACCGACCCGGCCCCAGCCCATAGCCCTCATCTCCGAACCACACCCGATCCGACGAATCAACAGCAATTACAAGTCCGAACCCAGAAAATAATCTGATATTTTTAATTAAGCTTTAACTGCTTATATCACCGACTATTATTAACGGTTGGTGGATACGCGTGGCTGAGGGAGCAGAAGATCAGAGCTGAAGAGCCATCACAGCGCATTAAATGCTTCCTCTGCTTCGGCCTGCATCCTGCTCTGACATGTTGGATATTTTGTGATCTCACCTGTTTGGGTCTCGGCTGTACATGTCCTCTGAGTGCAGCGACTGAATGAACATCCATTTGGGTTGATTAATTGCTGGCAGTAGTCTATCTGAAGCTTAACTGAACTTTTTACCTCTTTCAACAGTTGGTCAGCGCAGGGTCAAACGGCCATGTGCGGCAGGTGCAGTATGGCAAGCCATGTTTGCATATATTGGATTGTCAGCCGCATGCCTTCCTGATGCAATAAAAGCCCGACACCGACCCGGCCCACACATTAAGCACATTATTACGGCTCAGCCCGGTCCGAATCTGGGTCGGGCAGGGCTGGGCTCTGGGTTCGGGTTAGAAATGACAGCTCTAGTACCATTTGAGCCGAGCCAGCCAGACGTCCAAACACTGTCAGTCACTGATTGGTCAGGGGGCGGTGTAACTGTCTGCTGAGAAACTTTTCACATCAACAAGATCCACCATTTGAAATTATCGGTGTTCAAACTCAAGGAGTGACTGGACCTATTTTAAAGATTTCAAAAACAATAATGACAACACTGTGGTCTAACGCTGAAGTGCAAATGTTTTTTGTGCTTGGTGACTGACGACAAAATCCAAAGCGAGCTAGATGGAGCTCCGCTGGTCTCCCCAGTCCTCTCCACCAGAGCTTCGGCGCCCTCTCAGGTCATGCAGGGCGTCATCTCCCTGGCTCCAAATTCTGTCATGGCAGAAGATCCTCCGTGCTGCCGACTCGGGGCTCGGGCTCCGAATCCTCATGCTCTGCAGGCTCCAAGCTCCTCTGGTTACCACGGAGGATCATACGAGCTGCTGACTCGCAAAAGGCTGTTGCCCAGACCCCGGCCTTGCCTACTTATAAAGGCATATACTTTATATACTACTTATGA
>JARVGV010000280.1:16606889-16617406 GCA_031762435.1 Hypsolebias longignatus | reverse complement strand
GGTGGGGGGGGGGGGGGGTGATATGTGTTCACTCAAGGAATGCCAGGTCTTTAATTTTAAAACCATTTAGGTATTTATGAATGCCCAGTGTGAAGGAGTTCTGGGCAACATAAATCAGCAAAGTGCTTGAACAATAAGGGAGAGCAGAGAAACATCCCCACCCCTCCCCATCCCCTTCGCACATGAGGGCTAGCCAAGACTCCCCTCCTGCTCCAGGTCCGCTGGGAGGCCTTCGACGCCCGCTGGATGACAGCCTAAAGCTCATGTAGGCCGGAGCCAACAGGCCACTAAAAGCTGTAAAACAAATGAGTTGTGTTTGGTTAATGTACACTGATTGACCTCTGCTGCCAGGCATTTGATGTTGTGACTGTAATGACCAGCTCTCTGCCCGATCACTCATACACAATGTGACAGGCACGAGGTGGCATTTCAATGAAACTGAATGACGACTAATTGGACCAGATGTCCAATAGCAGCAGCTCGGATGTTGTTTACAAATGTTGTTTACAAATGTTGTTTACATAGCTACAAAAAGTAAAGAGATGAGTCTTGATAGGTTTGAAATAAAGATTTTAAAGAAGTCCTGTTTGCTAAAAATTTAAGAAGTCCTATTTGCACCATTGTGCCATAATCTCCATCCCTCACTGTAGCAGTTCTCAGCTGAGTATGAAGCGGTTGAGAGTAAGCAACTCTACATCTGAGCCCATGATCCTCAGTTAGAAAAAGATGGACTATCCTCTCCGGGTTGGGAGTGAGGTGCTGCCTCAAGTGGAGGGGTTTAAGGGGTGTAAATCAAGAAAACAGGGTTCTAGAATTGCACCACTCGGGGTGGCTACATGTTAGAGTAGCTCTCTTACATTGAGTTATTGCTTTTGAAAACTTTAATTCTTCTTTTTTCTGGATGTAAATCACTTTTTTCTTATGATCATTTGCGCTGGTATCGGACGCTTTGCAGTTGGAAGGATTTTTACTGAAACCTTTTTACTTTTGGGCATATGTTATGATGTGTAACCATGGCAACAGAGTGTTTTTTAACAACCAGGAGCAGCTGATTAAGCTTTCAAAAGCTCAAATACCACAACTACAGACCCAAATCGCAAATGAGGTGAAAAGGAGGTGCCATGGATGAATTCCCGTTAACCTGGCGGCAGTGCTCGAGTACCTGACTGTCGAGATCCTGGAGCTGGTGAGAAACTCGGCTCATGACAAAGTGGGGACCGGGACCAGGACCTGGCAACTTCAGCTGTCTGTCCATGGCGACAAGGAGCTTTCGGGCAGTCCTGCTGCCCAGGAGGACCGAGAGACCCGGCAGATCTGACATCAAGTTGGATCCAGGTGGACGGATCGGTATCTGTGGTCAGATTCTTCAGATTTGCTGTAGGAGATCATTCCTGCCCACAGCTATCAGAGTCTAACAACTCTTGAACGAAACCAGCAGCTACGACAACACTTAATTTTCTTTTGGGATTAATAAAGTATTTTTGAATTGAATTGAATTGAAGTATCTTGGCATTTTGTTTCAGAATGGGGGAAGAATCAAAAATGAGATTGACAGACGGATTCAGCAGACTCTGCCCTGGTCCGTTGTGATGAACATGAAGCTGAGCTAAATGGAGCAACTTTCCATTTACCCAACGGTCTATAACCACTTTGCCACTGATAAGTTCAACTCCCCTCGACGCTTGTCATATCAGTTCTTCTCAGATGTATGGGATTTGTCACTGTGACTTGTATCCCTGCTCTGTGGGCGGGACTGTCAATGCAAAGTAGGCCGTATCATAACAGGTCATTGTGTTCAAGCCGCTCGGCCTGTTGAGGCCCTTGATCATCCTATAATCGGACTTCTGTTTATTTAGCTTATCTTGGCACTGCTCTTAAGTCTGGGTGTCTCCAACATCTCTCTGTAAATGTGCTCATTTATTGTGGAACTGTCCATCAACCCAGTCAGAGACAAAATGGAGGTTCAGATGTAGTTTGCAGTTTTGCTGCATGGGTCATCCAGTGGTGTAGGAAAATCTGCTGGCCAATCATCGACCAGTGGGCAGGTCTTTAACTAGTGCAGTGTGGTGTGGAACCAGTGTGTTGAGACAGTGGCGAAGCACCGTATGTTCCTACCCTCATCTACGGTCACAAATTCTGGGTAGTCAGATGAGACACAGGCGGCTAAAATGAGTTTTCTCTGCAGGGTAGCTCGACTCTTCCTTAGCGATAGGTTGTGAAGTTTGTTTATTCAGGAGAGACTCGGAGTAGAACCTCTGCTCCTCCACACTGACAGCAGCCAGTGGAGGTGGTTTGGGCATCTGGTAAGAATGCCATCCAGACACCTCCATAGGCAAGTTTTCCAGGCACATTCAACTGGGAAGAGACTCCGGGGAAGACCTAGGACATGCTGGAGAGACTGTCTCTCCTTTCTGGGAACGACTTGAAATCTTCCCAGAAAAGCTGGAAGAGGTGGATGGAGGAAAGAGATGTCTGGACATCTCTGGATAGATGGATGGAGCATTAAATCACTCCTCCATTAAATTAAAATAATTTTAAACAAAATTTTGTGTCACATTGAGAATACAGTAATCATATAATGGAAATTATCTTTAAAACTGACTGCATTGCAGCCATTTGTGTTGGCTCAATTTAGTTGGCTGTAGCAGCAATCTTGTATCAAAACGTTATTCAGCTGAACTTGTGCATCCAGTGATAACTTTCTGATAATTTCATTCAAATCTGTCCAGTGGTTCATGAGATATTTTACTAACAGACAGAAAAAACAAACAAATACACACAGATACAAGTTGACTACATGATCCCTGCATGATAGTCTTTAATTTTAGCCAGTGACAAACAAAGTAACAGTTTTCATGTAAAACCAGCCACTTTCACTCAAGGTGCAGGGAGCTTAAAGTTAAAGTCCTGATCCTGGACTCACTGTGGTCTTTCAATTCAATTCAATATAACTTTATTGCCCATAGCATTCAATGAAATGGAGATTTGTCTTTGACATCTGACATAAAGAACAACACAAGATGACGTGGCAGCAAAATCTTGCTTGAAAATTCAAGGTCATGAAGGGAGACAAACAAACAAACAAACAAACAAACAAACAAAAAAAAAAAAAATTTAAAAAAATAAACAGGACTTGGTGCAGGACATGAACAGGAGCCTTCATGAAGAAATGACCAGATACCAGACAACAGAACACACTGACTTAAATACACCAACACTGACGAGACAAATGACAAGCAGCTGGGAGAACAACAGGTGAAGAAACCTGGAACTTAATGAAGGAGCAGTAACAATGACAAACCACATGATGGAGGCAAAAACACTAGGAAGAGAAAATGAACCAAAAGAAGAATAAAACACAAAGAGGACAGATTATGACAGAACAGGAAGGAAATACAGGTAGTCCTCGGTTTACGACAGAGATCCGTTACAACGGCCCGGTCGTATACTGAGTTGAACGTAAACCGGAGCTCATCCCACGTGGCGGTTGTAAGTCCGGATTTTGAATGTAAACCGAAAATGAAAGCACATGGCTACTTACACGGCTTTTTAAACACATTTTTTTCAATGTAACGCAACAACAGCATACTTAAAACGCCGTTTTGCTGTATTTCCAAGCAGTTAGCTAATACAATACCCTCAAAAAAATATAAAAAACCCATAAAATGCTGCATAAAAAAGACAACGTAAGGTGTGATGATGTCACTGGGGTGGCGGTCGTAAACGCGAAAAAACGGGAACCGAGGCGGTCGGGAACCGAGGACTACCTGTATATATCTCACTCGATGTGCACATACACAGAAAACAAACCTCTTAAAAGCAAATTTATTCCCCTCTTTGCTCAAACAAAGCTAATTAGTTCAATAACGTCTTGCCCACTAAAAACAACAGCTATTTACATTTTTCTCATATCTAAGGTACAGGAGGAGGCAATGTTATTAAGAATACTTATTTATCATGTTCATCCTAATGAGAGCAATTTGTTTTAGCAATCATTTTACAATTTATTGCTATTGCTTGTTTCACGAGGGTTATGAGTCCACACACATTTGTCTTTGCAGTTTATTTCCCTGCATTGTGTTAGATCTGTGAATTGAGGATGGCAAATTTTCTAACAGTAAAAGTTCAGCTTAACCATGATTAGTTTACACTTTTTAAAGCATTACAGTGTAAATCTAGCAGAAATAGATATGGATATTATTGAGATTTTCAAATTATCACATTGCTGAAACAGCTAGATGGCTATTAATAATTGCATAAAGCTATTTCAGTTTCCATAATTTAATAATGTTTTTGAAAAACAAAAATGCTGTTTGCTAAATCAAATATAAAATATGCAGCCCAAAACATTCGTACAAGTGTCTAAAAAAGCTAAGTCTGGTCCTATGGACATTCAAAAAGCATCAGGGTATTCGTACAAGTGCTTTTCAACTTTGTCCACTGCTGGTAAACATCACCTGTGTCAACAAGTATCTTCCCGTTCCCTGCAAATTCATCTGTTTTACTTTACTATACAGTACTCAACAGGGCTGAAGACATAATGGAGAGAACAGTACACTCATGTTCCGTGACTTTGCTATCCCTCTCACTCCAGTGGTCAACATCCTGCAATTTTCTAATACTCATTTTGCGTATGAACACAAAACTGTGTTGCCATTTGTCAGTCTTGGGTTTTATTATTGTCAGAGGTAGATGATATTACACAGTGAAAATGTTGCAAGCAGACTCACAGAATGGACATCTACAGTATCTGACCAGTAAAAACATTTGTTGATGCTGACAGAGATCAGAATACCTTGTTTCAACTTTTACCATAATATGTTGGTTTACAAGTGAACAAACAATCCATGCTATATACAGTAAATATAAGTGTATTATAACAGTGTCTGGGTGAGTTAAATATAGTCCCAATATTTGTTAATGGTTTTCAGATCTTGGATTTGTTGCACACAGTCTCAATGCACATAAGGTAACCAAACAGCATGAGCACATATCATTGAAGTGTATCCGTGCTTCCACAAATGTTTATACTTGTACAGAGAAAAGCCAGCGGTCTCTGCAGATAGCCAAGCAGGACCAAGCAAAACCCATGAGGTCCCGACAACATCAAGAATGTGGGTGATCCCACCCACATTCACGACCAAGTGTGATAAGTGAAGCAGTCACACCTGTCTCCACCCTCATCTGCCCCACTCTGGACCCTTGAGCAAGGCCCTTAGCCCACATCATCAGCTCCCCTGGGCACCCTAGATATCAGCTCTCTGCTCCACACAGAGGGCTGTGGTAGCTCGGTGGTCTGTGGTTGTGTCAGGAAGGGCATCCGGTGTAAACACAATTGTCAAGTCAAAGGGAGAAGCCAAAAGAAGAAGAAATATATTGTAAATGGTGTGCAAAAAAAAAAAAAAAAAAAAAAGATTGGGTGCCAATAATGGTGAGCAGAACTGTATTTGTGCAAAATAACCATGCAGTGTGATGTAAAGATTTATAAAATAGCATTTGCATGACACACTATAAAATCCCTGACACTAAAGTTGATTAAGACAGCAGCAGTCCACTTTGGTCTTGGCTCTGTTTAAACTACCATAGATTGTTCAAAGTACATTCGAGAGAATATTTTATTTGTCTTTATCTATCCACAAAAACCTCACCAAAATATCTGAACTGTAGTTTTAGCACTTTATGTCTTGTTTGGAGCAACCTTGTATGATTATCTATCAGATTGAAGATTCATCCTTCTTCAAACACATGACCTTACATGAGTAATATTCTCCTATTTGTGTGTGTGGCCGTGTTTGTGTAAGGCTGCTAATATTTTAGGATCAGCTGGTCCAGTTCGAGTCGTGCTCTTTAGGGAAAAGTGTCTCTGGAAAGTGTGTTTGTGGGTCATTGTGTTACAGTTGTAGCATTTTGAGAGACGGAACAAGTAAAATCCCTGAGATTGGATTAGATGATGGGACTTCCAAAAATTCCCCACGTACCAGTAATTATTTTTAATAAAACCCACGCAGTCACAGCAGAACTTCAGAGCTTGGTTGTGAAAGCAATCCTACGAGGCAGACAAATTCAGCCCCCACAGACCCCTGGTTACGCTCGCCAGTTCAAACTCACATAAATGTCGTCTTTCTGGTAGCGCAGAAAGAGGTTGTGCATGATGGCAGCTTCATGCAGCTCTGAAAGTGTGGACATGTCTTCCACTCCATGGATGCTGCTGGGGTGCATTGGGTACGCCGTCTCTCTGGTCAGGTCCTCCCTTTGTAAACAAATCACCTGCAACAGAGCAAGCACACATTAGGACACATTATGGATTCTTTCTGACACTTACTGTACAGTATTGTACAAACACGTTGCATCAGTGCAGGCGTCTGTAGTGCCTAAAAGTGACAAGGAGCTGGTTAGCATGATTGCTATAACTACTGTATGCTCAGAATTGGCAGTGGGAGATATTAGAAAGGTTGCAATACATTAGGCGTTTGGGCAACAGTAAAGATGAGCAACAATCTCATCTCGACAAGTAAAGAGACTAATTCACCTCTCATTGTGTTTGATTTACATTCAAGCAGAGTTCAAACACTGCTAAAAATCCATGTAAAAAACAAAAGCAATCCACAAAGAGGCTAACAAAGCTGTGCTGGCCTTTTGATGGGAATCTGTGTCCAGATCGATACAGATGGGCATCAAGCTGGGATTGTGGCATCGCAGTGCATAACTGCTGGCTCCGCAGGCAAGATGAAGAGTGTCCCTGCAGTCTGAGGGAAACTGTGGTCAGCACAGACTGCTGCTGTAAGCTGCTGGTACAGAAACACTTACACAGTTGATTAAAAAAAAAAAAAGATTTATTGCACAAATCTGTGCTTCTAAACCTCTTTCGTAAAAGGTAAGTAATGTTTGAACTGGTGCTCTTAAGAGTGATGTACCAAAACAGTTTTAGCCACATGGTGGCAGCAAACAGGGCAGCTATAGTTAATAGATTCAAGACTTGTTGAATCAGAAATGGTCCAACAGCAGGTCTTGTTTCCAGTAAACAGCTGATATTGACTTTATTTCTAGCTGTTCAGGAGGAAGGAGATGAGCTATTGCAAAAACCCCATACCACTGTGTCCATTAGCTGCTTGAGGTGTTTAATGGTAAATATAAATTAAATAAAAAATGGGAAAGAGCAGAGTAAAATATACCATATGTGTCCTGGGAATCAAACCAAAAGTTAGAGATTTTTAACAAGACGTCACAAAAACCAACATCTGGTTTAACCCCACCACGCCCTCTTCGAGCAAAATGGCCCAGATTCATGATAAGGCCCGAGTGGCTAATAAATGTGTTTCACCTCAGCTTTTAACAGTGTTAAAGTATTTAACACATATGCTCAGGCCTTTTGTATACAGCATTGTCTTATATATAAATAAGTTTATACGTATAGTCTCGGGATACAAAATAAAACATTAATTTTTATACTAAAAAAACTGTAAGGTGTAATAACAACAACAGAGAGAAGAACTGAAAACTGAGAGGATGAAGTTCTCCCTTTTGATAAAATTAACTAGATTCATTGATGATTGTAGAGCAGTAACAGGAATAACAAATTTATTAAACTGAGTACATGTGAGGTTTCTGATGCTTATGAATTTATCTGCGTCAATTGTATTCATTAAAAACAAAATTTAAAAACATAGAAAACACCACCTATTTTTGAACGTGTTATCTGAATGAACGAATGAATGGTTTGGTAGCCATGATCAAAAAGAACAGTTTCAAACAAATAAATAAATGTGAATGTGTTATCTAAAGGGATAATTCAGTGGGGTTCTGTGGAAAAACTACAAACATCATCTTACCTGTTGTAGAAAACCTTTTGAATGACATCAGGTTGTAAAATAAAGTTTTATTCTTGAGGTGCAAGCCAACCAAGCCTAACGTTTGTTGAAGAAATTGAATGATATTCATGTTGGAATTACCCTGAAGCAATGAAAGTGCTACAGCTAGCTGCTGCAGCTTTTTGCTCTAGCAAATAACCACAGAAATCTTTGTAAACAACTTTGTGGTCCGACCCAGCAGTTAGCTCTACTCCTTTGTGAGAATTTCTCCCTGGTTCTCTAAAGGTGGATCGTTTGATTTTCTATCAACTGCAGGTAAGATACTGACTATTGACATAGAACCCCACTTCAAAAACATGACCTGTTCCTTTAAGGAACTTTATTTACATCATCTATTGATGAAATGGTGAAAGACAAACGCAAATATGATCAATAATGTTAGTATTTTAAGATGTAAAAAATGTTAAAATACTGCATACAGTATCTAGGTTCTCACATCTAGCAAATTCTAAAAAAAATTAAAGAAGAAAAAACGTTTACCGTATATTTTTTAGTCATTTTTAAATATCATACGCCAATTATTAATAAAATCTTGTTTAAACAAACACTGTCTTAAATGTCAGTTTCACATATTTGTCCATTTGCTCACTTTTGGACTTATATCTGACCCCGTTGGTTCACTTGTTGCATTATCAAAACCATGACTGAGCTGACCAGAGAAAGAGATGTATACTAAACAAAGATATAAATATAGCATTTTTATTTTGCGTCTACTTTTCATGAGCTGATCTCAAAGATCTGACTTTTTCTTTGTAAACTAAAAACCTTTCTCTCTCAAATAATGTTCACAAATGTGTTTCGATCTGTGTTCGTCAGCACTTCTCCTTTGCTGAGATCATTCATCCACTCACAGGTGTGGCATATCAAGATGCTGATTAGACGGAATGATTATTGCACAGATATGCCTTGGGCTGACCACAATAAAAGGCCACTTTAAAATGTGCAGTTTTACCACACAGCACAATTCCACAAACGTTGCAAGTTTAGAGAAAGCCGTAATTGGCATGCTGACTGCAGGAATGTCCATGTTCAGAGAATTTGGCAGCACATCCAACCAGCCTCACAACCGCAGACCACGTGTAACACCAGCCCCCTTCGTGCCCATGAGCTTCAGCTTCGGACGGCCCATCACCAGTAAGTCAAATTATTAAATGTTAAGCATTTATCTATTGCATTCAGTTAAAAAACATTAGTATTATATTAAAACAATCTTGAATTAAGGCCTAAAACCATTTGAAACCCACGAGCATTCACAAGAAAAGTTCCACAAGAAACAGGAAACAGAGCAACAACCCCTGACAGTCATAAACAACTGGAAATTTAAATGGCTGTAATAGCATGAAGTAATCTGATGGAAGACTAAATACTAATGTAATTAATTAATATTGTGACCACTTTAGGATGTAGAGTTGGTTTTTTTGAAGCACATTATTTGAATTTGAACCCGGACTGCTAGTTGCCTGGCAAAGATTCATTCCTCTCATCCGTTACTTCACTGAGAAAGCGAGCAGTTGCACTTTTGTGTATGAGGTCTGCACACCTGTATCTGTAACCAGGATGATTAGTTTAATTGCTTTAGAGTCCGAACCACAACTGTGGAGGCCGAATACTGAGGACACGCAAATTTAAAAGCGCTGCTCAAATGATGCTAGCTGAGCCAGCAATTAGGCTGAGCCGTTTTCAGCTTCAAAGGAGATTTCATTCTCCTCAGGTCTGACCAGTGTGGTATTAGTTTTCTTGTGGGCAACGTTCCTGTGAGATGAACTCTGTCCCTCAGAGCTGCAGCATTTATTTCTCTTCAATGCTTACTTACTAAACAGGGATTTATATTTTTATTATTTTTTTTAAACTAGAATAAAACTCGGAGCAAATATTATATGCAGTTTCAACTTAGTTTGTTTCACGAGTTGAGCCATGACAGCATGGCTTCATGAAGGTTAAACTGGAGGCTTGCAATGATGGCTAGAACCATTAACAACTTTATGTGGCTCCATTGATTAGTGATTTCAGCACCATTCCATTCTCTCCAAATGAAAATGACAAAAAGAAGCTGCAGGGCACATGACTTGACATGTAGCAGAAAAAGACAGTGCAAATCCATAAGTCGTACTGAAATTAGGATGATCATAACTCTTTTCTTTTTTTTTAAACATGAAATGAAAATATTTTTTGAACAGAGCTACAACTCAGAACTGATCTACTGGTCAAATGTTTTGTTCCTCAAACATACTTTTTTAATTAAAAAAAATAAAAATAAAAAAATGTTATTAAAAACAAGAATATTCTTTCTGTTTTCTGCTTTAGGTTGCAAAAGTTGATTTTTTTTTTTAAAGAAAAAAAAAGAAAGAGCAAAAATTCAATCCAACACTTGTTTTTGCTCCTATTTCCTCAAGGACTGAATACTTTTTCTATGCACACAATAGGTTGTTAACAAAAGTGTTGCATTGTTGTTTTTGTATTTTGGCATGATACTATACGCACGCACGCACGCACGCACGCACATACATACATACATACATACATACATACATACATACATACCGTACATACATACATACATACATACATACCGTACATACATACATACATACATACATACATACATACATACATACATACATACCGTACATACATACATACCGTACATAC
>JARVGV010000280.1:16578287-16590330 GCA_031762435.1 Hypsolebias longignatus | reverse complement strand
GGGGGCTTGGTCAGAAGCTAAGTTATTTGGGGGGCCATGGCATGGAAAAGATTGGGAACATTTGTTTTACAAGATAATGTGCTAAAAAAAATTAAATAAAAACAGACACACGCACACTCGCACAGTTATGGACAGAAACATTATCACCCGCCTTCACATTTGGCAGCATTTGATGATAAATACAAATATTTGGTATATTAATATAAATACAGTACAAACATGCAGATTAGTGCACTAAATGTATTGATTGTGCGTGTGTGTGACAGTCAATAGACACACCCTTCTGTCTGGGAAGAATAAAGGGGGTGAATTGCCCCTCCCCATCATCAACTGATGGAGCTATGTTGCTAATAAGGGTACTGAAGAGAATTTGCATAACAAATTACATCTTTAGGTTGGATACAGGCATAAAAGGAGGTCTCTGGCACAGACTCCTGGCACATCGTCTGACACTGTTATCTTGTTTGAACAGATATCTGTTCCTCCACTGTTCTGGTGGACGCTTAGATGAGGGGGAAGAGGTCACAAATGATGTGATTACTGTACGTTTGATTGGATATCCAGCTGAGCTTCATGACTCAGAGTATCTGCAGAGCCACCTGGCTGCCGTCTCTCCTGTCTGCCATCCTCACATCGAAGCCTCTCTGGAGTCGTCTGACATGTGCAGGGTCAAAACGGCAGGAATCCTGGAGGAATTCCAGGAATGCTGCTTAGCCAGAACTGTCAGAGACTCCGGTGGGTTTGTTTGACTGCGAGAGACATCTGGGGCGCACAGTCAGTGGGGTATCTGGTGGTCTGTGGGGGGTGGTGCAGGTCGAGCCATAACAAGACAACCTGGCTCCTGTCGTGCTGCCTTTTACTGTCACTCACAACTAAAACTTTCCCAGAATAACATTCGATTCGCCACATGGCTCAAAATAGTGTTTTGCTTTTGAGTGTTGCGAGAAAGTGAGAAAAACTAAACTACAGTACTCCAAAAAAAAATAATTTCCCTCTCACTAATGTCATCATCATAAAAAAGTACCACTTTACAATAAAGCTCACCATATAGATGGCTAATACATACTGTACATTATTGATTCATCTATAAGCACTTTATAATCATTAATAACTGCTTATTATGCATTAATTAAGGGTGACAGAGAGACAAACTGACCAGTTTCTTGTCAAATAATGAGCCAAATCTGTTCACCTATATATTTTACCTAGAGTTGTTATATTAAACATTTCAATACCTTATAAGCACAATAAGCATTTGTAAACACTTTTAGCATAAAATATTGTAGTTTATCACTGCGTTATAAGTATATATAGTTGTAGATACCATTACTTAGAATGCAGTGTTAATTTACAATATTATATCCTAAAAAAATTGGGGTTTACAAATGCTTATTGTGCTCACAAGGTAGTAACTTAGTCTGAAATGTTTAATGTAACAAGTCTAGATGAAATATATAGGTGGCAGATTTGGTGCACTATTTGGCAAGAAACTGGTTAGTTTTGTCTCTTTCTCTCTCTTAATTAATACACAATAAGCAGTTATTAATATTTATAAAATGTTTATAGAGGAATTACCATCATAACATGTCTATAAACTATTTATTAGCCATCTATAAGGTGAGCTTTATTGTAAAGTGGTGCAAAAGAAAGTGGGTTATAAACTTATATTGCCACTGGCGGTGGTGGGGGTATAAGTGGTTTTCTTAATTTGGTGAAGATTCTCAGTCATCCAGGACATGATAAAATCAAAAAAGGTTCAATACAGAATCAACTGGACTTTATTTGTTACATGGATCGAAACGTTTTCATGTAACAAATAAAGTCCAGTTGAGTCTGTATTGAACCTTTTTTTGATTTTCTTAATTTAATTATTCATTCATTAAAAAAAATTGTTTATTTTGGATGCAGCACCCTTAGTGCCCCCAGTTCTCACAGCCACAATCTTCAATTAGATTGAAATTTATTGCTTATTCTAAAACTGAGCTTTTTCAATTTAGAAGCCTTAGTGATACATTTGGAAACACTTAAATATTCAGAAACCGAATATATATTACTCAGTTTCAGTTAAATATTTCTAATGTAAAATTCTGAACGCTGGATCAAATTTGTCGTTGTCTATGGTGCCATTTTGACTTAAACACTACACACGTCTGAATATGTTGTGGTCATATGGTAAAATTTTCTTTTAAACAACCTGCTCTTTTAGATTTGGATCACTCCTATCTCATGATTACACAAAACATGGGATTAATAGGGGACGATTCTGGTTGGACTGGGTCTGACCGGGTGGGATTACATCTGCTGTTGGGCTTTCAACACTCACTCACCGAGTGTGAGACAAACAATTTACACACTTCACACACTCCACTGCAGACAAAGATCCATTTAAAACAAGAACAACTCACAACACACAGATAAAAATATCCCAATCTGAGAAGCAGTCTACTTCAAACTAGGGGGTGCACCGATAAATCGGCCCCGATTTCCTTAATCTTGGGAAATAGGCCGACACTTGCATGAGAATCCAATTTTACCAATTTGTGTAGTTTTAACAATTGTTTAAACTTCTTTTATATTTCAGAGCACTGCCTCAGGACCAGTTAAAACAAGTTTGTATTGTTTCTAGGATATTGTTCAAGGGTATGTTTTCAACAAAATAATATTGGAAAATTTAAGGTGCATTGTGACCTTATAACCCCTGACAGTGTCACTTAAAAAACAAAATCGGAATCGGCAGGTCAGACTTTTTAGAAATCGTGATCGGCGATCAGCCAGAAAACTGCAATCGGTGCACCCTTACTTCAAACTGGTCTGAATAATTCACCACACTGAAAAGAAGAACCAACAATAACGTCGAGCTATAAACTGCTCCACCCTATGTGGCTTTATTTTATTTCTCTGTTTAATTTGTCAATAATTTAACAATAAACAGAAAGAGCTGAAAACATTTTGTTTTGCAAAAAATGTAAAGATTCATGTTTTCACTGTCTTTTCATACAGATACACTAAACATTTTTGAGTTCTGGTTCAACAAACGGATATTTAATATTTTAAACTCTCCATAGACCTTGGAAAATACAATTAGGAGCAAACACATAGGTTGAATAACTCCAAAATTATTTTTTTTAAATAAACATTCATTTTTTTGTTTGTCTGTTTGTGTAAGGAGTCAAAATCAATTTAGATTTTTGTCCAAGAAGAACCCGTCCAGAGGACTTGACTAAACCTGGTTAGATTGAACTCTCTGGATTATTGAGCATGCATCAGGACTGTTTGTTTTTCATTTTTAATGTTTGGCTCTTCTCTTCTCCGCGGTCATCATGGTAAGCAACTTTCATGAACATTTGGCAAACGTTTTATACCAGATGTCCTTCCTGATGCAACCACCGAGCTACCGCGGCCCTCTGTGTGGAGCAGAGGGCTGCCATTGTAAGGGGTCCTGGGAGCAGCTGGGAGAGTTAAGGGCCTTGTTCAAGTGCCCACAGTGGCAAATGAGTGCATTGTCCCACCCAGATTTTGATGTTACAGTCTGGGGATTTAAACTTGCAACCTCCTGATCACAGGTTCACCTTTAACCTCTGCACCATTGCATCATGTGATATGAATGAATATCAGCAGTTAGTAGTGATGACATAAACTCTACTGTAAAGCCAATTCTGCAGTCAAACAAACAAAAGCACTGGCAAAAACACTATCGCCCTTTCACCTTTGCTGGTAGCCTCAGTGTTACAGATTGGGAACGTGGAGAGTGTTTGGGATTACAAACCAGTTAGATCTGTACTTTATCTTCAGGCACACTCGTATAATAAGGCAGAGTTGATGGGAAAGGTAGCATGTAATGGTTGTGCCATGATCTGTTGTTTGCACCTCTCAGACTCTTCACATGACCACAGCCGAGACTCGAACAGTGACGTACGAGGCCTCAAACCCTGCTGCATGCTCGCCTCACCAATTACAGCTGAAATTATAACCGTGGCAGATATCTCATCGCGAGAGGCAATAATTTGATTTTTACAGATGCTTCTTCTGTTAAACCACAGGCTGATTTCTGCAGCGTAGGGTATGTTAGACGCATGTGTCACATCCCATAATAAGCTGCATCCGTACAGAAGTAATCATAGGATGTTAAAAAAGGAAAGTTGACATCTGGGCTGGGAGCTGTTATTAAACTGACGGATGAGATCCCTGAACTGCAGGATCTGAGCGATTCTTGTTACACAACATCTGCAGGTTCAGGGCAGCCAAGGTCAAGACCAGCAAAGTTTTTTTTTCCTCTCAGCTGTATAATTATCATCTTAATCTTTTATTTATCATATTTTCTTCATTTAAGTGTGGTTTTGATGTCATAAAAGCACCATAAACTTCTGCAGTGTTTTCATTCTTGAGTCTCTCCTGCATTCAGGAACAGTTTGAGCAGTAGTTGAATCCATTAAATCACCTTTTGTCGTGAAGTTTAATGGATTAATTCAGCAATACGTCACTCTATAGTCGGTAAATATGTGCACAGCTGATCTTCAGTTTCTTCATGTGATTTCAGGGTCTGTAACTAGCTGAGAACCGTTTTTACGAACAAGCATAAACTGAGCTAACGTTAACTTTGATTAATATTGTTTGTGTTTATGCTGCTTGTTTACAGCAGAACAATCTTGTTCATGTTTGTCAAAAACTGCAAAAATCTACAGACATTCTGTATTCATTGTTAGACACATAATGTGACATGTCATTTTAAAATTGTGTACTAGTCTAGTTTCATAAACTGCAGTATTATCTATTATCAATAGTGTGGGTCATGTATCGGGTTTTGTATCATACCATCATTCCCATCAGTCGTTGCATCTAATGTACATGAAGAAAACAAAGATAAACTTCAAAATGCTTAAAACTATTAAAGTATTTATACTTTTCTTCCTATAGAATTTTTCAGCTTCTGACCCACAAAACAACAGTGACAAAGCTTGTGACCGCAAATATTGAAGGTTTAGGTGTAGCTTTACTGATGATCCTATATCACAATACAGTCTTAACGATTATTGTAAGTATGACTTATAAAATATAGTTTATTATTCATTTACTATTACTGTATTTCTTATTTGTAATAAGTATGGTAAACATGGGCCTTTAGAAAAAAAAAATTAATACACCCGTTGAAAGATGGTTCTATTGTCTCCGTCCATCTGTAAACTTTCTCTTGTCCGGGCCATAACTTCTGATCCACTCAAGATAATTTAACAAAACTTGTTAGACATATGCATCATCGGTTTTAATCCCCACAGCTCGAAGGCTCTTGTTACCTTTATTTTGATTTCAGGAGATATTTTGAGGATCCTCACTTGGTGTTTCAATTCAACACCAACTTTTGGACCTGCTCTTGATTCTGTCTGTCCGGGGATATTAGGGCACCCAAGTGTCATTTTAAGGGGCTTCATATTTCAGAGGGCGATGCCCCTGATTGAAACAGACTGGAAGTGCAGGAAGGAAGGAAGTCTGTTGAAGAGATTCACAGTTCTGGGTGAGGATTATCTTTTGAATTTGTTGTGTAAAGAAGTATAAAACCTTGTAGTCTCATACTAAATTGGCCAAATGCAACTTCATATGTGTTAGGTCTGACAGCATCATTCCACAAACAATCGCTCCAGGTTGACAAGCAGACGTGACCATGAAAAACTCCACATGGCGATTGTCTGTCTGTCATCATGCACCGACAGACAGGAAACCACGTGTCTGTGCTGCATTATTTATTTGTAAAGGACCTGTTGAAACATGAGGGCATGCTTTCCTTTCATGACCACAAACACAGGCGTCTTTGTCTTAAGAGTTTAGTGATAGCCGCTAAAGCTAAAGTCAACATCTTGGTGTCAGCAGGTTATCAAAGCCCCCACTTCGCCTCCTGTTCATAAATTAAACTCACTGATTGATTGTGTGTGTGTGTGTGTGTGTGTGTGTGTGTGTGGGGGGGGGTGTTACTTATCGTAATATGTAAACACAAGCTGAAGTGTTAATAATTGGAGTTAAAAGTGAGAAAAATGAGAATTCTATAAATTCCTAAATGTTTCACAAGCTTCATCAGCTCTCCTGACCAGGTCGGCCTCAGTCGTTAAGGTAATCTGTATTAATAATCTGTATTTTCTGGGTAAATTCTAATTCTAATTTTAATCTGGGTGATTAAACCATGTCTGTTGGTAACTGGCTCCATTGTTCTCCTGCCAGATTGCACCAAAGCTTCGACAAAGCAGCAAGGTTTTTGCTGACGCACACCCCAAAACACCAATCTCTTCAGCTTGGTTTAATCTTAAACGCCCAGAACTTCAACAGAACCGTTTGAAAATCCTGCTCACGGTCATCAATTCATGAGCGATTACTAATAAAGAGAGTGTCTTTAGAGAAGATTAGCGGGAAAGTAGAGCCCGTTTTCTCAACGTTTCCTTCCTTCCTTCATCACATCCTAACTTTACTTCCTGATGGGTTTTCTGCACTTCAGCTGCATGACCTGCATTGGAAGCGAGCGATCTCAGATCTTCACATCTTCAAAAAGGATTCCCACCACTGCAAAAAAATAAAAATAGCCCACCAAGCCCAACAGGTTTCTCCCATTCTCCATTTCACAACAGAGTATTTACTATGTGTGTCGTTTCATGGCTCTGGTTTAGGAGAGGCGAACATAAACAGCTCATCGGGCTGTTAAGGGTGTTTCAGGACGGGGGCGCCGTGTCTGTGTATGTGTGGACAGAGGGCTGACGGTGTGAAACCTAAACGCTTGCCGCCGCAGCTCCACGATGCACGGACGATAGGACGCCGTGACTGGGAATTTGAGGGGTCAAGGCCGGGAATTTGGGATTCCCTCCGTCAGAGTAAATTCAAGAGGAAGGAATGTGAGGTGTAATGTAAGGAAGGAGCTAACGGGCGTGGAAAGGTCCTCGACTGGCTTTAGTGTGCAGCAGCTGCTTCTAACGCCAAGTTTAGAAAAGAGCTAGGTTTCTACTGCAACAGGATGTTTCACAAAGGAACAAAGATCTAAGGGGGTTTCATACATATGTGTTCGTGGGTGTGTGTGGGTAAAAAGATGAAAGAGAGGAAAGGCAATCTTCAAATACAAAAACAAACAATGTCTCACAAAACCAATCAAAGTATTGTATATAACGTATGAAAGACCAAATCCCAAACGCCTGCCAGTTATGAAACAGATCTCTGGTGCTCCGAGCGTTTCTGAATCCATTTGTTGGGGTCAGATCCACTCAGAGGGCAGATTGGGTGTGGAGCAAAGGTGCAGAGGGTTTTATGGTGTCCTGTCAGCTCCTAGGAGCCTTCGCTGATGGACAGGATGAGTGTTCAGGATGAATCTGTGAGCACACACCCTCGTAGGTGCCACTCCTTTTGACTATCACCTCCCAGAAACTATCGTCACCATCGTGCGTATGTAACATATTTCAGAAACGTAGCAAACATGAATTAATGTTAGAACAAAAACTCAAAAGTTTAATGATTAATGGAGGGACTCTGACCTAAAAGAGTTTTAAATTCAGCAGCGCCCAATTTACAAGGTGGGTATACACCCACACTAGCATAAGGTATATTTATCTGATACTCGTACTTATGTGAACGTATTCCAAATGACAGAACTAAGGGTGCACCGATAAATCGACCCTGATTTCCTCAATTTTGGGAGATCGGCCAATACTTATATTAAAAAACGATTTTACAGATTTTTTTGTAGTTTTAACAATTGTCTAAATTTCATTTATATTTCAGAGCAATGTTACTTGCCAGTTAAAACAAGTTTGTATTGTTTCTAGGATATTGTTCAAGGG
Source organism: Hypsolebias longignatus (assembly GCA_031762435.1). Lineage (NCBI taxonomy): Eukaryota > Metazoa > Chordata > Actinopteri > Cyprinodontiformes > Rivulidae > Hypsolebias > Hypsolebias longignatus. The sequence goes on along the minus strand of JARVGV010000280.1, from coordinate 16,582,525 downwards.
CATGTTTTTCAATACAATAAGAAATATATAAATATAAAATATTAAATCAGCAACAAGCTCAAAGAGTTTGTGAACAGTACCACAGAAGAACTACCGGTGGTCCCTCATTCAGCAGAAGATCTTGGGAGTGTGCAGATCTGAGCACGAGCTGCCTAACAATCTTACCACTTGCCAGAAGTGGGTTTTGGAAAATGTGTTTGCTGTTCTCTGTTTCATAATAATGATAAATAATAATAAAGTGCTACGTGTTGTCATCATTGCATGTCCCCATACAATGACTAAATTAGTTATCTGCATTCAACCCATCACAGCACACACCCTGGTGGAGCAGTGGGCAGTATGCACCCGGGGAGCAGTTAGGTGTCTTGCTCAAGGACACCCAATGGGAGCATGGTGGGGAGTTGAACCTACGACTTTCTTGTCCCAAGTCGGCTGCTCTGTCTCATCTCGGCCTCATCTTGGTTTGAGGAGCACAATAAGCTCACGAACATTCTCAAAGTACGTAGTTGTGAAAGTGTAATGAAATTTATTCATACTCATGTTGGTACTAGGTATTGGCTAGTACGCTAACGTAAGAACTTGTACTCGTTTTGAAAAAAATGTGTGTATCAGTGCATCACTGAAGCAAATATGTTATGTTTGACAAACACAGCTTAAGGAAACAAACTACTAAAGATTATTAAAAACAAAGCTTTAAAAGAACTAGAACTGTACAGTATTTTACACCGAAAACTGGCTCATTAGTTTGAAACTGTTATGGGTGATCCGCCGGTGGACACAGAGCTCATTTGCTTTCATGATTTGAAAGGGAATGGCAAAGGGGAAATGTGTTTTATGCATAAATGTCCCTAACTTTTCCACATAACCTAAAATCTGAACTACCCCTTTAGGATTAAAAGGACAAATCGTGTTACTGATGTGTTGCTGGTTGTCGGCAGCAGACTCTGAGGCTCGCATTAATAAATGGTGTCAAAGGTTTCCCCTGCTTCGCTTGTTTCACAGAGTTTAGTTTAATCTTGGGCTTGTTTGGCTTCCAGAATTCCAGCTTTATTAAATCCACACTCTGCAGTGTTTAAGAGCTCGGCTTCGTTCCATGAAACCAAAGGTCATTCACAGAACGAGGACAGTTCACGCATGGATTTGGGAAGAGATATTAACGGACCGGAGCAGATTTGACTGTTTTGTTACATTTCCCTTTACTTTTGTCGTTTGTAGATGGCATAAAGATTTTTTTATTGTACAGCTGTTATTTCTAAAGCACAAAACTCCTAAAATATATATATTTTAAGAAAAGTGACAAAAATTAAAGCAGAGTCTAAAATAGTTTAACATATTTCTTAGTTCATATCTTAGATCTTATTACTGTTTTTCTTTTACCTTTTATATTTTTGTTGGATGTAACTGGGGGACCCTGTGTACACAATTTCATTCCACCACATGTACCATATGTGCTGTGATAATAAACTCGACATGAACTTGAAAATAGAAACTACAAATCTTTAAAATGAAATACCAGTAGTTCTAAAAATAAAAACTGTAATTTTTGTATTACATACCGAGTTTTCTGAAATATTACTTTAAAATATGTCTTTTTTTCTGCATATTTTGCTTTAAAATGGTTTGATTTCAAATTATTACTGGATTTTCTGAAATCTTACATTGTTTGTTACTTTATACCTTTATTTTCTATTTTTTTTTTAATTTGTGCTATTTTGTTAAGAGATTACAACTCAGGACTTTATATTTTACATTTCTACTACATTTACAGCTAAATTTTTCATTTAACCTTTATTTATCCAGGTTAGTCTCATTGAGCCACGAGAACTCATTTTCAAGAGAGACCTGTTTTAGGGAGCAGATGTTGGGGGTTAAGGGCCTTGCTCAGGGGCCCAGAGTGGTGTGAATGAGGGTGGAAGCAGGTGTGGGTGTTTCACCTTTTTCCACCCACATTTTTCTGATGTTGTTGGTACCAGGGTTTGAACCGGCGAGCTTCCAATCACAAGCCCACCGTCTAACCATTGCGCCACCACTCCCCCTTAAAGAAAAAATGAACTAGTTTGTTTTCTATTCAGATTATATCAAACCAAGTGAAGAATACTGTTGATGTTTCAATGTCATTTCAAATATGAAACATTAGTTTGTTTAAAAATATAACCACAATTCAAACATGTGAATGACATTGATCATTTTTAATGCAAGGTTAAAAAAAGATAAAAATGTTGATTAAAAACACTATTGTTATTATGTAAATACAGGATTTTCTCCTTTAAGGTAAGAATAAAACCATTTTATATTTGTTATATTGCAGAACTGAAAACAGCCGTATACAAGCAGCAATAGGCAGTAAAATCAGATGAATCTTTAAATGAAATTCCACAGATGGACTCAAACTTACAGGACAAACAGAAAATTAAACAGGAGCTAAAATAATCATCTTTATCTGTGCAGCATATCACTCCAATAAAACCAGATCATCTGTTCACAGCACAAAAGCTTTACACAGAGAGGATTTACCCAAAGTTTAATTAAAAAATATATGATCGGTTGTTGTCTGTGATGGACTTGCAACCCGTCCTAGGTGTCCCCCGCCTCTCGCACAGAGATAGCTGGGCACCAGTGACCCCCATGACCCGAAAAGGAAGAAGCAGGTAAACGATACTGCATGGATGGATGGATCTATTGTTATAATAAATTAGTTCAGAATGAATACCGCAGTCCTGTCAGGCAACTTTGATGACAAAAACAATGAAAAATTCACAGATTTTCACGGTTCAGATTAGTTTCCCATCATCAGACAATAATATAAACATAAATCTAAAAATGATAATACGCTCAGCAAAGAGGGAGTAAACTAAATATTGAAGATAAAGCCAGAGAAAGTTCTGCAGAAGCCCATAAAGACAGACTGATGGTTGCTTCAGAACATCAGTGAGGGTCAGGAGGGGCTGCAGAGGTCTAATAGGAGGAAAGTTGCTCCTGCTCTGTGTGTGTGTCCTCCTCTGAGTCAGAGATGACAAATCTGACCCAGAGCCAGTCTTTGCAGAACTCGTCTGAACTGACTGCTTGATGACACATCACAGTTCCGCTTTTATATATTAAAAAACTTTAATATGAAGCACAGAATAAGGTGATCCAGCCAGGTCATTGTGTTTCCACAAATGAAGTGATTCATGTGTTTTGTGTTGGTTCTGAAATGGATCAGAGGGGTTTGACGCTTCAGCACATCCTGCTGACCGAACCGGAACAAGTCTACAAAACATCTAAAACCAAGTGACCTGGGAATAAAATATTCTGTGATAAAAAAAAAACGTATTTAAATAATAAATAATAAATAAATAAATAAATAAATAAATAAATAAATAAAGTAAGAAAGTAAGAAAGAACAGAGCAGAACCCCGTCCGATAAAGGGCGCAGTGATGGCGCGTCAGAACAAAACAGACACCCCACCAACGCCCAGTCCATCAGGACCCTCCCTTCCAACACAGGTGACTGAAAATCTGCTTTAATGTGAGAATTAAGGGACTCAACTCACCTCCACAAAGAAAGAGTCCATCTTTAAGAGTCCTGTCTTTAATTTTCCGACTCTTCAGGAGGAACGGTCCAAGCTGCGCTCCAGAATCCGCTCCATCCGGTTGTGATTCATGTAAAAGTTGGTTTCTGGTCCCTTCTGCTCCGCGTCATTCTGCAGCCCTGAGTGCGGGACACTTTTTGGGATCTCTCGTCTGGTTCTGCTGTCTGCCTGTTTCAATGAGCCCGGCACATTATGCAGAGGGGAGGGGCCTGCAGGCTGCAGACACCCCTCACCCACCACCTCCCAGCATCCGCCCTCTTTGTCTCTGCTCCACAAAAGACCCTGCACTGGGTCTGATGGGACACATTCACCAGTTGTGAAGTGTTCAGAGTAAAACGACTTCCTGTGAGAAAATGATGCCAGAAGATGAGCTAGGTGGAGTCTGACTATATAGTGCCAATAAAATAAATAAAAATAAATTAAAATTAAAAAAGGAAAGTCTGGCAGAAATAAAACCACAATAAAAACCCATTTGACCTCTTTATTAAAGCTTCCAAAAACAGCTGTTGGCACCTTCCCATTTTTAATTACAAATAAAAATAACAGTTCTGTTTATTCAAGACTGTATTCAGTATAAACTAAAATAAATATATACAGGTAGTCCCCGACTTACGGCGCCATCGACTTACGGCGCTCCGGACTTACGAACCGCCCCCTAGTGACGTC
>JARVGV010000280.1:16468439-16481145 GCA_031762435.1 Hypsolebias longignatus | reverse complement strand
AGGTGTTGGTTGGCAGATCGTAAAGCTCTGCCAGGCTGGTGGACCTTTAAAAGTTCAGAGATGTAGAGAGGTGCAAGATGAGTTTTAATGAAATGTGCAAATCATTGGACGTCAATGGCCATTTTAATCCTAGGCCTTCAGTGGAGTCCTGCCTGAATTTGTCCACCTCTTAATACAGTTGTACCGACGCCACAGCTACAAAAACCATCACTATTATCATTATTATTATTATTATTATTATTATTATTATTATTATTATTATTATTATTATTATTATCATTATTAAACTTTATTTAACCAGGCAAATCCCACTGAGATCACAGATCTCTTTTGCAAGGGAGGCCTGACCCTGAAGGCAGCCTAACATATTTTTGGTCACTAATAATCACTAACAATCTCTCAATAATCACTCAATAATCACTAATATAAAGACATGTGGAATAGTAGGGCACTGCATCACCGACAGGTAATGTCATTACTGAATTAAGAAACCAAATTAACACAATTCTACAAGTTTCTTTACTTCAAAGAGCAACATGTAAAGTAAAGGCCCCCACATACTCGGGCGTGCTGTGTGTACTCTGTGAGCCGCGCGGACGCTGCGCGCACGGTCCGCAGACGGTTGAGACTTCATAGTCAAGAGTCCAACCTGATGGGCTGCAGCCCAGCTCTGCAGGCAAGGGGCGTTTACCTTCGGAACAAACTGAGGTTGCTGATTGGTCATTTGCTGACGCGCCTACTTTACTGATTGTCAGGTAGCAAAAAAAAAAAAAAAAAGAGAGCTACCAGCAGTCCTGGGTAGAGGCAGCGGTGTTCTGTGTTTATATGTTGTTAATAAAAAGTTCTAAAAAAAAAAAAAAAAGGAGCGCTGGCCCTGCAGCCCACACATCAGAGCAGCCCACTGGGAAACCTCCAGACCCTCCCGCAGCCACGCTGGACCTGATTTTAATTCTCTCATGACAAATTCCTTCATTTATCACAGTTTCAGTCATGGCGTCAACGGACAAGGAGGAAGAGGTCGCCTCTTGGCAAAAAAACAAAAGAAAAGGCCATTAAACCAGACCAGGGATGAAGAAGGGGAATTCAATACATCGGTGTCTCATACAAAACAATCCACCGCCGGGCGGTTTACTGTGCGACACCGAGTACGCGTATGCAGTCGTAAAAATTGATCTTTGCGCGGACATGGCTTGTTGGCGTCTGCTTCGCGTCTAGTACGGTACACGCGGACCTCTGCGGAGTGACGTATGCCTGAGTATGTGGGAGCCTTAAGTGATTCTGATTGTGTTTAGGCCAGCAGAGAAGACTTTGCTGGCCCTGACGGACCACCACTGTTGGATGTACTGTCTCTACAACGGATCAACTTTTGGAATCTGCTTGATTTAAGATGGACTCCATAGCCGATGGACCTTAGTCAACATAACAATGGGCATCATTTAGTCAATGTTAAAGATATGGAGTGAAAATTCAAAGTGGTAACAGCTGAGAGTCATTCACAAAACACACTCAGAGCACATCGTAGCATATTGCATGAAAGTCAGCATGACGTTATTGTCAAGGTTTGACCAAAATGGTTGTAGCTCAACTACAACGCAAGGTGATAGTTAAAACTGTTGGCAGGTGATATGCATTTCTTAATGTAATGCTGGGCTTTAAATTTTTGTAATTGGAAGTTATTTTAAAAATAGAAAATAAATAAAGTCAGTATTCGGGAGTTATGAATTAGTTACAAATGAAGACAAAGCTTTTGGTCAGTCTTCTCATCACCTCATCATCAGGACATCATAAATTTGTTTGGCAAGGGATTTTACAGCCCAGAGTTGTCCTGTGGCTCGTAAAAATTCACTTTACAAACCTCAAATACACGAGCGTTACCATGCTAAGAAAAACAAAAACACACAACCACCCCTAAAAGGGAAGTTTCCATTCAGACACAACCAGACAAAGACGCTTACCAAAATGTCGCAGTCTTTTCCTCAAGCTTTTGTTCATGTCTGACTCTTCTTTGTTTCCTTTCAGCAACAGGCTCCAGAACAGGAGGTTGTCTACCTCTTTATTCCAACTCAGGCAGTCGGGGCCCTGATAGGCAAGAAGGGTCAGCACATCAAACAACTCGCCCATTTCGCCGGAGCTTCCATCAAGGTGCGTTCGCTCAATTCGATAACGCTTTGGGACTTAACAAGAGAGAAGAAAGAGGCGATCGGAACAATGCTGCTAGGTTGAGTCCACAAATATGTGTTAAATGTGCACCCCAAAACCCCCAGCAGTGTTCAAGCCAAGAGCCATAGTCAAACACTGTAGGTTAAGCGCCCCTAAAGGTCAGGTTCTAGAATCACCCCTGGTCCTCTTACTGACTCAGACTCCAACCATTACATGATGAGGATGAAAAACAGTTACCCAGGACTTGGTACTTTTTACTATGATAAAAATCTTTAAAAAAATATTAATGATCAAAATGCATTAGAACATGATCAGAAATGACTTGGTGCTAATTGACCTAAATCCTTCCAGCTGTTTCTCATTTATACAGCTGTCTTGCCTTTTGTGACCCCTGTCCCCAATTTTTTTTTTTAAAGTGTTGCAGCCATAAAAATTAAAACTACCATTTTAATGAAAAAAAAAAGTACAATGTCTTAGTTTAAACATGATATATTCAGTGTGTTCCATTGGAAACAAAATGTGGTTTTATGAGACTTGCAAATCATTGCTTTTTAAATGTATTTACATTTTACACAACGTCCCGATTTTTGCAGGTTTGGGGTTGTATATTTCTTGACGATTGGTTTCTTGATGCTTTCTGTTAGTTTGACTGGTGGAATGCAGCTAAACGCTGGTATTTTCACTCATCTCTGTACTCTCTTTACGTTTACTTCAGATTGCCCCAGCTGAGAGCCCAGATGTTACTGAGAGGATGGTTATCATTACTGGAACTCCAGAGGCACAGTTCAAGGTAAATAAATAAATAAATGAATAACAAGAAAAAAATCTTACTTTTCTTGTCTAAATCATCCCGAGACCTGTGTGTATTTATCTATAGTAAATAGCAGTGGATCATTGTGCATCCCCGTCTTCCCCACCCTCTCCTTGCCTCATACCCTTCTCTGTATTCCAGGCACAAGGCCGGATATTTGGGAAGCTGAAAGAGGAGAACTTCTTCTCAGGAAAGGAGGAGGTCAAACTGGAGACGCACATCAAGGTTCCCTCCACTGCAGCCGGCAGAGTCATCGGCAAAGGTGGCAAAACGGTGAGCAGACACTCTGCACTCGGTCCTGGTCAAGGCTGCAATAAAGGTTCACACGCAATCAAACACATACTTTTCTGTGGAGTCGTCCATGTGGAATGTGTTTCGGTGAGGTAACCGCGATACTTTCCTGTCAGTAGGTGTTTGTGTTCTGTAGGTGAGGCTGGAGGCGAAGTTGACGGGGAGGTCCTAATCTTTGGGTTGTGTGTCTGCGTTTCAGGTAAATGAACTGCAGAACCTCACGAGCGCAGAGGTCATTGTACCGCGGGACCAAATTCCTGACGAGAACGACGAGGTCTTTGTGAAAATCAGCGGGCATTTCTTTGCCAGTCAGGTAGGCAAGACGGGATCAGATTGTTCTCAGTTATACCTTCAACCGTGAAGGTATTTTAAGGAAATGTTTCTAGTTTATGCTGTTTGTACTTCCTTCTACATTGCTCACCTCCTGCTCCCTCCAACAGACTGCACAGAGGAAGATCCGGGAGATCATTCAGCAGGTCAAGCAGCAGGAACAGAAGCACCAGCAGGGCGCCGCCTTGTCACCGCATCACTCCAAGTGACCAGCGAGGTGGCTCCAGTGGGCACCAGCCAATGAATGTAGCCCTCCCAAATGGACAGAGACCTACCCAGACTAAGGCCAAGGCCACGGAGGACACACAGGGCTGACCAGCAGCACCGGGATCAAAACCAAAGAACTTCGCCGAAGGGGGGAAAACCAAGTGAGAGCCAAAGGCTGAGGGCGTCGTGTGCACTGCCAGCCCTGCGAGAGCAGACTAAGCAGGAGAAACCGTTCAGAAAGAATAAAATTTAAAAAGACCAAAAAAAAAATTTTATAAAACAAAACAAAAAGGAAGATGGAAATGGTTTAAAATTAGGAAATTCAACTTATCAGTTAAAAATGTTATCTCTTTAGTTGGACTAACGTAGGCCTAAAAGACAGATCGAACAAAAATAGCAGAGAAGTCTATTAACATGAGTGTACACGAGGCGTTTTGACTGATGTAGCGAGTGACAAAGGGCACTTCCTCCTTTGAGATCATTTAGATTGTGAGATAAGATTTCCTTAGCAGTATTAATGCAGAGAAAGACACTGAGTTTGTACTGTTGTTTTGAATTTGATCGAAATGACAGTACAGCTGAGCTTGTTCAGGCGACAGGGCTTTGAAGGCCACATAAAGCAGTTCCCCTGGTTTCTTTGCTGTTAAGGCCACTGAATTAATAACAACGCCCCTCCTCCTGAAAATATATTAATGGATGAGTTTTTGTAACAAGCCTGTGTGTGTGTGCCAACGCAAAAGAAAACGCCCCTTTTCTATGGCTCTTAATCATTTTATCTTTTCTGCTTCACTTTCTCATCACTCTTTCATCTGGCTTTGCATGTTTTTTCTTTTTGGTAGCTTTTTGATGACACTGAACAGACTGCCACAGAAAGGTAAAAAAAAAAAAAAACAGCGGAGTAGTTTTAATTTTGACAGCTGGTTTCACACTCCGATGCTGCGCTTTTTCTGATATTCCCAAAATGGCATTATCCTTGATAATCAGAGCAAAAATCGACGACCAAAAAAAAAAAAAAAAAAAAATTTAAATCAAAGGTGCACTTTTTGGCAAACGATTGTTTTCACTTTGCACCGTCACACGCCTGGCCTTATGAGGACATCGCGAGGGCCGACACACGTTGTGAGCTGAGGGCAGGGCTGGCCCAAGCCTCCATGGGGCCCTAAGCAAAATTTGGTTTGGGGCCCCCTATTTATGCAAATAATGTGGATTACTGCAATCAGCAGTCAGATCTGATCTAACATAAACTCATTGCAACTCGTGACAGGCCTGTTTACATTATCCTATAGTATACGTATATCATCTGGTGCTAAAAGCAAAAAAATAAAAGCAAAAAAAAAATAAATAAATAAAACACCAGTATGCAATGTATTTTACAGTAAAAGTGTCATCTGGTTTATTATCTTTGGATCCAAAGAACTGCAACAATAATGTTCAAAATAATTTGTAATGCAAGATCAACAACAAACAACAGATGAAATAACTTAGATGCATAAAAAATAAATTAAATTGTGCAAAGCAGACAAAATAGAATAAAAATACCAAGGAAATACTTAAATAATGTAAATTAACAAATACTGTACTCGAAACCACGTAAAATGGTTTAAAAAATGAATTTAAAGTTGGATAATTCTTAAAATTATATAAACGTATGCAACAGATAAGATAAAGAAAAGATAAACTTAAAATATTAAATAGAATCATATAGAAATCATAACAAAAAAATAATTAATTCCACTTAGGGGGCCCCTGGTGCCCGCAGGGCCCTACGCAGCCGCTTAGTTTGCTTATGCCTTGGGCCGGCCCTGGCTGAGGGCCCAGAAGGTGGATGGAGGTGAAGGAAGGTCGTGGGGGTTAGATGGCGATGGGGAGGGGGGCACTGTTTGACCTGTGATATGCACGACAACTGCAAACGTCAGCGCATTTGGCTTTAACCCTCTCTTGTCAGGGAGTTTTCTAAAAGGAAAAAAAAAAAAACAATCAGCATGACGCGGTGAATGTACGATATGCAGCCTTTTTTTTTTTTTAGAAAGCATCACCCCTGCTGTGTCCAGCTGCCCACAACGCAGACCACCACCCTCACGCTTGCTCTTCTATTATCGTGGCTTCGTTCGTTTCCCCGGTGAGTGTAGCTGGACACGGAGGCCACGGTGTCCCTCGCCGCGGACACCGTGGAAGCTCGTTGCCTTATTTTCGTCTCCTCTCACATCAGCACCCATCAGCTCCATCTTCCAGACGAATGGTTCTTGCCAATTTCGCACAGCTTCCTTTGCGTGCGTGTCTGTGTGTGTGTTTGCATATGTGTGTGTAAATATATAAAAAAAAAGAGAGTAAAGTAATATTTATGAATCTATTTTTTTTCCTATTTTGTGACGAGATCTATTGAAAAGATACTTAAAAATTTTAAACCCTTTCCTTTTTTCCCCTCAGTGGGACACTGCCATATTATTTTGAAGGGAAGTGTTTTATTTTCTTGAAAACTAGACTATGAATAATATAAAAAAAAACAACCTGAAAAGGTAGGAGAAAAGTAAAGTGAACCACCACGTTAACGTTGGACAGGATGTGAACAGTGCGCATGTCAGTATTGTGATCTACCTCAGGCTTCAGGGTACCTCAGTCCAATCTTTCATTTCCCCTTTTTGTATGCCTTGTTAACTGATCATTTTGAGCGTTTTGAATTTTCTTTTTTTTTAATGAAAAAGAAGAAAAGATCTGCAGTAATCGCTACAACACTCTTTCAGGTCCAGCCGACAAGTGAAACTTTGTAAATCACACTCTGTTGGACTGTTTGCCTGGACACCTCTAAATGATAACACGTCAAAGGATTTTCAAGTCCGTTTCGCTAAAAAAGGAATGAAAAAGCAGGATCTTGGGGGTACATACCCGCCCGATGTGGTTCTGAATGTGGATGTCGTGTACTGATTTCACCATCAAGAAAAAGAAAAAAACGATACAGAAGATAACCAACTATACCTCCTGTTGTTTTTATCTCTCTCAATTTCAGGTTTTTTAAAACTGTACATGAAAAAACACATTTCTTCACTTGTCAGAGATGAAATAGAACTTTATATCAACCTAATCTTACCAGCAGAACCGGGGGGGGGGGGGGATTTGAAGACTACACATAGCTGCAAAAAAAAAAAAAAACAGGACACCCCCCAGAGCGTGGTATGAAAACCCTAGTCTTCTGTGCAGAATGTAAAACAACCGTAGTTGAAATGTCACTGTGTGCAACAAGAAAACTGTATATCTGTAAACATGTACAATAGACTCGCACATAACTGCATCGTTTTCTGTCTCCAGTCTGCCGCTGCGCTGGCAGAGACGGTTTAGAGCGCCACAGCTTCGCCTCAAACCGACCTCGAAACTCGGTTTCCCATCCGTCTGCAGATGTTCTTTTTGACGTGCTGTACATTTCAGAATCACCTCTCTGAATCCACGGCTGACTTTTTTTTTAGTTTCTAGAATGCAAAGAGGGTTAATCAGTACAACACAATAGTAGACGTTGTCTTTTTGTTGTTGTTGTTGAGTTGGTTTTTGTACTTTATGGAGACTTTTGTCATCAGATGAGGCGGATCAGTTTTTGTCCCAGTGAACACAAACTTGCAGTTCTTTAAAAGAAAACTAACGTAGAAAGGTCTATCAAAGTCACACAATGCCTGAGGCTGTCAGCAGCCTCCCCACAGCCGGTACAGTACCTCATACGCTGATGACGAAAGCTCGCCAGACTGGATTCAAGTACACTGACCTTACCTGAATGCAGCACAGTGGTCGCACCACGCCTGCGGTGGTCGAGCACACGTCGCAGAAAAGCAGCGTCTCCTCGTAGCACTGAAAGTTGTAGTTTTAGCGTCTTGCTCGTTTTGTCTGGAGAAGTCGTTCCTGCGCTGCAAGGGCACCTCAGGCCTCTGCTCATCTTGTGTTTTTGGCTCTTATTAGGCACAGGTTTCCCTCTAAGCTGGTTCAGTTTCACTGCAGTGTCGCTAGAATAACACCTTGAGGTGAAGCCTTCTTTTATTCATAAGGATTGGATTTTTTTTTAATTTTTTTTTGGTTTTGTGGGGGTGTTAGGCATTAATTTTCAATACCAGAAAATCACAACTGCACACATCACTAAGCGTGTACACTGTTAGTCTTATCATACAGTGTTTGAATAGCTATGGCTTTCTTTTGTCTGGTTTTCTCACCATTTACTTGGATTAAGCAACATAGTCTGGAGCTGTAGATTGGATTTCATTATATTCACTAGATCACTACCAGTAATACTAGTTATTCAACTGTGGTGGAAAAATATCCTAGCTAGGACTTGGAATAGGTATTGGAACTGTAATGGGAGGGAAATGCAAAGCATCAAATGGCTTTTTGGAGAGTTGACAGATTAAACCAGGCCTGAAAATAAGAAAATTGACATAAAATAAACCTGCTCTGCCTTTGGGAGAAAACAGAGGTGATTCATATCCATCCAAAGCATCACAAAACATGATTTAATCTGGTCAAACATATGCAGAACCACTGCGGTGTTTCTTTTTTTTTTTCTTGTCCGATCTTGCTAAATGCAAAGCATTGCATGAGATTTATGCAGGTGGTCCGGGTTTGTGCTACTCTTCAACTAGCACTAATCTCTGAATTGTGGTCTTACCTGGATCCTGTTATAGTAAACTGCATTTCACCATTTGGGAGAATCCTTTTGTTTCCTCAGCAAGTTAAAACCCTAAAGTCCTGCCCACAGGCCAAAAGGCTCCAAACACCTGAAGGTAATCAGTGACTGTGAGCTGGACGGACACGATCCGCAGAACGTGGATCAGGGTCCGCCTGGCAGCAGCCAGACTGTTTTGATGAGTGAACTGTATTGCTGAGCAACATGGATCTGAGCAATAAAGATTATATGAGAAGAAATATATACATCGTGTCTCGTGCTTTATTTCAGTGATTTTTCATCCATTTATTAAAGGTACTGCATCATTAAGACCTCTAACATCATCGGCAGAGTCACTGGGTGCACACTTGACAAAAACTCAACACTACAAACAGGAAGTTCACGAATCGTAATCAAAAGGCTTTACAAAAATGGACTGATAGTATAGTAATGATTCCTACATCATTCCTGCTTAAAATTTTGGCTTTGGGCACTCGTGTGCAGATAAATGTAAATTTACAGTACAGTACATTTAAAAATAATGGACATCACCACAGAAAAAGGCCAATATTAAACTACCTGGGAAATACATGGTTCATTAAAAGTAAAAAGGGATTTTGTGTCATATTAAAGCTTCACAGATTCAGAATCGGACACTTCTAGTAAAAGAAACAGCAAAAGATTTAGACGCAATCTGCAGTCTCAAAATTACACTTTGATAAAGTATTATGTACCTTATAAAAACAAATTTATCAGTAAAATGTAACTCGAACAGAAAGAAAAAACAATTACCGTACTACCAACATCAGCAATAACACTAAAACCACCTGCCTAAAAATGTGTAGACTTCTGTGGTCTACAACACTTTATGCCAGGAACCTGTCTTAATGTGGATAAGTAAACTAAATAACATTTATATAAACTCAAAAACATTCACCTGAACCCTCCATTCTTTACAAATATGGCTAGAGTTTTGTTTTTAATAATGTTTTAGAGGTAGAATTTAAACTGCGACAGGCACTTTAAGCACGAGCTGGTTTAACTGAAACCTTTAAAACCCTCATCTTTACAATTACTGCACCGCAATACATTTATATACATACAGAAAACTGTGCTTTTGTTGCATGATGTGGCAAAGAAAACACATTCACAAACACTTTAAATCCATCTCTGAGTGATTCCTGTTGAAGTCCGTGGGGCTCCAGGAGAGAAAAGCGCTCCAGAATTGGAAACAAACATTTTCCTGAAACGTCGCCACTTTTAATACATTTGCTCTTCTGAGCAGAAGGCATCAGAACGCTAAAACAAACCCATTCGTATGGCAAAAAGTCACTGCACCTTCTTATCCGTAACCAGTCCGTTCTGAGCGTCCAGTTTGAGCCGCCTCTGGCTGAAGCGCCGGATGAGGGCGCTGGGCAGCAGAGCCACGCAGGCGATGGCCAACAGCTGCAGGAGCCGCTCCCAGGAGAACAGGTCATCCAGCGAGGACACTTCGGACAGCATGACGCCCGTCTGCACACAGATGAAGTTGTACGGCAGGAGGCCTGAGGACAAAGGCGCAAAAAGGCATCAAAACCTACAAATCCAGATCCTTCAAAACAACTGACCGTGAAGTGCTTCTGTACATGGTTGTGATTTTCTAAAACTAAAATCATGTTTGGCTCATGCGGATTTGCAGTTTGCAAGTTAAAAGCAAAAGAAGACTTAAAAAAAAAAAGCTTTAAAACATACACTGTAAGTGGAAGGACTTGTCTCCACTGAATTCATACATTTTAATGCAATTATTATATTTTCATTAGAAAATATGAAGGGATTCTGCAGTTGTGATTGCTCTTAAACCGTTGATTGAATTAATGCAGTGACCTTTTCAGCTGTGATTTGTTTATTCAAAAAGACTTAATGCATTTTCAGCAAATCAACAAAATACGGAGCAGTTTAATTCAGACTGCTGCCGTCTGAGGACACCGTGCTCAACGAGGTCATTTCATCCATCAGGTGATATGTAAGCTCCTACCGATGAAGACCGAGCAGAAGAAGAACGTGATGGGGATGTTGACGATCGGGGCTGACATGTTCAGAAACCAGTTGGGAGTCATGGGAAAGAACCTCAGGAAGAGCAGGAAGAAGAACAGACAGTCCCGGTTCTCCTCAACCTGGAACAGGACAGAGATCAAATGACTCAGATGTGAAAGAGAAAACAGAGAATGGATCACATCATCAAGATTATAAAAACAGATTAGTTTTTAAAAATTCAAATTAAATTTTTTACATGCCACACGCATAATTACTATAGCTTTAGTCAACATACAGTACCTAAACTGAAAACTACAGAATACAGAGAAAGACATTTCATAACGTTAGTGTGGTTGCTATTTTATTTTACGTTCACAGTGCACCATTTCTGACAAGGTAACAAATTATACTGCAATAAAAATTTAAAAAAAAAAGGGTGCCTTTAATTAGAAGAAGTGAGAAGGTATAAATGAAATGAGATTTATTAGCAAAAACCAATTAAATAAATCTCCAGCCCAATCCTAAATATTTACTCCCAGAACTCTAAACATATTTGCTCCTGATTTAATTACTTCAATTTACAATTAAAACTTTAAAGTTAAGGACCAATAAAGGCAATGTCTCATTCAGTTTGTGCCCAGTGGTACTTTGACATGTAGACGGGCCAAACAGTCATCACTGCCACCTTTATACTGAAAATAAGTTTTTTTTCTCCTTTGTCTAATATTTAACACAATGAGTGCACCATGTGGTATTATCAGGAATTTATTTGTTTTTTTGTTTGAAAAATGTTTCATCTGTTGCAATATCTAAAGTGCAATCCCAACTTTCTGATTATATGGAGCTTGAAAACATTTTTTTTTTAATCTGTAAATGCTGGTTATAACTCGTGGCATTGCTCTATTTGGTTAAAAAATATATTGAGCAAGATGTTTGTATGATTAGGCAAACGTGTTGCCATCACATAAATCTATACCAAAAAAAAGAAACTAATACTTTAATGGAAAATAATTCAATAAAGGTAAAAGTGTTGGGGAAGCAGCAGAGTGAAGACAGATTTGCTGCAACACTGTTTTACTGTCTGGTTACCCAGACGCATGGTCATACCTTCCTCTGCAGCATGGAGACTTTCTCAGGGAAAAGATTCACAATGTAATGTTTCCCAAAGGCTTGAGACAGGAGGTAACACATGGTGGAGCCCGACGTCGTCAGCACACAGGCCAGCAGCAGCCCTTCATATGGTCCAAAGATAGCTCCTGCAAGAATGTTCTGCACAAAGACAAGCGGAGGACCTAGCGTTACTACAAGTTCTCATTTAGAGTGCAGCACGAGAGACACAGTTTGAGATCTGACAGCAGACTGAAGTGTGAGGTGCTGGATGTGCTCATTACTTTTTTCTTAGCTGCAAAAAAAAAAAACTCTAAACATTTTGCAAATCAGTGAGAAATCCACAATCCAGCAAGAGTGGAAACATAATGAACATCCTGTTCTTATCTGATATTTTTCTGCTGCAGCACATCTTAAAAAAAGCCACCACCATTCAAGTGTTGTTTTTTTCTTCTTGTCATATATGTTTAATGACATTTTTATAGCTTTCTTCTCACCAGCAGTGATGATCCAGGGATGGCAAAGGACTGCTTGTAAAGATATGCGCTGCAGAACAGCAGCAGGACATATCCAGTGTGCTCCGTTTTGTAAAACTGCAGGAGCTCAGCCAGTTCCCGGAGCTCCTCCAGGTCTGAGGGGAACTTCAACCTGAGAAAACATTCACAGTTGAGTTGGACACATTGGCTGCATTTTGTTCACAAAAAGGTAAAGACAGAATTTTTTTTTTTTTTACAGATCTTTAAAAACGAATATACTGTATTGCCATTTAAAAAAGGAAACTCACAAAAAGTTAACATTTTCCTCTGGTAAAAGCGTGACATCATGTGGAGAGTAGAATAAATTATAATCTAAAAAATTATTAAAAGGCAGCTCATCATATAAAGGCCTTCTCTTCACATTGTAAAAATAAGAAATCAAGCTTTTAAAAGTTGGGATTTTTTTTCATTTAAATGAGTGAAAGCAACATTAAAAGTATATTGGTACATTGGTTCAGGTATGTTGATGACTCCTGGGTTAAAATTAAATCTCGGGAAGTCCAACATTTTACTGATCACATCAACTCTGTGGATAAATATATCAAGTTCACATGAGAAGATGTAAAAAATGGCAGGTTGGCTTTCTTGGACTGTGAGGTATCAGTGTCTGATAGA
>JARVGV010000280.1:16453547-16465779 GCA_031762435.1 Hypsolebias longignatus | reverse complement strand
GAATGTCCAGAGGACCAGACTTAGCTTTTTTAGATTTTTCTACCTGGATTATTGAGCATGCATCAGGGTATAATATACAGTAATTTAAATTGGTGCCTTCCATTGACAACACAATGAAACATCAATTGGTTAAAAAGTAATTAATACTCTCAATAGTTTTTGAGAAGAGTACTTTGTACTTTTACTTAAATATTTTTTATAACACTAGTACTTTTACTTGTAATTGAATACAATTCAAGCAGTGTAACAGTACTTGTACGTGAGTACAAATTGTCAGTACTCTTTCCATCTCTGACTATATAAAAGAATGTAGAGATGAAGTTCGTGCTCCAGGTTGCTTAAGAAGACACGCTGGAGCATTTTCCACCTGACTTCTGCGTCATTTACGTCTGTCCCCCTGTTTGGTCTAACATTTAGGTGTTTTTTTTGTGTTTTCCACAGTCGTTCTCTGATATGTTGTCTTGTTGGCTGCACTGTTGTGTGTCACTCTGAGTGTGTGTGTGAGAGTTTGTGTGTACGTGTCCACAGCATGGCGGTCCATCTGTCTCCCTGAGAGCAGCTTCCTGTTCTCTCCCTCTCATCTCTGCCACTGCAGGAACACACAACCTGGTCTGACATCCGCTCACACACACATCACACACGCAGAAACACACATGTATGAATACCGTCTGTCTATCTGTCTGTCTGTTTGCCAACATTCGTCCGTCCGTCTTTCCGCACACATCCCCATAAAACTCATCAAAGCCAGTCATCTGCCTTCCTTCTGTCTCTCTGTCTGCCCGTGTGTCTGCCCATCTATTTGTCTGTTATCCAAACGGTCACAAACGATGGTGGTGGGTACGTTTGTGGAGAGAGGGGGCTGGTGGGGAGGGTTCACATGCACCATTTGGCTTCCCCGGCTGAAGCTCTACCCGGTGCTAAATGGCAAGGACACAAAATGGCTGCAACAAAGTAGCCGCTTCAAAATGGCGACGGATAAGAGGTGTGGCAATGAGTCAAAGGTTTCAGGACATCTCAAACTTTTTTTTAAAATTTCACTTCGTCGGTCAGTTTTACATTGAAGTTCAAGGATGCAATGCAAGTGTTGACTTTCTGTACGGGTCGACCTCATCGATCGCCCTTTACGTTAGCCACTCAGGCAACGATCGTTTCTCAGATCCTTGTTTGCTGCAGCAATGTGGAAAACGTGTGCGAGTCCAAGGGGGACATTGATTAGAGCTATTTCTTCTTTGCCACATGACAGATGCAGCCTGTTCACAGTAAAAACGTCAATGCCCACACCTGCTTGGGTGGTGAATGTGAAGCATCACTGACGATTTGCCTCTGTGGCGCCAGACTGATAGACTGACAAAGTAGGAGGAAGGACTTTGTTAGGACACAGATATCTGCCAGCATGTGCAGAAAATCACCAATGTATTAATAAAGAACTCTTTGTAAATCTTCAGTCCACAGAGATGCACTTTAATAAACACAGTCAGCGGCACTGGCAAACAGCATATGACTTCACAAGGAGCGCTGCCTATTAGTGTAAGCATCACAGCAGAAAGGCTAAAACAGAGCAGCGTAATGAAAATAAATATAACTGTATGATTCTCCCGTACAGTTGGTGTAAATGATCGTACACCACATGTTGTGCCTGCGTTTCCGTCCAGTGCTATCAGTTCCCAGCTCTGCACCATCGTGGGGCAATCTGTTGACGGTTGATTTAATGGAAAGATAAACCCTATTTCACATTATCTCTGCACATATGTGTCAATCATGCAGTTTAAAAATACAGAAATAGGAAAAAGAAAAGAAAAAAAAAACGAAACTGAGAAAATCGTGACTCTGACTTTTCTGGCATGTGGAATAGTTTTAAAAGAGGCAAAGAAGAAGAAGAAGAAGAAGAAAAAAGCCAGTTCTAAGCGTTGGGGCGTGTTTGACGCAGGTAGGATTACAGGCCCTAATAAGTTATAAATGATAGTAATGGCCATCTGTTCGCCTATAGGGAGCTCCTAGCCAGCTCTGATTTGGCACGCAGAGCCGCGGCACGACAGATACTCCTTTGAGCATTGGGCGTTTAGAACGCAGCCACCTCGTGCCTGGGCATTTGCTAAATTCAGACGTGACACCCTGACAGCAGATGCTCAAAGCTAGACTTCAAGACGAGAAGTACTTCCCCCCCCCCATCTTTACCAGGAGCAACATGAACGCTGTAAATAAGCTGTCAAATATGGCTTCGATTAGTACCAACTAATTACTGTCAGGATGGAAAAAAGAGGTTTTAAACAGCACAAGAACACGTGATCCTTGTGCAGCTTGCACTGTAACTGAGTAAGTGTGGACACGTTTGTCCCTGGTAACCATGGCCTCTCCATCTGTGAGTGTGTTTGTGCGTCAGGGCTATGGTCTTAGCCCTGTGGCAGGTGTCTCATCCCAGCGCAGTGTTTGCAGTCTGGCCTCTCTAAGCGCCGTAGCCTGTCTGAGGCAGATTACACACACATAGGAGCAGATGGGTGCAGACCTCAGCACCAACAAATACACAAAACAAGGCCAGGCCAGCTGAATGAACTGGATCGATACAAGTGTGTATTCATATATTTGAAATTATGCATACAGAACACATGTCTGTTGTCTCATCTGTGTTTGCATGTACAGTGTCTAGATTGCGTGCATCTGGGCGTGTATTTGTGCATGCTTCTTGCTTCAGCGTTTGGGAGTAAACATTCTAATCCTGCCGGCCAGAGATGAAGAAGAAGGTTTCTCTGCTCGTCTTCTATCTCCCATGTTCTATATGTCAACTCTGACATTGAAGCTGGCTGCACTGGCATGGCTGGTTAAGATATTCCCCTCATCTTTCTCAGGTTTACGTGTAACAAATGAGGGATTTGCTGCATTTGGTGGCTAAGAAGCTACTCTTATGCACCGTCTTCTCCCAGTATGTGGGATAAATACACTACACCATATCAGAAGGTGCAGGAATCAAAGCTTACAGATACAAGAACTACTTAAGAAAATTGCAACTCATAGTAAGATTTTCAATCATGTTAAACAGGCCTAGTCTACATCACCTTATTGTGCTACATGTATGTTAGATATTCATATTCAGTTTAAACATATGAACAGTATAAGCTGGTCCTAAACCATTCTGATTAACTCCTGTAATGTTTCTTGATCTTTTTCCATATTTGTAATGACTCACAGTCAGTGCTTTCCTTTTCTCTGGGGACTTTTTATCACTTGTAGTCATGACGCAGAGACAAACAACCAAATGGGCCAAAACTAAAACAAATGCTGGTGGTTCACATGATATTTTATGCATTTAGACTGGCTAAAAGATTTACAATATTACTAAAAAAAATGTTCCCAAGCTTTCTAAATTTTCTAATAGCTTGTTTTGTAGCACAGAGTTTCTTCTTTTGAGGCTGTCTTAATGATCGTAATCACTGACTTGGCCTGTAATGACTTCTGTTGTGTAATTCATTCTGATGGCAGCACTGGACATTTTGTTCATGTGATAATCAGACCATCAAAACTTGTAAAAAATTCCCACTCAAAGTGCCAGAATCATGCCCTTTTTGACTCATTTCTAGCTTATGTCACTGTGAGTAAAAATGAAGATGCTCCTGTTATTAATAATTGTCCTAATTAAAATGTAAAATCTGAGGTAAACAAATCTCACTTGTTATGGGTCCACAGAAAAATGGTACCTAAACCAATCAAAACAGTTGATGGAAAGGTCTTCTACCTTTTGCAATGTGGAAGAAGGAACTTGCTCCCTGATCCAAAGATCAGAATTATGTTTATCCAAAAATCATTGACATTTACAGATTTTTTTTTTTTTACAGTTTTGCAAAATATTGAATATAATTATCTTTTTGCCTTGCATCATTATTTAGATATGTTTTCATAACTTGTGTTGGCAGTGTCAGTTTAGTTATTTAAGTTCAGAAAACAATCTTTCTGTTATCTGTGTGAATTTATTTATTTATTTATTTATTATTATTTATTTATTTGTTCAAACAATAATAATCTATGAGTAACAGAACAAAATAAATAACTCATTCTAATTTTCTAATTCTAATACATTACACATAAATCTACTTTGTATACTGGTATATATTTTTTAACAATTCAGTTTTGATCATTTTCTTAAACATAAACCTTGAGTTGGGTGTTTTTTTTTTTTTTTTTTTACATCCTTCTCCAAACCATTCCACAATCCAATTCCCTGGACTGAGGTAGACCGTCACTTTAAACTGGTTCTGTACTGTGGTTTTACAAATATCTGTTGTTCTCTTCAGATTGTAACAACTCTGCCTTTTAACAAAACACATTTGGATATTTAAAGGTAGTGCGTTATTCTGAGCTCTATACATAACTAATAAAATATTATAATCTACCAAATCACGGAACTTCAGTAATTTCAGTTGATAAAATAATATACTTGATGGACGACAGTAATGCTTTCTAGTGATAATTCTTACAGCTCTTTTCTGTAAAATAAAAATAGGATTTGTAATTGTTTTACACACTTTTCCCCAAACATCAATACAATACAGTAGATTAAATGTGGAATAATGATTGTGTTATACAACAAATACGGAGCTTCATCATTTAATAGGTCCCTGACTTTGTACAGTACTGCAATAGATTTAGATATTTTTATTCTTGCAGAATTTATGTGTTGTTTCCATGTCAGTTTGTCATCAATGATAACACCCAAAAACTTCACTTCATTCACTCTACAAATCTCAACACCCTCAATTTTAACTGGAACATCAACAGTTTTCTTTTTATTGCTAAATATAGTGTAATTAGTTTTATCTAGATTTAATGATAATTTATTAAGTTTAAACCAAGTTTGTATCTTGACAAACTCTGTCTTCATCAACTCCAACATCTGTTCCATATCTTCACCCAAACAAAAAAATGTGGTATCATCAGCAAAAAGGACACATTTAAGGAGTCCTGACACATTTACCAAGTCATTCACAATAACTTTGGTCCAAGTACAGAGCCTTGAGGAACTCCGCATGTGATTTTGCAGAGGTTAGATCTTACATTATTATTTATCTTTGAGGGTTTGGCCACAAAGGGTTTTATTTTATTGTTAAATTTATTTTATTGTTAATAATAAAGAAAACACTTATCTATTTGCATCTCAGAGCCACCGTATAAACATCCGTTGTGTGTAGACATATATGTATGGACCATCAAGATGCTGTCTGGTTCACATGTAGGTAAAATACAAAAGTCTAGATCAAATGAGATTGTGGGGCATGACACACATTTGATTTTTGATGTGAGGATAATGTGGAAAATGCAAAAAAAAAACCAAAAAGCATGGCTGTATTGTATTTTTTTTTAATCCCTCGTGAAAATGAACAATGACATTGTGGGAATCGGCAGAACAAGACAAAATATACCTGGAGTCTCGAGTTATTCTCAATGTCTTCCCAAATCAAGCTCAGGAGAACAACTCAAATACCACTGAAATACAACCGCCAAACTGCTCTCTTTATATTCTGTCCCTTTCACAATAAGAGCACATTCTGACGTGAAATGTATACATTTGTGTCCGCCACAATGTAAAAAATTTTTTTAAAGGATTGAGGCTCTGTTTGGTTAAAACTAAATAAAATCCCTCCATACTAACGCAGCATTGAAGAACAATTTATTGACTGTTTAGCAATATGTTAATATGCAACACATGCGAACAAACAAATTACCAAAAACAGTTTTTTTCTTTTCTCTAATTATTTTTTATATACATCTGTGGGCCTGGAAAAAATGAGCTTTAGGCACTTTTGTGTTTCATTGTTGGAGAGAAATGTTGCACATGATGTGTGTGAGAGTTAATGTTGTTTTACAGTTTGAACCTACAAAATCTGGCCATACAATTTAAGTTTGATTTGTTGCATACAAACATTAAGACAACTCACCTGCCTTCATGTAATGTCACTAAGTTAAAAAAGCATAGCCATGCATCACATTACTACGAGACTGTCAGTTTGTTGCACAATAAGTAGTTTGATGATTTGCATACTTTTTTCTTGTAGTGTGTGTGTTTATTAATTACATTGTTTTATTTGTTGTATTTTATATTCATGTTAAGAGACAGAATTGTACTTTGACCTCTTTTCTTGAGTATATAATAAACTGGTTAGAGATTTCTTATCTTGCCCATCACCTGGACTAAACCGTCTCTCTGAGTGTGCTACAGCAGAACACAGTAATCAATCATTTACTTCTTGCTGTTTGGCTGAGAGAACGTTTATGAAACTCACTGATGTGCATCTACAACTGATTAACTTTTAGAGTTGAGCCTTTTCAAGATGGCAGCCACAGCTGATTGTCCTTATCCAGCATAAAAATAGCTACAACCCCCTCTGTTTTAAAGACATTGAGCTAAAATTGGATGTTTTTGTAGCTGAGAGTAATTCACAATGCACAATCTGAGAGGTTGTCTGGTTTCAACACATAGTCTGAGCTTGTATTGTAAGAAATCATGTGCATGTTTTTTTGTTGTTGACCGAAACATGTTTGTCATTTCTCAACCTAAGATGAGCTTAGTTTAAAACTCGTCTGGAACGACAGACTGCAAGCAGTATGCTTTACTTCAAGGACTGGGTTCTAAGAAGCCATAATCTTTTGTAATCTTGAGTGGTGTTATGTCTTCATGCTTACCACGGGTCTTGAATAATTTTTTTTAAAGCTTTTGCTTCTTCTCACTCATATTCTGTCCAGTCCTTTTATCTGATTATTACAACTTGTTTTTTTCAGTGTGTGCATAAAAAAAGGAAAGTGTTCAAGTGCAGGACAAAAGAAAAAGTGTCAAATATAAAATAATAAAAAAATACTATCCACACCAGGGAGTACTTAAAGAGACAGAAACAGATCCAGGAAAGACTTGACACAAGACTTTATTATTGATAATTCCTGATTGATCCACAGGTCAGAGTTAAATAACTTCAATAAAATACGTTCTTCTGAAAAACGGTCAAGTATTGGACTGAAGACGAGTGAAAAATCAACTTAAGTCCAAAGTAAAACTTTGAAAAACTTTCAGGAAGACAAGAGATCTATTGATCAAGACCACAGTGAAAGACTATAAGAGTCAGAGTTTCTTTATTTGTCGTTCGCACCACATCTGGTACATGTGGTGGAACAATATTGTGTACACAGGGTCCCAATTAGTTACATCCAACAAAAGTATAAAATGTAAAAGGAAACGGTAATAAGATGTAAGATATGAACTAAAAAAAAAAAAGTTAACTAAAAATACACTAAGCACAAGTAGCATTAACATGAGTCTGTGTGGGCAGATGAGCACGCATGAACAGCAGTTTGAAACAGATCAGCAGCAACATGAAACAGATCAGCAGCAACATGAAACAGATCAGCAGCAACTTGATGTGATTTTTTTTCACAGTGATTATTCTGGTTAGATATTCATGAATCTAACGGCCTCGTGGTAGAAGCTGTTCCTCAGTCTAGTGGTTCTACACTTAATGCTCTTTAACCTCCTTCCTGAGTGGAGCGGGGTTAAAAAGTGTGTGTGCTGGGTGAGTGGGGTCCTTTATGATGCAGGTGGCCCTCTTCCTGCATCTGAAGATGTCTGTGATGATGGGGAGACTGACTCCAACATCTTCTGTGCAGCCTTCACCACTCTGCAAAGCTTTTCTTTCTGCAGCTGTGCAACCAAGAAGGTCTAGCTTCTTGTGAACCAAAAGTGAAGAACTGATTCAATCAAGCCTTTTTATGTATTGTACAAGTCAACTAAAAATGTAAACGCACACAGAGCGGTATAACAAACGTGTTTTTATGGTCTCAGTGCGGCGGTGAGGCAGAGTATTCTTAACACGATGGAGCGAGCTCTCAGTGAACCCGAGGTGAAGTCTGTGGTCATCTGTGGTCAGAACGGAAAGTTCTGTGGAGGTATGAACATTTCTCTGTCACATCACAATACTGACACAACTTTGTGGCCTCAGACCTTTTATATTCTCACTATACCTGTTGTTGTTGTTGTTGTGAAATGTGGGATAATTGTAGACTAAACTATTTAGTAAAATTATGTACAGCTCATTTTACAGTCTTGTTTTTTTTTTCTGTCTTTGAAGTTTTACCTTCTGATGGTGTGCTTTTGTCTAACAGGTGCGGACATCAAGGAGTTTGGATCAAACGTGCGCGGACCTGATCTGGTACCACTGATCGACCGAATTGAGTCGGCAGCTAAACCGGTGGTGGCAGCCATCGAGGGCATCGCGTTAGGCGGGGGCCTCGAGTTGGCGCTCGGTTGTCACTATCGTATCGCTCACTCTAAGGTGAGTTCACGCTGTCTGACTCTGTGATAGTGCGTTGATGATGAAAGTGTTGAGCTGTGTCAGTGTCTAAGCGATTGTTTTCCTAAATCTAGTTTATTGCAACTTGTGTGAATTTTTAGTTCATTATTTTTAAAGGCCGGGAAAAAAATGGCTTCATAAGTTTGACATTGATTGTTTTGATTTTAAAAATCAGCATTAGCTATTAAAACACTTTGTTGGTTGACCTCTAATTGTTTTCAAATTTCTCCAATCCAAAACTTTACTTTTGTTTCTTCCTCCTCTCAAAAACACATCGTTTTCCTCTCAGTCTTCGTCGTCTACCGGCTCTGAGGCTGCGTGTGCTGCTGTCAGATCTAATAAACTCAGTTCAAATAAACAAAGAAACAATAGATATATCCACATTTCTCTCTGTGATTGAAATAGACAAAGCTTTTTGCATGGCAGTGGCTTTTTCAGGTGAAGGTTTTTATTCAGATTAATATCCGAACGTTGCTGTCTGTGCTTCTAAATATAGTCACTGTTCTATTTTGTGCCATTTTGGGGGTTTCAGGCCAAACTTGGACTTCCAGAGGTGACTCTGGGTTTGCTACCTGGTGCGGGGGGATCCCAGCGTCTGCCGAGGCTCATCGGTATCCCGCCTGCTTTAGAGCTCATCACCACAGGTTAGAAAATAAGCCAACTTTGTGATGCTTTTTTAGAGAAATTTGGAATTAACCAAATTTTAACATTGATCAGTCGATTCTTATGGTCCATCTTCATGTCAACAAAAGCCCAAATAATCCTATAATATGCAAACAGTTTCCTATAACTTGAGTAGAGTCAGATCTTCTTTTGGCTTTTCCCTCTTCAGGGATCTCCACAGCAAGTCATCCTCCTCCATCTCACTCTGTCCTCCACATCCTCTATTCTCACTCCAACTACCTCCTTCTCCAACTGCATCCATATACCTCCTCTTTGGCCTTCAGTGTGAGTGTAGAGTTTCCCTTTTAGACAGTCTTACAAAAAAATGCACTCAGTCTGATTTTTTTTTTTTTTAAGCTGGTGCATTAAAGACAATAATACAGTAAATAGTTTAGAGAAAGCACTATGGAAATGATTGAAGCTGGAAAATGCTACTGTGTTCATTAGTACGTTGAAAGAAAATGTGTCTGTTTTGTTAAACTTTACTTATTAAACCTTAATTTTGTTGCTACTTGTGGGTGAGCATCCAGAAAAAACTCCCAAAACATTTAAACAAAGAAGGTTGACATCATATGGTTTTACTTTAAATGGGAAATCATCATTCAAAAAGAGCAGCATGTTGTATAAAAAAAAAAATAAAAAAAACTGTGAATAACTACTTGTTTGAATTTTAAATTTTAAGTAATCGAGCAAAATAAAACTAAAAGCATCATGAAAGTGACACTTCCAGATTAAAACATCCACTGAGTCCGGCTCCATCTGGGCCTGCATTCACTCATCAAGGTGACGGTGAAGTAAAAATTATAGTCGAAAACAGATTTTTACAGGAAAACGTCAGAACAGCAGTTTATGCAAAACCTACTAGGAAATTTCCAGCAAAATGCTGAAAATGTTCTACTTCAACTCATCTTAGGTTTTATTTCACAACCCAAACAGATCTTTTCTTTTGTTTAATGGTTCTGTATGTACAGTCTTGTTAGTAGCAATGTTACAAAGTTTTCCTTCAACAGCTACAGGAAACATCTGGATGTTGTCATTAAAGGTGGTTCCAAGTCTTTAATCTGAAGAAGTTCACATCCCTTCCCCCTGCTGTGCGAGTTTTGTTTATTACAGACCCGAAAAGGTCACTTGCCCGTTATTAATGCAGTCGGAAAGCTGTATGACTGTAATTGTGTTTTAGATGACTATGCCACATTTTCTAATTATTCTGTAAAGAACAGCATCAGCCATTGGTAAAACACATTTATCTGATAACCAGCAGGTGTCAGCATAGTTTTAACCTGCTTGCAAAGATGCTTCTTTAAGTCTCTCCTGCTCTGATTATGTGACACATTTGTTGAGAAAAACTGAAATTCCCAACATTTAAATGTCTTTTAAAGTGTTAAAATAATTGTTCAGTAGTTTTACATTGTATTTATATTATAATTAGTGTATTATACTTTTGTCATTCGTCAGCTAGGCTTTGGTTTGTCCCACAGGTCGTCATGTGACCGCTGCCGAGGCCCTGCAGCTTGGGATAGTTGACGAGGTCACTGAATGCAACGCTGTGGATGCAGCTGTCAAGTTTGCATTGAGTGTTGCAGGTAAGATGCAGCAAAACTGGGCACAGGCTTCTGCATGGAATGATGGAAACTCTCTTCTCTATCTTAAAGAAACAGCTCTGGGCATGGAGGAGAAAGTCCTCATAGAGCGGTTATTTTAGGCAAGTCTGACATCAAGAAGTGTTGACACATAGGCTTTGGAAGTCAAGGGAAGCAGAAGACACGGCAGACAGATCCTCCAACACAGAATCCATCAATGTTTCATGGCTCTGTCAGAAGTGCTCTGATGTCTTCACTGCTTTTGCTGTATTATTCAAAAGGGCGAAAAGAGACAAACTTTCCTAGAATATTAATAATGGGCTCTCAGCAGTCATTTAGGAGGATGAGGATTGCCGCCTGCACGTGAGTCTGACTCATTTACGCACCAAGTGGATTCCTGAAGTGTGCCTCGTCCCTGCAGCTTTGGAGGAAGGCTTTCTCTTTCCTTGCAAAGAAGTTCATTCAGATTTATCTAACGATTGTAAAACTGAGAGAGAACACCAGTGGGTTCAGCTCAAATGAAAAATAAACCAAGGTGATAAATTGGAGGCTTTGAAGAGGCTTTATGAACAAATAATATTTTATGTTTTGTAGATAACTCGTTTTAGGTTGGTGCTTCTCGCGGTTGCCCTCCTCAAACTCGGTGGTGGACTCCACGGGTTAGGGAGGCTGTTGAGCTGAAGATGAGTCCTATCGTGCCTTCTTGGCTGGTGGGACTCCAGAGGCAGCTGATGACTGCTGGAGGACCAAGCGGTCCACAGCCTTGGCTGTTGCTGAGCAGTGGTGGAGAAAGTACTCAAACACTGTACTTAAGTAAAAGTACAAATAAACAGACAAAAATGTACTCTAGTAAAAGTAGAAGTACCACATTAACGTTTTTACTTAAGTAAAAGTAAATAAGTGCTTGCTTTTAAACATGCTTAAAGCATTAAAGTAAAAGTACTTGCTGAATATATTACCTAACGCAATGGTCTACAGTATCATTAAATGTACCTACCGTATGTATATTTTCTGTAATATGTGAAAAGTGTTGTTCCAGTTTAATAAACAATGCTGCAGATAGTGCATGTTTTTATTGTGTTTAACCTCTGTGTGACACAGTTCACACTTACCATACCATACCATGCCATTTTATTTATAGAGCATTTAAAACAGCAACAAGGCCAACCAAAGTGCTGTACAAACAAACAACAGGCGACACATAGGCAACATACAAAATGAAGTTAAAAAAAATAAATAAAACAGAATACAGTATAATCATAAAATTGTTGCAGATAATAAATATAATGACCAAACACTGATCATCTGGTGTTGAAAGCAACGGAACAGTAGTGGGTCTTTAAACAGGATTTGAAAACTGAGAGGGAGGGGCCTGTCTGATGAGCAGAGGTAACTCGTTCCAAAGTCTTGGGCCTGCTACAGAGAAGGTCCTGCATGTCACCTCTGTGCTTAAGACGAGTTCCTGGAACTGTGAGAAGCAACTGGTCCGCTGACCTCAGAGAACGTGGTGGGACATACGGCTCTAGCAAATCAGAGAGATAGGCGGGGGCGGGACTGTTCAGCGATTTGTAGACATACAGGAGAATTATGAACTGGATTTGAAGATGAACCAGTAGCCAGTGCAGGGAGGCCAAGACTGGTGTAATGTGCTCTCTTTTGCCTGTA
>JARVGV010000280.1:16344869-16365490 GCA_031762435.1 Hypsolebias longignatus | reverse complement strand
ACCACTGTCCTGCTGTCCTCATACATGTCCTGTACCAGTCTAACATACTTCTCTGCCACTCCAGATTTCCTCATGCAGTACCACACCTCCTCCCTCAGCACTCTGAACATAATAGAGAATAATAAAGCCCTAAAATAAACAAACAAACAAACAAGCAAACATTTCACTTCAAGCTTGGGTCATCTACTGTAAATCCATTTCCAGCTCCTATTCTTGACCAAAGGTCAAACAAATAAATGACACTCTTAGTCTTTATTTTATGTTTTGTTTTTTCATTGCATCTTCAGTTTAAACATTTTAAGTCGTAAAACTGAACAGTTCTAAGGAAGCTGGGGTCGTTTGTACCTTTAATTCAAGGGGGGATCACCAGGTAGACAACTAAACTGACAGACCCTAACGTCCAGCGCTTCACTTCCTGGTCCCGTGGTCATGTGACTCCTGACATGAGCTCAAATTCATATAACTTGTACACAGAATAACGAGGTCCAAAATTTAAAATTAACCACGTGTTGCCATGGAAACGTGTAAACAAAACTCTGCTGCTGTTGCGTCAAAAAGCTTTGGTAAACAACGGTGAGAAACTGAAGATGGATTTAATTTGGCCTGGATTAATTCCCTGGTCACGAATTATCACTGAGCGTAGCTTTACAATAATTAGAGCTCTAAACAAAAACAAGCAGAAGGCCGTCCATCCTTTTAAATGTTATAAATATTACTGCTCCCATGTACGAGGTAGGGTAGCCGACTTGGGACCAGAAAATCACAGGTTCAACTCCCCGCCATGCCCACATGTCATGGTGTCCTTGAGCAAAACACCCAATCCCTAACCGCTCCCCCCAGGCGCCTGCATAGCTGCCCACTGCTCCACCTGGGTTCATCGCAGGTGTGATGAGCTAAATGCAGAGAACCAATCTCCTTGTATGAGAACATACAATGATGTCATCAACATACAATGATAACACATCACACTTTCTTTCTTCTTATGGAATAACTTCATAAAATTCTTGGGCCAAAACGCTTAGAAACCAAACAAGATAAAGAAACTGATCAAACTGACTGACTGAAGGCCAGACTTCAGGGGTATCTGGAGCAGGCTTGAAACACAGGAATCAGGGTGGCTTCTGGGTAATACCAGATGGCTAGGCCTAAATCATTGATGTTCACAACCTTTTTAACAATACTCAATGTTGAAACCCTTTTAAACCTCAGCCGTTTTTGAATTTGTCACAGCATTAAGTCAAAGGGGAACAAAAGCTTGTTTTATTAATGCAGCAACATTCATCAAAACTGTTTGCATTCAAGCAACCCTCTGCGAAAAGCAGGATAAGATTGTGCTTCCATCTCAACTGATGCTCTCTACCTGAACCTATAGTGCTTCAGCTTGGATATCAGAGGCAACGAATCAATACATCAACTGCCTGAAGGCCGGTTTTTCACGTGCAGAGACAGATCACAGATGAGTGTCAGAAAGCCTTCATTCAACCGGCCACCTGCTCATAAAGAGGAAAGGCGAAACAGATGCTCCCCTCACCTTCAACGTGCCCTTCGCCTCATAGGTTTAAAGTTGTGGTCCGATAGCTGTGGTTTTGTCCGATCTTCATCTATTTCTGCCTTTAATTTATCTAAAGTGCTGATAGAAATGGGAGATCAACTGTTTCCTGATCCCATTTTCCTTCAGGCCACAAACTGTTTAACTCTGCTGGGATGATGTGGCAAGCAGCTCCACACATTCAGCAAAGACCAGCAGGTTCAGGTTCTTGTGACCTGGTTAATAAGAGTCTAATATTCACTCTGCTTCCTTCGGTTTTTTTTAATATTCTGCTCACCCCTGAAGAAAAATGCTTCTTTAAATGCTCTCAAACTCTAGTTTCCACGTCTAAACTTTGTCTTTGTAAATGTTACGTTTGTGTTGTACAAAAGCAGCAAAGCAAGAAGAACAAAAAAAGATCTAACACCTTTCAAAAGAATTGATGA
The DNA here is from genome assembly GCA_031762435.1 of Hypsolebias longignatus. NCBI lineage: Eukaryota > Metazoa > Chordata > Actinopteri > Cyprinodontiformes > Rivulidae > Hypsolebias > Hypsolebias longignatus. The sequence goes on along the minus strand of JARVGV010000280.1, from coordinate 16,363,516 downwards.
ATCCCATTCTCTGTCGTCGGTCTCTTTGTCCACACAAGTGCATCTGTCACTGAACAAAATGCAATCGGTTTTGTTTTTCTTTGCTCTGTCCTGTTTCTCAGTCGGGCGCTGTCACTTTCACTTTTTTCATGTGGCCAGTTTACTCCCACCTGAGGCAAAAGTGATTCAGTTCTTTGTGAGAACGGTTGATAAATGAGACACTGAAACTCTCGAGGGACACCACACGCCTCAAACAAGTACAATAATGTGGCTGCTCACCTGTTTATTACCTCTGGGCTCAGGGACAAGCTCGTCCCAAAGATGGCCGCCGTGATATTACACGGACGGTAACTCGTGCGTGTTTTGATAAAAATCTTTTAAGTTTTTTTTTTCATTACATATACAATTAAAACTCAATTATTGTACATCTCCACATTCAAACATAGGGATTTATGGAGCACAGAATAATTTAGTCGTTTTCATAACTCGACAAGGGTTTATTAGAAAAGTTTTAAATCCCCCACGCTCTCTATAATTCCACACCTTCGCGGATAAACAAGTAATATTAAAAAAAGTTAACTTACTATTTCCTTGTTGAGTGAAGAAATGTTTGAGCTTCGTGAAAGGGGTCAGTGTGTGTTCATGTGAGGATGTGCAAAATCCTTTAAGGAATTATGCGCCCCCGGAAACATGGCGTTTTTTTATTTATTTTTTTATTTACCCTTTATTTATCCAGGTAGTCTCATTGAGTCACGAGAACTAATTTTCAGAGAGACTTGTTTAGGGTGCAGATGGTGGAGGTTGAGGGCCTTGCTCAGGGGCCCAGGGTGGGATGAATGAGGGTGGAGGCAGGTGTGGGTGTTTCACCTTTCCCGTTGACTGTACCAGGAGTTGAACCTGTAAATTCTCAATCACAGGCCCATCTTCTCTAACCTCTGCGCCACCACTCCCCCCATGGGATATGGTGCTAACCAGGTCATGGTGTCAAAGGTCATGGTGACAGGTGACCCCTCTGTTAAAACGTTGTCTCGGCTCCAGCTTGACATCTGAATAACACAGAAATGTGAAACCATTTGTTCTGTCCCTATCTGTCTGTCCAGAAGACAGGACACAGTAAGGTGTCCATGGTGGGACTCCACACGATGTCATCAGACCACGGCTCCACACTTTGTTGTATAAGCCAGGCCACTTACAACAAAGACATTTTAAATGGCACTTGAGAAGTGTGCAACTCTGACCATGAAATTTTTGGATCAGCCGCTAGTCAACAGTAAGTTCATCACAGTCACTGGAAAAACTGCTGATTCATGCTCTTACATGTTTAATAGAACTGTATGTCCATTTACAACAATGTTGAAATTGACCTTTCACCCCACCATAAACATATACTGCATTCTGGACTAATGTGTAGGGGAGTTGTTGCTTTGGGTTTTGACTAATCTGACAAATTACCATGTACCAAGAACCATGGTGCTACAGATGCATTTGTGTTTCACTTTTGGTGCCTTGTTTTTTTTGTATTTTTGTTGCATGTTTTAGTATTTCTTGTTGTTGTTTTGTATTTGGTGAGTCAAGATGGTTCGTCTCATCCTCAGCATTTCGATGCATTGTTGACCTTGTGTTAATTTTGCAAATGACAAATAAACCAAACCTGAACCAAATTATTGACGGGCGTATTATGTCCCATTGGTGGCACTCCTACCATGTCTGTATGTGCTGCAAAGCAGGGCAATGGATTAAAAATGGACCTTATACAGCGGAAATGATGGTGGTTATTTTTAGTTTACAATGGGCTGAAGAAGTCAGACCTGATAAAATAGCAATTTTCACAGACTCAATAGCAGTTTTAGACAGTATTCAAACATATGGTGACAGTAGGAAGGATCTCACGTTAGAAATTCATCATTCATTGTTTAGATTATATAGAGAAGGTATAGATGTGCAATTTTGTTGGGTCCTTGCACATGAAGTGGTGGAAGGAAATGAACGGGCGGACAAGCTTGCCAAATCAGCTCTTAACAGAGAATCAATAGTTCAGATTTCTTTTGGGAAAGGAGAGGGTAAGTCGATGATTATAAAACAAGAGATGGCGGACTGGCAAAGAAGTTGGGATGAAGATAGTAAAGGAAAGAGATACTACAGAATACAGAAGTCAGTTACAATGAAGAATACTGTATTAGAGACAATAAAAGAAGAAATGAGATAATCTTTATGAGATTGAGAGTGGGTCATACTTTTCTCAATGACACCATGTATATGATGGGGAAAAGGACTGATAGTAAATGTATAGAATGCGAGGAAACAGAAAATGTTGATCATACATTAATGAAATGTTTTGAATATTCTGAGGAAAGGGAGAAACTGAAAAGAAAAGTTGAAGAGGTAGGAAGAGTATGGAATTGGAAGGATTATTAGGGAATGAAGGGAATAAAGACAAGATAAGGGATGTAAGAAAAGAATTGACTATATATTTAAAAAACACTAACATTATAGGTAGGATTTAGGGACAGCGGCCTGGAATTGCACACTCATGCTCAGTGGGTGGTGGTATGCACCTAATATTTGCTTGCAATCCGCCAATAAACTAAATGAAGAAGAAGAAAATGGACCTTCAACTTCAACAAGGGTTTTCAGGGTTACATTAACAGCAGGTTACTTCGTTCAAGATAACATGGCTTGAGGGAATGCTGCATACTCGATGCTTAAACCTGAGAAAGCTCATCGATGTGTGTAAAAGTGCTTCCTGCTGTCCAATCGATTCTGTTGGACAGTGGCGTTTATAGAGCTTCCTGTGGACCTCGACTCGTCTCAGGAAGTCAGGACTCAGCCTTCATGAGTGGATATTTAATCTCTGGGAAAAGAAGGGTTTATCTAAAACACAGACTGATTAAAGCATCAAAGCCTTGTGCTTGTTGACCTTTATGAGATTAGCAAGTACCGGTAAACCAGCTTACAGGTTTGAATGATGTTTTAATATTAGAAGGTTGTTTAACGCAACTGAATTTGCTGCTCAAAGAGCAAGTTTAAACTGCACTTTTGTTCGGCAAATGAACCCAGAAAATATTTGAATAGAATTTGTAAAATGTGTGCTGATTACGTTAATCATGACTCTGATTATTGTGTCACTATTTTGATTAACCGTTTATCACAGACTGGTGAACCTCTGCCCATCTTTACTTCTAAGAACCTCTCCTAAATGTTCTTCCTTTTCTGTTCTTACTGAGCTGTTTCCACTTCATCCATTTAGTTGCAAAATGCACCGCTGCTTCGTATTCGTGCCTTTTTCTTTTAAAGCTGTTTGTTGCTCCTGTCCCATTAAGATGCTCTGCTGCCATCAAATTCAAAATGACTATTGTTTCCTAAAAAGTTGTAGTTTCTTACTTTAAACATTTAACATGTTGACTGTCTTCCATTGTGGATACAACATGATTTGGTGGATTTTCAGATGGTTGCGTTCTGTCTTTACTCACATTTTATCCAACTTTCTTTGGAGCTGGGGTTGAGTTTCAAAGTTCAGCTTTCTTTTTTAATGCACCAGTATGACATGTTGTCAGCCTGTAAGGTTTGATGTTTCTACAAATTCAGTGAAAACTTACTTTATGTTTGCTTCTGCCAGTAAAATATAAATATATAATCTGCAATGAAAATATTTAGGTTGTCATCTAGATATTTTTTAGTCCTCAGACGAATGAGTTGATTGCATATTTTTAGGATGACTGTGTTTTAGCTGCCTTATGAGTGGTTTAAAAAGGCATTCAGGCTATGAGTCATCCATATGAATTCGTGTTAAAATCACATTTGGTGCACACTGGTATTTTTGTATGATTTGCAGACTTTAGATAAGTGTTTTTTATAACTTTAGCTGTTAATGTGCTCTATAAATGAAGCTATAAAGACTAAAGCACTTGAGCTAACTGCAATCTAAAATCAACCTGAAAGATGCAGGTATGAATAGAGAGCAGCAGCTTGACAGAAAATTAAATTGCATCTTTGCGACAGCCATCACTGAGGATTAAATATAAATAAATAATTGTCTTCCTTTTAGTTATGTTTAAAATGTTTTAGTTATTTCATTGAATGCTGTTTAATGCCAAGTAAATGACAGAAAACATTTCAGCCAACATTTTTTATTATTACTGACTCAATACTTATTTGTCTAATGTATTTTAATCTATGAAATGTGTCACACGAAGGTTTTCATGCTTGTTTTGTTTAAGGTGTGATCATATCCTAAATGTATATCATCAAATTGGTTTAAATAAAGTCAAGGTTTCCAGATCAGTGTCTCAGATATAAGTACGCGCTCATTAACTAACATTATTTACTACACTTGATAATCCCTTCAGCATTGTACTTAATGACTGAAACATTCACTACATTCATTATATTATACTAAAGTCAGAAGTGTCACAAGTTCTAATTGCATTGCAGCTGAAGACATTAACATATTTTGCTACATGTAATTTTTTATTTATTTATTCAAGCTGAATAATGCATTTCTGCTGCTCTCGTGTGAATAGAGACAGTTATTACTTTTACCAATATGAAAAGGAAAGATTTGAGACATTGCCCAAGCTGCTTCTCTGCTGCTGGAATTTTTATTTTATTTTATTTTTTTTTATTTGGTCCCTTTCTGTGTTTTCTTTTTCACATGTCTTTGCTTCTTGCATATATTTCCATCCAAGGCTGCTGTGCTCATTAGTGTTGCAGTAAAAAGCTGTAAAACGCCTGCATTTAGTGACAGCCCGGCCTCTCTGACTCATTTTAATTAAATAAATAAAAAAAGGCATGATGTGAAAATAGGAGGCAGTGATCTTACACTGCCTTTAAACTGTCGTTTTTTACTCTCAGAGCTCAGTTCACTCAGGGGGAAAAAAAAAAAAAACTATTTTCCCACCCACCCGAGATCTGATGTGTTGATTTTTCCTCTGAAAAAAAAAAAAATAAATAAATAAATAATGCACTGGCAGCTCAGTGTTCCTCCCACACACAAATTAGATATCACCAAGGACATAAAGCTGTCATCTTCTGATCCTTACTGAGGATCAGGGATAGTATAGTACACGTTTGCTTAAACAAACACCAATACAGAGAAACAAATGTGTTAAATATAGTTTGCTGCATGTTGTTTGCAGCCCTGCTGTCCCTGAGTGTGGAGGAAAGCATCTGCCCTCACAGCCGCTGTTGCACAACACCATTACAGGCGAGAGCTTGAAGAACATTTTCTCCCTGCGTGCAAAAACGAAGCGCACCACAATGTGCATACTAATAACCCACATTCAGAATGACAGAATAGTTTTGTTGTGGAAATGACAATTGAAACTTAAGAACGTTCACTTTGTAGGCAGCCATCTTCCATCGTGAGAGCAGAGTTTGCTCTCAACAGGTAAATAAATGATGATTTTTCTGTCTACACCAACAACATGGATGTTTTGTTCCCCTGTGCAACAGCTGGTAAAAATGCTGCCGTGTCAACGCTCATGATCTGATCTCATCAAGACTGAACTGTTTAAAGTCATCCCACGACTGATGGCAGAACAGATGGTTTTCTGCTGCTGCTTGGGCCTCATCTGCCACAACTTTTGTTGTCCTGGCCTCTCAAGCAAATGTTCACCAGTGCACAAACAGCAATCACAGGTGGTTTTCACACTTGGTTTGAGACTTCTAAAAGCAGCACCGTCAGTGTTTCCAGCTGGTAAGTGAAGCGAGAGGATGAGTGTACGGCAGCATGATGGGTAAGTGCTGGAACGGAGGGCAAATCTGGACCTGGTTCCTTTGTGTTGGAAAACTGTTTCACCTCTTATCTGAAAGGCTTTTTTTTTTTTTTTTTATCTCTGACTGGTAGGAAGTTCAAAACCCAAGGATGAAATTTGCTTTTTATTTTGGTGTTTGGAATAGCAGGATATGTTCAATGGCAACATAACTTTGTAATTAAAGGTGGCTGCAGAGCAGTAACCATAGAAGACTGACAGCCCTTACATTTTATACAAGTTTGGTATTTAAGCATTGATGTGTAGACATAAAAATAAAACCACTTGTTTAAATTTGACCATATTACATCTTCAAAGCATAAAACTTTTTCCATGAACAGTACAAGGAGAAAGACATGTTTACTATGATCATTTCCTGACTTTTTCTCTGTGCAATGGCAGGATCATAGTAAACTTTCTGCTATAAAGGTGGTTCTACCTTTTCTTAATGAGCAACTACTTAATGAGCTACTGTTCACATGTCACATATCATGGAAACATCTTACAGATAGCAGATATTGGCTAAGATACAGTAGTTGCAAAACGTTCTGCTGAAGGAGGCTTTTGTGGAAAAGTTAAAAGTTTTTAAAACCTGTATAAATAACACTTTGAACCTCCTTTTGGTGAAAGAATTCCCTTCTGCTGTTGTCAATTTTATGATTGTTCCTGATTGAATGTTATGATGTTCCTGCTGGGAGTGTCCCAGGTTACAACAGAAGTGCCACAGCTAGCTGCTAGTAATATTTGTGTTACCAAGTAATAAACATCCACAGAATACAATGGAAGTTACTGTTCAGTGCAAACATAATACCAGTGTTAAACTTTATTCACAGCTTTTTTATTTTAATGCACTTTTGACCAGTGATTAGTTTATCAATCTGTTCCAAATTAAACTATTGTCTCTAACATGAGCTCAGTAAAGCAGCTATCTACCACAAGTAAGGTATTTATTGTTAATAATCTTACAATAAAACGTCCCTTCCAAAGGTCTGAACTATAATTTCGAACAGTTTTTGTGAATTTAGGGATATGGTAAAATAACATAAAACTGAAAAGATGCAATCAATTGTCATCGTTTTTTGTGTCAAGAACAATAAGTTAAGGGGACGATCATTCTCTCAAATTCCCTGCTGATTGTATGTATCCACATATGAATTTAAAAAAAAAAGCAGGGGTGATATTTTTATATAATCACTCTGATGCAACATTCTGACTATAAAAAGTTCAGCAATAAGGTTGAATTACAGAGTCCTCCTTTCCGCTCGCCTTCAATTCTTCACTTACTAGAAATGATATACGATATCTATGACTTCTCAGCTCTTGTGACAATATCGTGTGAAGGTCCTGGTCGTTTGTCTTGTGAGCAGGTGGGAAAAGGTCACAGAAGTTGTGCTGGCGGCTCTGTTTGTGTCAGGGTGAGCACTCTGATCTGATAATGTCCTCATTAGTTGGCCCCAGCTCATCAGAAAGCTCAGCCAAGTGCAGGAGGGCTGCTCTGCTGATGACAGCTGCTGCCTCAGGGCCGTCGGAGGCCAGATGAGCCCTGGCTGGCGTCTTATACACTCCGGGCTCCGTCAACCCCAACTGATCTGTGAGAGGAACCAGGAACAAAGGAATGGGAGAGAAATGCTGTTAAAGAATGAGATTTTGCTGCAAGTTAGTGTCAAAAGACATGCAGCACACGTGTTGTGTGGTAACAGATCAGCTGCTTTATTGTAGAAAATGATTTTCTTTTCAGAATGAAAAGACCAGCCCACTTTCCTCCCCTTTACTTCTTCTAATGAAGCATCTGAAGAGGAAATGACAGAGGCACATCTGGTGCTTCATCATCAAGTGCAGACAGAATATTATCCCAATAGAAAGCTGCGATGAGGTAATAACGCTGCCTGTGTGCTGCAGCTGCGTGTGCACCACCGTCTGCTCGGGGCTGCTTTGTTCTTCTTGTAGCAGAGATCAGTTTTAGAGCCTCGGAGTGGAGCTGAGAGACGAAGGCTCACTCCAGTCTTCCTGATGGATGGGCCTGCATTTAATCCTGCGATCAGCAAAGTCAGCACGAAAAGGTGGCCCCTCAGTGAGTGTACAAACATGTTGGATGTGACAGAGATGTGCTGCCACCTCTCAGAGAGTGGAAGCAAAATCATACAAAAGATGGTATGATGTTTTAAAGAAATTAACCAAAACAACAAGGTGTTAGTTTTTTGTTTTTTTCATGGAATAGCCAATCATTTTAAGTATTTTGTTTGTGTTCTGTTTTATTTTAGGGGAAAATACCAAATATTTTCTCTCAGAATTCATGAAAGTTGTTACAATCTTAAGGGAACCGACATTTTTGTTAAACCACTGTATAGAACCTGTTTAAAGGGTCGGTTTACTTTAATACTGTACATGGAATAGATTTATGGAATGGTTTGGAAAACGATGTCAAAAAAGCTAAACCAATGTTTATATTCAAGAAAATGATTAAGAATAAATTCTTAAATAGATACATATAAATGCATAATTTCAAATGTACTATGAATCGGCAATTGTTATGAGCTATTAATTCTGTTCATGGATAATCTTTGTTTGAATTGATTGTTGAATAGATTTTTGTTTTAAGAAGGTGCAGATATTATAAGAATTTTTATTCTTCTTCTGTTTCCTTTCATTTTTAAATTTGTTTTTTCTTTCTCTTTATGCTTTGTAATTTGTTTCTTTTGTGTTTTTAAATTTGAAATGAATAAATTCAATAAAAAAATTTAAAAAATTCTGTCTGTTTCTACTTCCTGTCCTCTCAAACCATGCTAGTTGAAGCAGATGGCCGCTCGTCCTGAGATTGGTTCTGCTGGAGGTTTCTTCCTGTTAAATTGAGTTTTTTTTCTTTCCGCTGTCTCCTTTGTACTTGTTTAGGATGGGTGAATGTGATGAAGAGAAGATTCAACACAATCTGCTGCGTCCTTAGAGAGACAAGTTTTACTAATTGTATTTTATAATGTGTGGGAATGTTTCTGTTCATTGCCCTTAGAACATCTGTTGAGACGGCGCTATAGAAATAAACTGAACTGAACTGAATTAAATTGAATTGAATTTAGGGCCCTGATCTCATGCTTTGTGTTTTTCTGTTCCAGGTGACTCCAGATCAGTGGCAGATGTTGGAGATGGTGATTAAAAGCACTAAAGGTTCCTAATAACACTGACAGACTGACCACAGCAACCACTGTGTGAAGAGGCCCTGCAACCTTCTGTGTAACAATGAGACCACTCATTAGCCTTTGTTTACTTTCAATTAACAGATGATTGACTGAGTCAGACAGTCATGTGACTGTTTGCAAATGTTCAGTGTGAACATTTCATAATAAAAGAGTGAATTTTAATTTCTTCAGAATTTTTTTTTTCTTTCAGCTTTTCCCTCTTCAGGGGTCTCCACAGCCAGTCATCCTCCTCCATCTCACTCTGTCCTCTGCATCATCTGTCCTCACTCCAACTATCTTCATGTCCTCTCTAACTGTATCCATATATCTCTTCTTTGTCTTTGTTACAGGAAAATGCTCTAAATGAAGTTTACCTAAATTAACCACTCACTCACGGCAGGTGAACATTTATTTCCGGCACAATTTTACTTGCAAGGACAAAGATTGAAACAGTTCATATCAATATGCATTAAGTGTATATACATGAAGCCCAGTCACAAAGATCTGCAAAGTGCTGCATTCTTGCTTTCTGTATCTCTACCAGCTTGACAAGGTTTCAGTGGTTGTTCTGGAAGCCTGTCTTTGTTAAAAATCCAGGTCTCTCTTGTAAATGAGTCCTTGTGGCTCAGTGGGACTAACCTGTTTAAATAAAGGTTGAATGAAGTCAGCTGCAGTCTCACATGGCCCTCCTGGCCTTCACAGATATAGTCCATGGGCAGGAAGAGACCTGGTTTTGTTTGTTTTTAAAGGAAACAACAGTTGTAATAATATAACCATCCATCCATCCATTCTCTTCTACTTATCCGGGGTCAGGTCGTGGGGGTAGTAGCCTAAGTAGGGAGGCCCAGACTTCCCTCTCCCCAGCCACTTGGGCCAGCTACTCCGGGGAAATCCCAAGGCGTTCCCAGGCCAGCCAAGAAACATAGTCCCTCTAGCGTGTCCTGGGTCGTCCTCTGGGTCTCGGTCCCGGTGGGACATGCCCGGAACACCTCACCAGGGAGGCATCCAGGAGGCATCCTAACCAGATGCCCGAGCCACCTCAACTGGCTCCTCTCATTGTGGAGAAGAAGAGACATGAGTCCCTCCCGGATGACCGAGCTTCTCACCCTATCTCTAAGGGAGAGCCCAGGTACCCTACGGAGAAATCTAATTTTGGTGGCTTGTATCCATGATCCCATTCTTTCGGTCACAATCCAAAGCTCATGACCATAGATGAGGGTAAGAACATAGATCGACCGGTAAATTGAGAGCTTCGCATTTGACTCAGCTCTCTCTTCACCATGACAGACCGGTACAACACCTGCTTCACCGCCGACGCTGCACCTATCCGCCTATCAATTTCATGCTCCATTTTTCCCTCATTCATGAACAAGACCCCGATATATATAAACTCTTCCACTTGGGGCAGGACCTCCTCCCTGACCCAGAGAGGGTACTCTACCCGTTTCAAGCTCAAGACCATGGCCTCAGATTTGGAGGAACTGATCCTCATCCCGGCCATGTCACACTCGGCTGCAAACCACTCCAGCAAAAGCTGTAGATCACAACCTGATGAAGCCAATAGGACCACATCATCTGCAAAAAACAGAGAAGCGATCTTAAGGCCACCAAAACAGATCCCCTCAACACCTTGGCCGCACCTATAAATTCTGTCCATAAAATTTATGAACAGAATCAGTGACAAAGGGCAACTTGGTGGAGTCCAACTCTCACACTGGGAACAAGCTCAACTTACTGCCAGCAATGCGGACTAAGCTCTGTCATGGTCGTACAGAGACCTAACAGCCTCTATCAAAGGGCCTGCTACCCCAAACTCCTGGAGTACCTCCCACAGGGCTCCTCGAGGGACACGGTTGAATGCCTTCTCCAAGTCCACGAATCACATGTAGACTGGTTAGGGAAAACCCCCACGCACCCTCCAGGACACTGCTGAGGGTGTAGAGCTGGTCCAGTGTTCCAAGACCAGGATGAAAACCACACTGCTCCTCCTGAATCTGAGGTTCGACTATCCAACAGACCCTCCTCTCCAGAACCCCTGAATAGACCATACCAGGGAGGCTTAAGAGCATGATCCCACTATAGTTGGAACACACTCTATGGTCGACCTTTTTGAACAGGGGGACCACCACCCCAGTCTGCCAATCCAGGGGAACTGCCCCCGACGTTCACGCAATATTGCAGAGTCGTGTAAGCCAACACAACCTCACAACACCCAGAGCCTTAAGGAACTCTGGATGAATCTCAACCATCTCTGGGGCCCTGCCACCGAGAAGCTTTTTAACCACCTTGGTGACCTCAGCACCAGAGATTGGAGAGCCCGACCCAAGGTCTCCAGGCTCCGCTTCCTCAGTGGAAGACGTTCTGGTGGGATTGAAGTCTTCGAAGTATTCTGCCCACCGACCCACAACATCCTGAGTTGAGGTCAGCAGCACACCACCTCTACTACAAATAGTGTTGGTGGTGTACCGCTTTCTCCCCTGAGATGCTGGATGGTGGACCAGAATCTCCTCAAAGCCATATGGAAGTCATTCTCCATCGTCTCACTGAACTCCCCCCACACCTGAGTTTTTGCCTCAGCGACCACCCGAGCCGCATGCAGTTTGGTACCCATCAGCTGCTTCCGGGGTCTCACAGGTCAAAAAGGCCCAATAGGACTCCTTCTTCAGCCTGACAGCATCCCTCACTGCCGATGTCCACCACCAGGTTTGAGGGTTACCGCCACGACAGGCACCGACAACGCTGCGGCCGCAGCTCTGATAAGCCACCTCGACAATAGAGGCGCGGAACATGGCCCACTCAAACTCAATGTCCCCCCGCCTCCTCCGGAACATCTTCAAAGCTCTCCCAGAGGTGAGAGTTAAAGCTCTGTCTCACAGGAGACTCAGCCAGAAGTTCCCAGCAGACCCTTACAATATGTTTGGGTCTGCCAGGTCTGACCACCATCCTCCCCCACGATTGGAGCCAACTCACCACCAGGTAGTGGTCAGAGGACAGCTCTGCCCCTCTCTTCACCCAAGTGCCCAAGGCCTGCGGCCTCAAATCAGATGAGATGACAATAAAGTTGATCATCGAACTGTGGCCTAGGGTGTTCTGGTGCCAAGAGCACATATGGACAACCTTATGCTTGAACATGTTTTTCGTTATGGACAATTTATGAAGAGCACAGAAGTCCAATAACAGAACACCACTCAAGTTCAGATCGGGGGGGGGGGGAGGCATTTCTTCAAACTACACCCCTCCAAGTCTCACTGTCATTGCCCATGCGAACATTGAAGTCCCCCAGTAGAACAAGGGAATCCCCAGGAGGCACACTCTCTAGTACCCCTTCCAAGGACTCCAAAAAGGGTGGGTAATCTGAACTGCCATTTGGTGCGTAAGCACAAACAACAGTCAGAACCTGTCCCCGCACATGTAGGCAGAGGGAGGCTACCCTCTCGTTTACCAGGATGAACCCCAACATACAGGCACCAAGATGGATGGCAACAAATATTCCCACTCCTGCTCTGCACCTCTCACCAGGGGCAACTCCAGAGTGGAAGAGTGTCCAACCCCTCTCAAGTAAACTGGTTCCAGAGCCAGAGCCATGCGTTGAGGTGAGTCCGAATATTTCTAGTCAGAACCTCTCAACTTCACACACCATCTCAGGCTCCTTCCCCACCAGAAAAGTGACATTCCACATCCCAATAGCCAGCTTCTGTAGCCAAGGATCAAACCGCCAGGGTCCCCGCCCTCGGCCACCACCCATCCTTCATTGTACCCGACCCCTTGTTCCCTCCCACAGGTGGTGAGCCCAGGGGATGGGGGACATACGTATCCTTTTTGGGCTGTGCCCAGCCAGGCTCCATGGGTAAAAGCCTGGCCAGAAGGTGCTCGCCAGCATGCCCCACCTCCAGGCCCGGCTCCAGAGTGTGGCCTCGGTGATCCACGTCTGGGCGAGTTAACATTGTTTCCATTGATTGTACTCATCATAAGTGGTCTTAGGGCTGCACTTTGTCTGGTTACTCACCTAGGAACAGTTTGCCTTGGGTGACCCTACTAGGGGCATGATGCCCCTGACAGCATAGCTTCTAGGATCATTGGGACACTCAAACCTCTCCACCATGGTAAGGTGGCAGCCCAGGGAGGGGATGAATTTGCCTCATCCATATTATTGTTCTTGCTCAAAATGTTGGTGTAGATTCTCAGTCGTTCAGAACACGATAAACCGAGGAGGCCCAATAGACAAAAGCTGGACTTCTGGCTGCTTCAGTTTTGATCGTGGGTTGGAAGTTCCAGACTCATGAATTATAACTGACAATAATAGGACCATTAATTCATTCAAACTTTATTTATACAGGTTAATCCCATTTAGCCTCGGAGACTCATTAACAAGAAGGACCTGAATTAAAGCACTGACCCACCCCTCCATCCTTCCATCAGTTTGGTCTTTGACACTTGTTGAATGCTTCAAAACCAGCATGTGAGCTCTTTTGGTCATGTTACAAGGTGTGAACTGTTGTGACTCAAGTGACCCAACAACCATTCAATTGAGGCTGTTATAACAATGATTTGTTAGCCTGGACTCCCAATCCACAATCAGAACCGACGTAGTATTTTACATTAAGCATCTTCATTAGTGAAGGTTGTCCTTGGCACGTCCAGGATGGGACCTCCTGTTCTGTTGCAGCAAGCGCACATTAATTTTTAGGCTGCAAGAAGGTTGGTAATCCAACAGACTCTTTTGTTGAAATCCAAAAGACAGGAAGGCATATTCCTTTATGGTGTGGTGTGGAGAATAAATTACCTATGCCTGTGGACTTTTTGAATATTTAGATGTGCTATTTTAGATGTATGCAGTTTTTGATGGCTTATTGGAGGTATTTGTTGCTGTTGTTTCAGATGAATTTTCTTAAATTGTGATGTAAATGTGTATGATAAATTGTGATGTAAATGTGTATGATCTTCTAATAAAGTCATATAAATAAGAAAAAGCTAATGTTGCTGCTTTGATGTTTGTAGCAAGAAGAAAGTTTGATGATCAGTGACAAAAATGTTGTGTCCAATATCAACTTTTCTTAAGTGGAAGAAACAAACCACCATTCGTTCCTTTAAAAGTTGAGTTGCAAATATCTGAATTTATGTTTCATTGAGGATGAGGATACAGAGGTCCACAACTAAAACAAACATGTGTCCACCCAGTAGCTTGGCTGGACAGCAGCTCCTCCATTTTCAGTGCCTTTGCTTCACAGAGTAACTTTTCATCAAATATATTCATTATGCAAGAAAAACTGAATAGAAAAGGCTATAACACATTTGAACCAGCATGAGATAGTCCCTAAATTTTAATTTATCTACAAATTATTTATAAATGTTTCATAAAGCAGTTTGTCTTGACATGTTATGTTAGGCTAGCTTTTGAGAACTTTTGCATAATCCAGTTTATCACACGTGGACAGCTAGAATCCAGTTTTCTTGTCATTCACTCACTTCTCTCCGACAAGTGGGCTGTAAGCCCGAGCTTCCTGTAAGATCTGAAGCTTTGTGAGTCTTACACTTGTGTTCTTTTCTTTAACAGAACAACTGGACAAGTGCAGACAGTACACCGGAAGACAGACACTGTGAAGAAGCAACGTTTGAAAGGACACACGGCATCTCTCTTATTTGCACTTCCTGGAGGATTTAGTTCATGAGTTATTCAATTATGTAACGTGTTCTAATGTACAGATATTTTTTGCTTTAGTGTTGAATCAAAGTAAATGGGAACTGATAAAACTATTCTTGTTTGTAAATGTTTATAAAAAATATTTTAAATGGAAGATGTTCATCTAAAAAAAATCTTGCTTCTAAAGACATGAGCTTTGTGATGTCTAACAAATGGGGAAGTCTTCAATTCATTTTTAGTTAGGAAAAACAGTAACTTCGTGCAAAGAACATAATTTAAAATCAATGTTTTTTTTGTTTGTGTGTTTTTTTTTAACAAAGCAGTGGCTGGATTGTCGGTAACAATATTTTCCATATGCTTGGAATATGTGTTATGAATGGCTCTCAGCTACTACCACAACAGGTTTTAGCTCAGTTTCTCTCAAATGAACTAGTTTATTCCCTTTTTGTGTAGACTAAGTTCCATTGTAACAGCCATCTTGGATTGTGTTAACCCTAAAAGTTTATCAAAGATGTACAGTGAATAATTACTTTCTGAAAGTTTCAATAAAATTCATCCCCGTGATTCACAAGCTATTTTGCTAACAGACTAACAGGACTGACTCCAGCAGTTACTGCAAAGGTTTATATAAAATTTTAATTAAAAAAAAAAAGTTGCTCAAAATATGTTTTGTGTTCAAAGCTCAGCTACTACGACACCAAATTTTAGCTCAATATCAATTAATATACTGGAAGAATATAATTAAACTATTGGCTGCGGTGGCCATTTTGAATAATGTTGAGTCTATATGGTAGTAAGTTATAGATTATAGATTTTTATAGATTATAACGTAATGGTTACTGTCTGAAAGTTTAATTAAAATCTGTTTAGTGGTTTGTGAGATATTTTGCTAACAGGCAGCATTGACTTCAACAATTAAAGCCAAGGTTGTAACACAGACCTCACACAATATGTTAGTGCTTAGCATATGTGATGGGGATGACTCTCAGCTACTACCACAACAAATTTGATCTCAACATCTGAGTTGCAGCCATTTTTCTGTTAGCTAAAATCAATTTTGTAGATGTGGCAGCCATCTTATTTCTTAAAGTTTCATTAAAATGAAGCTGTTCCGTTATGCTTTTATTTAATTGGCTCTTCAGTAGTTTGTGTACTTTAACTACAGACTGTCTCAGGCCTCTGTCATTCTTATTTTTCTAGGTTAGAAGTGGGAACAGTTTGAGGAATCACTTTTATACCAATAACATTAGCAGAAGCTGTATGCCGTCATGTACTTCTTAACTGCTTTAATTTGGGTTGAACTATTACTATTACAATTCCATTTTGAATAAGGCTTAAATGACTTTTATATCAAACCCAAAATCTTGTTTATGTACAAAAGCGCCTTTTTTTTTTTTTAAATAACTTTGTCATGCAAGCTGTAAATTAGATTAAAACATTATGCTTTCTGCATCAGAGGGCAACAGGCAGTTTCAAACTTTCAAGCTCTTTTCCATTATCCCTTTTTCATGGAACTGGCACCTTTTTTGATTCCTTCTTCTCTGGGGTACCAAGCGAGCCGAGCCGGCACCAAAATGTGATGGCAGAACACTGTCGGTCACTGATTGGTCAGGGGCAGCTCACTAGAGGGGTTTGAGAATTTTCACATTCGATCCGCCATTTGCAATTACAGTGTTCAAACTCGAAGAGCGGCTGGACCCGTTTTAAAGATTTATAAAACAATAATGACTAATGCTGAAGTGCAAGCATCTTTTGTGCTTGGTGGCCAACGACATAATTCAGAGCAAGTTAGATGAAGCTCTGCCGGTTTCCCCAGTCCTCTCCACCAGAGCCTTGGAGCCCCCTCAGGCCGGGCAGGGGGTCATCTCCCCAGCTCCAAGCTCCGCCGGTCACCGAGGAAGATCCTCGGTGCTGCTGACTCGGGGCTCTGGACCGGCCTTGCGTGCTCATTGGGCGCCGAGCTACGTTGGTCACCGCAGACGAATCATACGAGCTGCTGACTCACAGAAAGCCGTTGCCCTGACCCCAGCCTAACGTAACCATGAAGGTCGAACTCCATTCTAGGCAGACGGGCGGACCAGGACGGGTCTGGGACGGATGTCGGAAACGATTTTTAAAAACATTTTGAGTATTAAAAGAAGAATGTTTTTTTTTTTATCAGTGAAAATAAAAATAATCAAATACAAGCCGGATTCCAAAAAAGTTGGGACACTAAACAAATTGTGAATAAAAACTGAATGCAATGATGTGGAGATGGCAAATGTCAATATTTTATTCATAATAGAACATAGATGACAGATCAAAAGTTTAATCTGAGTAAATGTAAAATTTTAAAGGAAAAATATGTTGATTCAAAATTTCAGTGTTTGCAGAAATAAGCTGAAAGGAGCATAAGCTGAAATTAGCAGAGCAAATCTGAAAGGAGCACAAAACAGCTGAAAGGAGCTGAAAATTTTTTACATTTGCACAAGGAAGCTGAAAGAAGCTGAAGCAGAACAAAATGTGAAAGTAGCAGTAAAAGTTGAAGGATGTAAAAATGAGCTCAATTCATTTTCTATAAGGGAAAAAAAAATGGCAGAAAAGACTAAATATTTCAAAAAGCTAAAGTTGCACCAGTACAAAAAGTCATAGCAGGATTGTCCTGAAAGAGCTGAACGTTTTGATATAGGTCTAAAAAGTAAAGTCAGGTCCTCTGGACGGGTTATTAAAAAAACAGAAGATTGTAGAAATGTTTTGTCATTCATCTGAAAGACTGAAGCACTCTTTCAGATGAAAGACAAAACATTTCTATAATTTGCTTTTTGATTTTTCTACCTGCATTTCTGAGCATGCATCAGGATGTTTCGACAGGATTTGTTGAAATGGGTTGAAAACTGCGGGATGAGAAACATGCCGAAAAACTTAGGGAAGACAAATGGATGACAATAAATGCTTCATTATCCACACAGTAAGGCTGAAGGTGAGACGAGCTCCTCCTCCTCTTCTTCCAGATGACTTACGCGGCCAGAGATGCTCAGGTTTCCATGGCGCTCTTCCTCCGTCTCCTCGGCCTTCAGTCTGAAGCCGGCCCGGCCCACTCCAATGGGACCTCCTTCTCAGAGCTGGTCTCCCTCTGCCAGGGCCTGGTGGACGTCCCATTCAGGGCCCGAGGGGAGGGAGACGACAGGAGTGGCGATGGAGAAAGGAGACGGAGGATGAAGAAGCCGGCATTGTGTGAAATTCCAGAGTCTGGAGATCAACAAGTCCCAGACCCTCGAAAAAACAACAAGAGGAAGCCGCTGGGTGTCGGTTATTCTGCCAGGTGAGGAAGCAGCCGAAGAAGAGCCACTCTGCAAACTGCCCCTACTCTGAGTGTTTATACTTCTCATCCTTTGCTTGTTCCAGGAAGTCTCCACTCTATGATAACTGCTTCCTGTATGCGCCTGACGGCCAGCCTCTGTGCACGTGTGACAAGAAGAAAGCCAAATGGTACCTGGATAAAGGAATTGGAGGTAAGCTCTAGCAAGAGAGGCTGGGTGTCCTCAGCAGAGCCTGACCGATATGATCATTTTGGCCATTGCTAATCTCTACTGGGTTTTTTTTTTGTTTTGTCCGCCTTGAGAATCTAAGTAAACAGCGAGTGGGGCGGGGCTTGATTATTTAGCGCAGCTGTTAGCAACAATGAAGCTAAGCTAATTAGATCCAGGCCATACGTATTCCCATAGAAAGTTTACAAGAGGCACACTGGTCATAAAACAGTCTTATGTGCGTTCACATTTTCTATCCTCCACTATTCACCACAAAATTATCAATTTAAGTTTTAATCAACAAAAATATAAATTAAACAAAGAAGCACCTTCTTGTTCATTGTTTCAGTCACGTACGGTGAAAGTCTAATTAGTATTGAACGCAGCAGAGTTTATTTTTCTTTACAGAGAAGTAAATATTTCAGACAAACAATTCATTTCACTGAGGACGACAAAGATAATCAGAGTCAGAGTCTTTGTCATTCGCACCACATGTGGTACATGTGATGAAACGAAATTATGTGCACAGGGTCCCAGTTACATCCAACAATAAAATGCAAAATAAAAACATTACTAAGATCTAAGATGTGAACTAAGAAAA
>JARVGV010000280.1:16297730-16308301 GCA_031762435.1 Hypsolebias longignatus | reverse complement strand
CATCCATCCATCCATCCATCCATCCATCCATCCATCCATCCATCCATCCATCCATCCATCCATCCATCCACCTGCTTTTCCATGCAGGATTGCAGGAAGCCTGTCTATGTCCAGCAGCCATTGGGTGATAGGGTGCAGGTTGTCAGTCCATCAAAAGGCCAGTTATTTTCCCTGTTGCAGTCTCATTGAATTGTGAGTGTCTGCAACCAAACAACCAGCCATGTGTCAGTGTTTCTGAACACCAGTTCTTAAACAGACTATTTTTGTTTGCATGGCTGCACAAAACTGCTTTCTTGCCTGTTCACATTGGTTTGTTGTCCAGCTACACCTAAACTGCTGTGTACCCACTGTGGCTGCTGCACCTTATTTCTGATTTAATTTGCTGGAGTACACTTTCAAAATGAATATAGACAGATTTGAAGCAGTTTTTCAAACAATATTATTTATTAACTGCATGCATTTTAGAATTGGACGTGAGCAGTGGATGTTTTCTGTCAGAGGAGAGCTCCCATGGCAGGTGTTAAAATACAGCTCTGGTGCTCTCAAGACAAGTTGGAGACACCCTCAACAGCTGGTCTGAGACGTCTGCGAACACCATGTGCCTGTTTTGGGAGCAAATCTCAAAACTTAAGTAACCAGACTGAGCCCCTCTGAATTGCGAACACCGCGAGACAATCTGGAGACTTCCTGATGAAAGCTGTTTGCCAGCAAGTCGCGGTCCGGTGAGATACTTTAACACAAAGAAAGTTCACAGGATTTATATTTGTTTCACTGCAATGTCAAATGCATATACTGTACTGTATTTACGATTTTACAGCATAAACATGTTTATTTCACCTAATTACAGTGATATGACTCAGTCTAAAAGATGATGTTGACCATATCCAGAAATATTAAAATGTTCTTGTATTTTAAGCATGTTATTAATAAATTGGTAACCACCCTTTAGTCTTAATGAGGTACTAAATAACCTGTTTCCTTTTTAAAGAACATCAAAATATCAAAAACTCACTGGTTTTCAGCCTTTTCCCCCATTTAGAAAAAATAAAAAGTCTCCTTTTGTGTTGTTGGGGCAGCCACGCAGATGAAGAGCTGGACTCTTCCTCCCTTTATCTCACTGCATAAAAGACAGCAGATAATGAAAGAACTCGTCCTAGAGGCTGACAAGTGTGGAAAATACACAGAAATGCAGAAACCACTCATTACAGTCCAACACTTCAAAGCATTACAGGCATGGCAAAAATCAAATAGCACCTCTGGCATCGCTGCTCGTGCACGCCACCTGGAAACAGACACAAGTATTAATAATAATAACGACGACAAGAAGGAGCCTTCAGGTTAACAACACTTTGGAACTTTATTAATGTCACACCCCATCAACAAGGACAGGAACACGAGAAGGAGGTGAATAAAATACGAGAATTAAATTTTACATTTTGCAGTTGCGTTATTGTTTGATAGAGCTTTGACGAAAAATCACCAGCTGGTTCTGGAGATCCTGAAACAGTCGGGCAGAACAACTGAAGTGAAGAGAACTTCTAATCCAGCTGTGTGTTGCGTTTCCTTGAACCCAGCAGTAGATTTATTGTGTCGCTTCATGCTTGTTACGCTGTGTTTGCCTATAATCTCCACATGTTTCATCTGCTAATTACTCCAACAGCAATTTGGTGTATCAGTTCACCTCTGGGCTCAGACTTTGTAATTATTACTGACATGGGGTCCATTATGAAACTAAAAGACAAGGCGTCATCATTGTTTTCTCAGAAGCTCCACAGCACGTTCTGCAGCGCATACAAAGTACCGGCTTCAAAAAAGTACACAATATTTCCCATGGCCTCCTCCAACGCGTCTCATTAATGCTTCGGCGAGTCGATAGCACTTCATTCCATCCCCTCTTATTAATATGCACATTTTTATCTTTCACCAGCCTTCCTTTTTCCTGTGGTCTGCGAGTTGTTGGTTTGGGTGGAGTCCAGATATGGATCTGAGGCGTAAATGAGAATGAGGAGAATGCAGCTCCATTTGGACAGAGAGATGAGCACATTTCTGTATGTTACAGGCAGTGTGGACATTACTTATCCTCTATTCTCTTTTAGCCTCTAGGTTGTCACATAGAACGAGTCAGCCAGGATCTGATCTGACAGTCCACCTCCAAAAACACTTCCATCCTCAAGGCTTAGTCAAGACAGAGTAAAGAAGGGAGGGGAAACGGCAGAGCTTTTTCCTTGAAGCATCCCTCTAAAAATAACTGAGAGAGGCAACCACTGAGAGACAACTGTATTCTAATTTAATATAAGTCCATACAAAGACAGAAGTCTGTAATTGAATCCTTGTAAGATTTATTTTTTTATTTTTTTATTGTGCTATGGTTTTTAAAGGGATAGTTTTAGCTTCTCTCTGCAGAGCGCAGCAGAGGACAAACACTAGCCACACATGGGAGTTACCGTAAATGCTAGAAAAGCAGTGCCACCTAAAACGAGTTACAGTAAAAGCTTGAAAATAAATAAATAAATAAAAGCACACCACCTAAAAATAACTACTGTAAATGCAGGGAAAACTATGCTGCCCAAAAGTTATTACTCAAATGGTAGAAAAGCTGCATAATGATAAGTTTAATACCGTAAGTGAGATAAAAGCTGTGCCATCTAAAATAAATTTTGTTAAATGTGGGTAAAGTTGCACTTCTTTAATTAAAATACCAAAAAGGAGGGCAAGTGCAAGTAGCATATTTACTGTATGTAGGCCACAGTATATTCACTGGTAGTCTTATCTCAGTCTGGGCCCAAATAAGACTTCATTTGGGTCCAGATCAAATGAAGCAGTTTGTAGAGCCTAAGGTCTAGTTTGATCAAGATCCAGCTAAAAGTGGATTGTTGACCTGGATTTGTTCCAACGCAGCAGATTACTCGTTAACCAGGACTAAACCCATTTTTTTCCCAATTCTGAGGTAATTCCAAAAGTGATCTAAAACAGGTAAGCTATTATTTATTCTTAATCTTTCTAGAAACTCACTAAAACAATCTAAACTATCCCTTTAATATGAGTTTCAGGATTCAGTTGTTTTAAACAATCAGTTTGTCAGAAAATTATCAGTTATTTGAAAATGTTCAAATGCAAACAATAATAAAAATCTAAAAACAATTGTAAAATTAATTGTTTTTATGT
The DNA here is from genome assembly GCA_031762435.1 of Hypsolebias longignatus. Lineage (NCBI taxonomy): Eukaryota > Metazoa > Chordata > Actinopteri > Cyprinodontiformes > Rivulidae > Hypsolebias > Hypsolebias longignatus. The sequence continues at coordinate 16,305,136 of JARVGV010000280.1, read as the reverse complement.
CACTATATTTGTAAAAAGTAAAATAAATAAATAAAAGAAATCAATACTTTTAGAGGTGTCACCTTATGACTAATTGTGTATGAAAATTGAACAGATTAACAGCTTAAAGTGACATGGCAGAAATATATACCAGTATACTGCAGTATATTCAGTATAATAAACAGCCAGTGTCAAATAAAATTACTCAAATTTTATCTTCTACCATAAGAATTTTTAAAAATAAAAATCCTTTTCAAACAGTAGACATGTTTCAACCCATTATGGGTTCTGTTTAGATAAAGGTCAGAGGAAACCTTTAAAGGGGCTCTGTTTTCACTGCATGCTGTGTTTACTTTATTCAGTCTTCAGCCTTCAACCTTAACCTGCTTTATTCAAGAATGAGGACATTTTCTGCTTTAGAAGACAGATTTTCAGGAAATGTTCATGATACAAACGGTCACACTGAAGTGCTTCTGTTGTGCTCTTTATGCACAGTAAGAACTGCTGGGTTAAAAACAACCCAAGCGTTGGGTCCATTTTGGAATGACCCACTCTGGGTGCTTTTAACTCAGCAGGTTTGGCTTATTAGATGGACTGGGCCAGGTTTTATACACAAAAATGCAGTTAAGATGGCTGATTTGTTAAAGTAGTGCAACAAATTACAACTTGGGTAGTTTGTGCTAGCTAGCTGGAGCTACTTTTTTCATTCATTCAACCTTTATTTATACAGGTTGGTCTCACTGAGCCTCGAGAACTCATTTACAAGCGAGACCCATCTAAACTACTAGCATCAGCTAACTAGCACCAACTAATGTTATTTTGATGAATCAAACTCGTTGTCTAGTTCAAGCCAACCAAGTAAATGTCATTATTTTACACTTTTACCTAAAGCAGAGGTCCAGTCTGGTCTGATTTGGTCAACTTCTGGTTTAAAATGATGGACTGTGAGGAATGACTCCCAACTGACCCATTTTTGATCCATTTGGTCCAACCAACCCAACCTGTGACCCAACATCTTCAACCCAGTAACTGAGTTATTAAAATAACCCAGCATTTTTTTTAGTGTGTGTGTTAAACCTGTATGATTTATTGCAGCTTTGATTTAAAAAAAAAAAACAAAGTTCCGCTCCAAAATCATAACAGGGCCAAAACACAGGTTTATTGGTTTATTTTATTTATCTATGAATTTATTTATTTTCTGAGGTCAAATCAGCATCACTCTTTCTGTATGGCTCTGCAGTATAAAGTAGTTGTTTCAAATAAATAAATAAAAACCTTTGGTCCTAGTCTGCTGGTATCTCAGTCAATGTTTATTGAGTAAAAATATAACTTGGCCTTGTTTTTACAATTATTTATGTAGAAATATGTGTTATGTTTTTCATAAGACATGTAATTTAAAACAAACAGGAACCCAAAAAAAAAAAAAAAAAAAAAAAAATCAAATTCAAAAGGACACGTCAATAGCACTTGCTCTCATTTTTCCTTTCATTTCATGGTAAAACTTTCTAATCGTGTCCATCAAATCTGCAAAAAATTCTCAATGAAAATCTGAAAATGCCTCTACTAATACTTGTATTTAAAAATACTAATAAAATCTGTGAAAAATAAATGAAATAAAATTAGGCAGACTGCTCTGACACACAGTAACGCAAGCCAGATATTTTACATCTTTTCTTGGCTTCAGTGGTTTGACTGGTCCTGTTTAGTTGCTCCAAATTACAGATACGGTACATTTCAACTTAATTTATTTGACCTAAACAATTGGCTGTTGCGGCATGAAGTTTCCACTAACTTTGCTTAGTTTTGAAGTAAAATTACAGGCCAGCTCTCACGTGTTTAAAATATTATCACATAGTGCTAAAAAACTGTAAATAGGGCCGAGTCTGGCCTGTGGGCCTTAATTTGACACAACTGGTCCACCAGTTTTCTGTGTTTGATATCATTCAGAACGGCTGCGCTGCGTTTGTTGGGCTTGAAAGATAAACGTGACATTTTTACACTTTGTGACGAGATAGAAGATGTGAATTCATAAAATTATAGGAGAAACTTGTTTCTTTTAATGCACTGCTGGCCTAATGGTCCTCATAAAAGCCTCATTATGGGTCATTATGGGTAAAATATTAGAAATGATATGATCCTCTATGAGCTTTCTCTTCTGGACACCTTTTCCTCTTCTCTTCTTGAAGACTGTGAAAACCCACAAATAAAACAGTTCTCATGGAAGAATTGTTTATTATCAGAGAGTGGTCACTTTAAAAATCACTTTGTTTCTGTGTTGGCCAGTTTGCGTCACTAAAATTTCCCTCGGTTAGAGTTAATAGAGTTCACTGGCATTGATTCCAGGCTCTTATGTGCAGAGGCAATCCTAATTTATTTTCACGTCATTATATATACATTGGTAGGGATCCAATTTTATAAGGAGCAAATTAGATGTACTGAGTTGTTTTGGGATAATGCAGCCAAAGCAGTTCCCCTTGTCTCAATGCATTGCATTGTTTTTCTCTGAGTGGACAATTTGATCAGCAAAAAGACATTTAGCCACCACGGTTTTTTTTTTTTTTTTTAATGCGTGGGCCGGGGTGCCACGTTTGTTATCGGCCTCTCTTGCTTCCTTCAGCCTCGGTTGTACTGGAGTGGTCCAAGTCTCAGCTCTTGGCTGCGATCAGGCCAGTCACTGTGAGCGTCCTGAGTCCCACTGGACACGACAGAAGTGTTCTGGTCCTGCTGCCAATACACTCCCACCCCGGCCATCTGTAGACGAGCCTTTTCTCCTGCAACTCCCCGAATTTTCCCTCTCTTCTCCTCCAACAGGGCGCTGCTCCATCTGTCAGAGATGTCAGCACAATGACGGAGAAATATCTTCTAAACTTGCTGCTTTCCCCCTCTCTCTCCTTCTCACATTTCTGTTTCAATCACCATGCTTATTAAGGAAAGGGTGAGAGAACTGACCTTCACATTTAAAGCCTCGGCTTACAGGCGAGAGAAGAGATTTCTTACACCAAGACGGGGTTGGCTGATTTATATTTACCTTTTTTTTCTTCCCTCTGTCACATTAAGATTAAAACACCCACACGAGAAGCTCCTGCTATGATTTTACTGAGCCAAGTTTCTGAAGCGCAGGTCAGGAGTAAAACAGGTGGTAGACGTACATCATCTACATCAAGATTAGTGATATATTTAAAAGAGCTCGGACTGCAGGGTGAAAAATTACCAAATTATCTTCAGTTCAGACATATTAGGGCTTAATGCTTAAAGAGGAATGCTTAAAGCTGATCGTCCAAAGTGCTTCTGTGAAAAATGTGGTATGGAAAAATTTAACTAACTCAATTGTTGCACTTCATTTGAAATGATTTGAGTGTTTCACATGATGAGTAAATGAACCAAAACCTTTAGTTAATATCTTTTGCACTCTCATCATTATAACAAAAACCTTAAAGAGCACCAAAAAAATCATTTTAATGAGCTAAAATGAACAATTCTTCTGCATTCAGAGGATGAACTAGTTATTTTAGGCACTGTGCTAAAGGAATAGTTCAGATCTTCTGAAGTGGGGTTTTCTAAGGTTGTGAAGAAATTACATCTCACCTGTCGTATAGCTCTTTGAATGGCCTCCGTTTGGGGAAATAATGTTTAATAATAATAATTATGACAAGACTCCAGTACCCTCCTTATCTTTTGTGGATGCAATGTACTGTAGTCTTTATATATTTTCACACATTTCTTTCTGCTCAAATCTTTATCATGTATTTGTATAATAAATGGAAAATTATGATGAAAAAATATAACTTCCTATCATCATTTACACATTTAACAGTTATGTATACTGAATTATTGTCAGTTTATCTACTACTAAACTCTCTATCACCTAACTGAGGTCATTCAAAGAGTTATCTACAACAGGTAAAGTATTTATTTTACAACCTTTTCACAAAGCCCCATTTCAAACAACTCCCAGTTTATGATACTACCTGTATATTTAAACAGAAAGCACATGCATTGTTCTGTTGTTTGGTGCGATCAGTCAACCAGGGTGTGATTGTCAGTAGGTAGTGTTACAAATAAAACGTCTTGACAGTGAGTTTAAAAATGTCTCAAGATTAAACCCCCATGAAAAATGTGTCCTTTTTTAAACTGCCTACTAAAAATCATAGACGCAGGATGGTTGAGCACAAAGTCAACAACGTCTCAAAGAAAAAACGTGTTCAGCAAATACAAACTGAAGGAAAGGGGGTGCTTTATTTTATGTGTATACTGTATTTGGTCAAAAGTTGCACAAATTAGCCACAACATTAAAGTGTCTGTGACAATAAAAAACCATAATGAATATGAGTACATTATTGAAAAGCTAGCATTAAGAGACATATTGCAAAAAAAGATTTCATGCCACTGAGATGAACATTTTTTGATATATTTGCATGTGAAGTTACAGGAAGTGATGTCAAAGGGGAACACCTGCATGTCAACATTGGTATAATGGTTAACAAGGCAGACTGTAGATTACTTTGAGGAGTTTCCCTATGGTGTCACTTTCTTTTTCACTTTGGCTAATCTAAAGTCAAAAGAAAACACGTCAGTTGGTGAATAAATTGTGGAAAATCATGTGGATTATGCCAAATTTCCCAAATATTAGGATGTTTTCTTCCACTTTTTGTATGTGTAGGACATTCATGTCACAGGCATTTTAAATCTAGCTGTCTTCTGTTTTCCAAAATCCCTCTAACCCATCCAGGTTTTGTCTCTGAGGGTTCAGTGGTGTAGCGTTTTGGAACTTTTGTCTTTTAGGTCCATATTTTGAGCTTGATCTGGTACATCCCATGGATGATTTAATCTGATTAAGATCTATGGAATTTAGTGAAATTTCATGAATTTCACAATTCATGGCTTAAGTGATCCATGGCAGAGGGGGACTATACGTTCATGACAGGAACTGTGGGTTTGTCAGATTTGACATGTGACATTTTCCTCATCTTTTAGATGTTTTAAGTTCCTTTATCGAGCTGCCGTTTAGAAGTTCAGCGCAGTATTTTGCCGCTTAGTTACAGTTTGTTCTTTCACTGAAGCTTTAGACTCTAATCCTGCGCATTCAATGGTGCTGGTAATCAAGTACTTTGCCTGTCAACTAGGTGTAAGGAAAAGCTTTCATTTCACACCTGACTGAATGCTGTGCTGGAAGGCTGCTGCGCCGTGCTGTGCACTCCATGTTTGTGTGTTTGCTTGTTCATATGATGCCCTTTAAAAACCTATTTCAATGCAGGAAGGATATATAGTGTATTTTGCATCCATGAGGGGGCTATAGGAGGGTAAATATAATATTATATACACTACCAAATAAAATGTTAGTTCAGCATTTATAAAACTGACTGATTATAACCATTTGATTGTCCTTTTTAGCAGCAGGCGGTAAATATAACACAGTGTTCATGCGCTGAATAGAAGTGTCAGGTTCTGATTGAATCCTTGTTTCTTGTTCAGGGGGAGCTGCTGAGCCCGTGTCGCTGCAGCGGGTCGGTTCGCTGCACCCACCAGCCATGCCTCATCAAGTGGATCAGCGAGAGAGGTTCCTGGGCCTGCGAGCTCTGCTACTACAAATATCAGGTCATTGCCATCAGCACCAAGAACCCGTTACAGGTGAGCTTCAGGAGCAAAGAGCACCGCTGCAGAAATGTTTTCAGATCAAATCTTTCTTTGTGAGAATTCAAGTTTAGAATTGATGGAAGATAAAGGCAAAGCCCTGACAAGTAAATACTGTATGTTTAAGAGTGCATTTTTTTTTCTGATCATTATATCAACATTTATGTGCAACATGCAGCAATACCAAAAACACATTTTTCAGGAGTCACACACTAAGATGCAGCTCTACTTTTGCTTTGATCACAAACCGAGTAAAAAAAAAAAAAAAAAAGCTTTTTGATTAAACAAGATGTTTTTCTTTGATCTTTTTAAGAGAAAAATTGCAGTTTTCTCTCAGTTTTTGCCTTGGGTGGTATGACAGAAGGATTTGTGAGGGAATCTTTCAGGATGTTTGAAATTCTGCTTTTCAGTTCTTTTATTTTTATAATCTAATTATGAAATAAATCGGACAATCAGCCTAATTAACTTAACACACTAATACTCCCATTCATTCCTTTGAACTAATGGTTTTATTCAGATATTGTCTTTGCCATGTTGAGTTTTGCTCTAGTTGGTGGGGGGGTTCAGCAAAGTTAAAACATAAACTAACAAAATTATATTTTCTGTGAAATTGCAGTGTGAACGATGAGCGCTGAATTACTTTGCTAATATTTGTTGAAGAAGCTGAAATTGATAAAGCAGAAAGAAATGGGTAACAGCTTAAAAAGAAAAAAAGCAAAGTGCTAACTAAATGCTGAAAGAAGCAAAATGTTACTTAAAAAGCCAAAAGTAGCAGAATGCTAACTAAGAGCTACAAGCAGTAAAATGCTAGCAAAAGCAGTACAAAGTTAGCTAAAAGCAAAAAGTAGCAAGAGCCTAACTAAAAGTAGCAAAAGGCTTGCTAAAAGATAAAGTAGCAGAAGGATAGCTAAAAGTGGCAAAAGACTTGAAAGAAGTTAAAAGTAACAAAAGGCTAGCTTAAAAAAATAAAGACTTGCTAAAAGTAACAAAAGACTAAAAGTTAAAAATACCAAAGGCTAGCTAAAAGCTAAAAGTAGAAAAGGGCAAGCTAAAAGTGTCAGAGAGCTTAACTAATAGCTAAAAATATTTTAAAAACTGGCTAAAGGAGAAAGTATCAAAAAGCTAGTTAGAAGCTGTAAGTAACAAAAGGCTAACTAAATGCTAAAAGTAAAAATATGCCATCTAAAAGTATAAAAAGTAACTACTGGTAGCTAATAGTGATGGATAAAATCCTCCTTTCATCTTACTTATTCAAAGAAGTCACAGTCGATGACAGGAGAATTTTTTTTTTACTTGCAAGGACAGATTTTCACAACAGCTTACACAGATATTAAAAACGTATACACGCATGGATCTCAGTTACGAGCATCTGCCATGCGCAGTGTGAGAGGCTTGTGTTTATATGCTTATCAGCTCCTCCAAGCTCACAGACAGACTCAGAGGCAAACTCGGACTGCTGCATCTGCAGTATCAAATCAGCTCCTCATCCAGCTCTCTGCTAACTCAATGGTTCATGTGCAGTTTACATCTCAGCCATAGTAGTTAAAAACATCCATAAACCTTGACCAAAATTCCTTAACAAAACATATCAACAGACTAGTTAGAAGCTAAAAATAACAAAAAGCTCACAAAACCCCAAAAGTAGCAAAATGCTAGCTCAAAGAAAAGTGCAGAAATACTAGTAAATCTGGCGTTTCATACTGTGTAAGCTGACTATGTATTGTATCCTGTTGTTTTCATTTTAATGCTTGTTCTTTTACATTTTTGTTGTATTTTTACCGCTGTTAATTTCAGTT
>JARVGV010000280.1:16191061-16202461 GCA_031762435.1 Hypsolebias longignatus | reverse complement strand
ATATGCACAAAAACATGAAAATGAACACAGACATAGTGCAAACAACATTTTACACACATTCTAGGGAGTTTATCAGTCAAAAAAAATTAATTTTGGGTTTAGTTCCTCTTTAAGGAGTGATAACTCATAATAATTCAACATTTCAAGTCATAAATGGATTGAAATAAATGATGATATAAGCCTTTTAGGTTCTTTGGAGAAATCATAACACGATAAAATAAAATGACATGCTTATTACTTTGGTTTTCAGTAAGGAAGTTACCCTAAAGCAAACATTTAGGACTAATCTGACCTCCGTTTCTTTGACGGGGTTAATCCAGACGCCTGCATCCATCACCGACTTGAAGCACAGCCGGTCAGTGCTCTGTGCCGCCTAGCCTCGCATCCGAGCCATGAAGTGCACTGACTCAGCACCGTTATGCACACTCATTACTATTTCACCAGCAGCAGAACAGCAGCACTGACAGCTCCGGTGTCCCCTTCATCAATAAGAGACAAAGCAGCATGAGCTTACAGAGGTTTACCTTTCCAATCTGCCAGCATGGACAGGGCTCAGATACAGACACGCCAACCTAAACCCACACATCTATAATTAGTGACAAATAAACAACACCTCTCCTACAATGTGAGGACATGTTGTACGACTAGTCTTTTCACTATAACTGGTGAATAGCTAAAAAGAAAATCTGATCGTTGCATTTCATGGTGTGGAAATCAGAATCTGAATTAAGACAGTACTCAAGTGAGCAGTAGAATAAAAAGTGAATCCAATAATAAAACTAGCATTACCTGAAGGAATGAATGTCTCCCGCCACCTTGCATAAAGTTTTAAACAAAGAGCTTGTATTTTATTTTAACACTCAGAATTGTGTTGTGAATGACTGTCCGCTACTACCACACTAAGCTTTAGCTCATTGTCTATACAACTGACTGAGTTATAGACATTATTGTGTTTGCTAAGGTTGATTATCATAGTTGTAGTGGCCATTTTTAACCCCGTTGACTCCAAACACTTAAAAGTTGTAGATGTGGAGCATTTGTGAAAGTTTCACTCATATCTGCCCCTTGTTTATGAGAATTCTTTGCCAACAGAGATAAATGAACACCCACACAACTACATGCTCGCCTGCCTTCCATACCTGCGTGATAATTAGACTGAAGATATATATTCTGGTCTGGATTAAGACTTAACTAGGAGTGACAGAGAGACACAGAAAATGGCACCAACGATCCTGTGGATTATATTGTTATAAATTTTAGGATTATTGTAATAATATTGTGAAATATATATACAGTATACTACAATAATCCAAATATTCATAACAATGTAACACTATAATCCACAGGAAGTGTTGGTGCCATTTTCATATATGGGTGTGTGTGCGTGCGTGTGTCTGTCTATAGTTGTATTATAATCATCATAAAAGTTATCATGTTATACTGCATAGCAACAACTTGTTTGCTGTATTTTTATTTTTAATCATTATTATTTTCATAAACATTCACTTATTAATTTGGCTAATCAGCTAACAACATTAACATCAAAGGATTTTTTGTAGATAAACTTGCCAAAATAAATTTTTCTTTCTTACTCACTCCTCAGTGTTTTTTACTGTTATAAAACACGCTAATAATTAAAAAAAAAAAAAAATACACTTGATAAAAACCCAAAAGAAGCCTTATTAATTTAATGAGATAAAATGTTTATGGGGTCAAATATGAGTATTTTTCTTCTCAGATGAATGTGGCAATCATTTAGAAATCATGTCTATAACATATTACACTCCATTTGATCCATACAAACTTATAGCATCACACAGTTTTTCTCTTTTACTGACATATTATGACACAAACTAATAAAAGTGCTATTAAACAGATTATCATTGGGGGTATCACCACTTCCTGTGTGCGAGGTAGCCATATTGGATTTTAAAGTTGAGTTTTCCAGTTTGAAATTCAACTTCAATTGATTTCTCCTTCCATAAAACAAGAAACTCCCAACTTCTGAAAACAAACGCAACCCTCCACATCAGTGCTGACTTTATTCAAACTACTTGGAAGGCAGATCAGGTGGTTGTTGGTTTTGCATAAACGGAGCGAATTCTGCCCACAGCAGCCGCTGATGCCCAGAGACAGATAATACTTGGGAGATTAACGTGCTGAGCCCACCATCATCTCATACATCGACCAATCTGCGCCGAGAGGAAATTACATAACAATAACTGTCCCACACCCCGGAGAGGTTCGGCTCGCAACAACCCACCCATCCCGATTTCCTCTAAATTGTGAGTTCAGGAGCAAACAGATGATCAGCAGGAGGCACAAAGTCTGGTTGTACCATCCTCCTTCTCACGCAACTGCTAATCCTGAGCGAGATTTAGTAAATTACACGCAGAGAACACAGAAGTCACTCTTAGATGAGACAAAAAGGCTTTAGGACTCTCCATCTTGGATCTAAACAAACTTCTTAGAATTACAGAAGTGGGAAAAAGGGAGAACATGTGGGAAAGTTGCATTCAGGAGCCTTTCACCATCATTTAGATTAATAAAATAAAATAAAATTTAAAAAAAAAAAACACACAAGAAAGAATTTGGTTATTCAGTAAGATACCACCTTAAACAAAAAGAAAATTTTAAATTTAGATTAAGTTTATTATTGTATTAGTAAAGGTATCATTTTAACTGATTTCTATACTGTACATACAAAAAAAAATCCTTACTCAAGCTCAGTTTTGAACATTGCACAAAATAAACCAAAAATAATATTTGATTAATTTAACCAATAATATGTTTTTGCATTTTATTTTTATTGAAACATGCAAAAAAATAAATAAAACATCAGAAAGAAAGATTTCTTTAGCCAACCATCCAAGGTCCAAAAGCTTTCATTTGAAATAATGAATATAGTTTTCAAATGTCAGACGGCAGATGCGGAAACAACAAACTACGCACAAAGAATTATTTAAAATGCAAACAGATTTTATGACCTACTGCTCTACTTGTTATGTTGAATCTAAAAAACTGAGCTAACAACAAAATTACTGATAAATAGAGCAGAAGGAGATAAAAAAAAAAGTATAAATCCTGTGGTTTGAACACGTGCTGCACATCAAGACTGACTTATTGTTGCATTGAGACAACCGTTACTCACAGCGTGCACACATTATGGCCCTTCTATGTGAATAAGTACACATTCCTTTCGTTTTCTATTGTTAGGACGCACGCAGCAGAGGCCAGAGGTACTCTCAAATGCAGCTTGTATGACTCGCGTTCTGGTTCCGGCTCCTCCACTCGTGTGTGTTAATATGTTCCCCATGAGGAGCTGCAGGCTGTGGTAATTATAGAAGCCCGACTAGCGCAAATATCACGAGAGAGAATCGCATTTTAAACTGAGCGCTGCATAAAAAGGAAGCACTGATGGGATGGCTTTGATAGTGAGCATCTATTACACCTGCAACTTGATTAACCTCGTTATACCTGCTTGCCTGCAAAGCTTTGTGAAGCACAGTGTGAGCAGCACAGTTGTAGGGTTCAACAATGCTGGGTTAATCCAAACCCCCTCACAGGCGCAACTGTAATACCCCTGTCCAAACAGAAAGAGATTGAGCTTAACCCACTTCTTAACAAAATCCCAGTCCCTGACCAGTAAGCCTCCAGCGAGGGTGTCCAGCTCACATTTTTGGCAAATGGTGACGAGTCTGAAAGACAGAAAGTTATTATTTCCTGGCTGAGCTGCGGTTCTTATTGACATTTGTCTGATATGCGAGGAGCGGCGGGCGGGCTCTCAGTGTGACAAGCTGGGCCTGGAGCGAGCGCACAGCGAGCCGAGGGCAGGATGGAAGCAGGGGTGTGGAGCGCCGACTGTGTCATTTACCGAAATGTCAGTCAGCAGGAAGAAGAGGAGGAGGAGAGGGGGGCAGTGACCGAGATGGGCAGGGAAGAAGTCTTTTGATTGGTTGTTTCCATTCTCTTTAAAAGCTGTAAGAAGACTTTTAAAGGAAAATCATATTTTATAAAGAAATAAATTCATCTCTTTGGATGCAGTGAGCCGTTTTAACTCCTAGAAGAGGGGTCTGCAACCTTTATGATCAAAAGAGCCATTTCTGCCCCTTTGTTCACTAAATTAAAAGTGTCCGGAGCCACAATACCTGCTACAACTGGGATTCTCAACTGGTGGCACACGGACCACTTTAAGTTTGTTGGAGGATGCTTTTCTAGGGGTGATTTTATAAAACTAAAAACTATCTAACGATTTTTAACATTTACTGATATTTTACACTTTAAGACAAAACAAAAGACAAAATTCTTGAAAAAAGTATAAAGTTTTTGCCCAGTTTCTAAAACTAAAACAATAAACTATTTTTTTCATTGTAGAAAAATTACATATCCTACTTTGAAGAAATAAAGCATAAAGTGATGTAATGTTTGTCATATACAGTATTTGCTAAATAAATTACAAGAAAACTGCTAAAACTAGCCCTTTTACGGTAGTTGTTGTTATAACAACCAATAAAATTCAGCTTCATTTCAGTTTTGGTCAAAGTTTGAATGAGATGGACCACAGAGCCACATGTGGCTCCAGAGCAGACCCCTGTCCTAGACCAAACAAGAGCACAGTTTTGATTTTAATACTTACTTGCTTTAGGCTCAAAACAGCCCCTTAGTTAATCATGTATTTAGTTAATAAAAGCTGAACATAAAACAGAAAAGGGACAGCAATTTTTAAGTGTTTTGTTCTGTTTGTTTTATTCAATTAATATTTGAAAAATAGTCCAAAAGTGTTAACTTAGTTACTGAATATTCAGCAGATATGACATATTTTATACTATAATAGAGAGCTGCACAAAGTAAGAAAACATGTGATGTGCAATATAACTGTTTAATATTGTGATGATGGTTAAAGCATAAAACATTCAAGGAGTTCATACTCTTCCTATATACACTTTGATTTATTTCAGTCCTTTGCATACTGACATTACACTCACAGATATTGAAAGTACAACCAAAAAAACTTTCAATATTTTGAGCAGGCCTTCTGTAAAGCTTAAAAATATATATTTGGCCTCGTTACCTTTCTAAGTTTATGTGTTTATTTGTTAAATAGAAGTTTCCTTTGTGGTTCAAATCTGGCACCAGATCATCAGAATGGCACATCCACAGTTTGTAAAAAATAAAATAACACTAAAACTCTGACGTTTTTACTCATGCAGTTTTTAGTTAGTCCTGCTTTAAGCGTTTTTAAACACAAAGACAATTTCTGGTAAAAGAAGATTTCTGCTTCCCACTTCTAGCCATAACTTAGTCCAGATTGAGCAGATTTTGTTCCATAAATGTGATCTAAAAGCAGATGTATTTAATGCATCTTACATCTGTAGTTAGAAAAAGACAACAGTGAAAACAACAGGAACATCTTCACCCAGATGTTCATTATCCAGACATTTTCTGGCTCCAACAGTCGATTCAAGGTTAACAACAACAACAAAATTAACTGAAGACAAATGGAGATGTATGTGAAACGGTCTCTAAAATGCCCGGAGGAACTGCCCAAAACCTTCCAGAACCTGTGAAATTCAGCACCAAGGGGCCTGACAGAGCATCGGAGCCGCTGCTACATTGACGTGACCCAAAACGAGCCAGGCCAGTATCCAGGGCTGGGATTAGAGACCGGCTGCAGGGCTACACTGCTGCTACACATGTCAATTACATTAATACAGCTTCCTGTCTGGACGCCAGCATCAGGACCGCTCCGATGCCTCTGCTGACGCTCGGGACAGATGTTCAGGTGGGTACTCTGGAAACAAACACTGTGCTGCATCACTTAATCAAAAAGACGGGATCTGAGGGTTACACTACTTAGATAACACAACTGGCATCACACATTTGTTCTCACTGTGAATACATTTGCCAACTTCACAACATGTAAGAGCTTCTAGATCTCTTGAGTTGTTCAAATACCTCAAAACAAAACCCATACACAGTAACACAGCCTACAGTGGATTCATGCTATAATACAACAATGAATAAACACATAGTTTGGACATTTTCTCGTGGAAATTATTACCGCAGGGTAATGCCAGCTCTAGAAACTTGTCTTTTATGTGAAACTGAGCCAAGACGAATTATCCACCCTGATCATGAATAAATGCACTTCTTTGCAAAAAAATGTAGCCGCAGCTAAAGAAGCAGGATAATATATGTGCGGATAAAAATGCTAAATTAAAGCTGAATCAATCCAGCTCACCCTCAAGAAACATTTTTATTAGTATAATGCCAAGTCATGTGACTCGGTAGAGCTGCTGCCTCTCAGCGAGATGGCTGCCGGATCGAATCCCAGCTGGGGGCCTTTGTGAGTGGAGTTTACATGTTCTCTCAGAGCATGCGTGGGTTTTCTCTGGGTACTCCGGTTTCCTCCCACAGAGCAAAAACATGCATGGTAGGCTGATGGGTAACTAACTGTTAGGCGTGAGTGAGAGAGTGAATGGTTGTCTCTATGTGTCCCTGTGATGGACTGCAGACCTGTCCAGGGTGTCCCCCACCTCTTGCACAGTGACTGCTGGATATGGGCACCAGTGATCCGAAAAGAAAAAAGCGGGTGAAGAAGAGTTACAAAACATTTGGGATTTTTTTCACATCATTGATGTTCTGTGAAGGAATGGCACCTTGCCTCACTTTTATCCAAAAGTCTGTTTTTTATCAGTGTGAAAAGACAAGAAGAAAAAAAAAAAGCTTAAAATATGCACAAAAGTGTCAGCTCATGTTTATGTTCACATGAGCTGAGAATGGCCCACGTTTGCTGTAAGCTCTGTGTTCTTCCCAGAGGTAAAAAGCACAGAAAACACCTGAGAGGAGCGCCTCTCGGCTCGGTGTTAACTGAGCGACTACATTCGGCTGATTGGTGTGTATCGTGCAAACCGTGACCCCGCCGTGCTCTGGTGCTCCAGCAGCAACAGGAGAGGCGAAGCCACTTGTGAGCCACGTGGACACTTACTGGAAACCCAGCACAATGAGGGTGGAACACAATGCTGCTGTCCGTGCAGCACCCACTGCTCACGCGTCGGACACTCCCCGCTGTGGACCCACTGTCAGAGGACGTCAACAAGAAGTCGAGTTGTGACAGGAAGTCTTCATGGAGAACTGACGAATTATTGTTTGTGATCACCAGGAGGCACACAGTTTGTTAAACTCACCTAATTACGTGAACAACAGCAGTCTAATGCAAGAGATCAACAACCATCCAAACATCCAGATGTCTACACAAAGTTTGTTTTCTCAGTCATCCAGGTATAAAACAACAAAAAAGGTTGAATCATGTCATCTGGACTTCGTTTTTTTGTTAAAAAAAATTTAACTAAAAGCTTGTCTGAATAAAAGTGTCTTAAGCTGCGTTTTAAAGGAATCAACAGAGATGGTCACACGAAGAGACAATGTTTTAGTGTCTGCATGCATTCGTTTCTCAGTAGTCACTGGTGGCTGTACATCTAACAGAGTGTAGCTTGTTGAACATGTCCATAACACCGTAGAGAGAGATGGAGTTAAAACTGGTGTGGTAGTAGCTGAGAGTCATCCCCAAATCATGTCGCGCTGCAGCAGAAGCCCCGATAATGAGAGCTTGTGTGTAAAAAACGCCTCAGACATCTCACCTTTAGTTATAACTCTGGCGGGTGATATGCATTCCTTCAAGGTAAGCTTGGCCTAGTTAAATCAAATTTTATTTTTTAATTTTTTTCAACAAAAAGATTAAAAAAACTAAACCATCTGTTTCACACAAACGTATCAAAACATAAATAAATTAAGCTCACAGGAAATACTGAATCAATTACTGATGGGCGAAATAACTAAGAAATAATAATGTCATGAGAACACACACACGCACGCACACACACACCTCACTTCCTGTCAGGGCTGAACTATGGGGAAGCTAGGGGCTTTTCCATTGACTCCATTATTGACACAAACACTCATTTTGAATTCTTTCTTCGTGAGAAACGAATATTCTGACATTTTTGTTGAACAGGGAGACGTTCTAATAATTAAAGTTTATAGAGCAATTAAAATTTATAACTTAGTACGAAAACAGCGTCAAGTAGAAGATGACTGAAAACTTTAATATAACACTTAGATTTAAAAAATAATAATAATAATTAGGAGATTTTTTTTTTAAATTAAATCACATCAGATTTACCAGAAATCACAGATTACAATAATCTGTGACTTTGGGTTTGTCACTTCAAAGAAAACAGGTGACTGAAATCATGACTAGTCACTATTTTCAGAAAGAGAAACTGGAAAAATCAGGGGGGGTTTCCACAACCCAGAACAGCTGGTCCAGTGCTCCAGACCAGCCGCAGAAGAAACACAATATAAAGCTCTTAAATAAATGAACCGATGCGGTCGCAGAACCAGAACCAGAATCGAAGAACGTCTTGCTTCACGTGCATTAACTGAGCGTCCAGGCTCTCGTGAAACTTTAGTTAGACCTGGACAAAGAGCTAAAACAGGTCTTAGCAAGACGAGCTTAGTGCTTCTGTTTTGTAATTAACCCACCAGCTGCTACAAGCCTCAGCTCGATATCTGTAACTGACCGAATTTTAGCTATTGTTAATCAGCTGACATCAATTAGACATGGAGGCCACCTGGTTGAATCCAAAAGGTCGTCAGTTAATCAACAGTCAACGACTGGTGGTGGCAATCCGACTAAAAGTGTTCATAAGATATTTTGCTAACAGACAAAGTCATATTTGCCCTTGTCCTTTGGTGGCAGGTGATAAAAGAAAAAATGGAAGGGGTCTGAAGCCGTGTTGGAAAAATAATAATCTCACAGAACGTCAGCGAAACAGAAAGTTGGGACATTTCAGATTTGAGCAACTTTACAGTTTTTATGTAGAAATCAGTTCAACCCGTTAAAATGTTTTTTCTTTTTTATTTCTATTTTAAAACTGGTTTGATTTTCACATAATTTAACTCCCGAAACGACAACTTCAATTCTGAAAATGTTGGAATTTTGTGTAAAATGTAAATAAAAACAGAATTCAATGATTTGTGGGGTGAAGTCAGCGAGACGTCTTTAAAAAGTTGTTCCAGGAGCAGCAGAAGTCCAACGGCCCGGATCAGAACCAACGGATCAGAACCAACATTTAGTCTCTGATGAGGTGAATGATCAGCAGGTCAGTCAGAGGATGGAGACAAACAGAGACTTCAGAAGTAAAGATGGACACAGGTCCAGCAGTCTGTCTAAAACTAGAGGAACAATTTCAGAATAAAGTTCCTGAATGAATTTCAGAATAAAATTTCTGAATAAAGACTTCATCTCCAGTTCATAATCTGATCCACAGATTAGAAGAATCTGAAGAAATCTGAGCTCCAAGGACGAGGCCCTCAGGGGCCGCTGCAGTAAAACCAGGTCTGGTTCTGGTTCTGTTCACACACAGTTCATCCACAGATGCTGCTTAAAGCTCTATCAGACAAAGAAGAAGCCAGATGTGAACAAAACCAGAACCACTGCCGTCTGCTCTGGACCAGAGCTCATTTCAAATGGACTGAGGTGAAGTCCAGAACTGTTCTGTGGTCAGATGGGTCCAAATCTGAAGTTCTGTTTGGAAACCACATCCTCCAAACTAAAGGAGGGGACCATCCAGCCTGGATCAACTCACAGGTCAAACGGCTGCCTCTCTGATAGTATGGGGGTGCATTAATGTGCAGCTTCTACATCTGGAAAGACTCCATCAATGCAGGAAAGTTTCTTTAGGTTTTAGAACATCTGGAACAGTTAGTCCTCCATCGGACCAGTTCTGTGTGTTTTAGAGTTTCCTCTGAACCTCGGAGGAGACGTCAAATCAGAAGGACGTCAGGAATGTCTCAGTGCGAGGGGACAACACTGAAGTCAAACGTCTCCAGTCCTCCAGAAGATAATCCTGCTATAAAAGGTCAAAACAGTCCAGACTTAATCTGGCATCCTGTGAAGGAATGCATATCACCCGCCAAGGTTTTGAAGCCCTCACGCAGTCTGGGAGCTCTCAGAGACTGTGCAGAGGACGACTCTCAGCCACCACCGCACCATTTAGCTCAATATCAATGCAACCATGTGTTTTTCAGGCCAGTTGGCTACGGTGGCCATTTTGAATCAGGCTGACATCAAATGTTAATAACTAGCTATAAAAGTGCAGCTGTTGGTGGAACATGAAACTTTCTGGTGCTTTCCAAAACACAACTCTGCGTCTGAGTGAGTTTATTTGGTTTGAAAATCAGGGTTCAGTTAAAACTCACGTCAGAAGAACTCCTGCAGCTACACTCATTTTATTTTGTTTCTCAGGTTTGTCCGTTGTTCTTTCTCTGCGTTAACTTCCTCGAAGCAGGAAAATGTTTCGACTGTGTCAACAAATCACTTCATTATTACAACTTGTTTTTGTTTTGGACCCATAAGGAAGTCCCTGAACAAGATATTTGTCCTGACCACACGAGTAAAACTGGTCCTGTGAGTCGGAGTTGAAACAGAGTTTAATGGAAGCAGCGAAGCCGAGCAGGAGCCCCGCAGGTTGAAACAGAAACACCAGGAATAAAAATAAATTCAAATCCTTCCTGGACCGGTGAAGCGTCTGGTGGTGTACATTTTTATGTTTCTACAGCGTTTCATAGAGGAAACAGGTCAAGTTAAATAAAATAAAAAAATCACTTCCAGTGTTGATGAAACATCAGAGCTCAGACACAACATGCTCTGCACAGACGACAGAAAACAAAAGTCTTACAGCAGTGAAAGGGATGAAAAAATATTAAAAAATACCTATGATATGATGTATGAACTGCAGACAAAGTGTGGGCGCAAATTTGTCAAATACAGATGGGCCAGATATCTTACATGTATTGTGTAAAAACTACAGGTAGTGTTAAAGATATAAAAACAGCAGTTCAGGCGTGAAAAGTCCAACGTTTAAACTCTGAATGATGGTTCTGCTGTGGAGTCTGAGCTGGGGAAGCAAACAGGGCTGGGTTCTACCGCTCGGTTCTTCTAAGTCTCATGATTTATTTTTTTTATTTTTAATCTAAACTGTCCAACCTAAAGTAACGGCACACTATTCCTGAGCAAGGTGCAACTTCGTTGTTTTTTTGTTTTTTTTTTTGGACTTATCCAAAACTACGGGAGGATATTTGTTAGCAAAATCCTGTGAATAAAACATTTTTAAAAAAACAGACAAATGGTAATAACATCGATTTAAAACCCTTAAACAGTTTGGGGTTTTTTTTGGACAGAAGTAAAAGCTAAGATATTTTATGAAAGGAGAGCGAATTAAAGACCAACTTTGTTTGTCTTTAATTGATCACATTAAATAAAGATGTGTGTGTGTGTGTGTGTGTGTGTGTGTGTGTGTGTGTGTGTGTGTGTGTGTGTGTGTGTGTGTGTGTGTG
>JARVGV010000280.1:16148627-16160430 GCA_031762435.1 Hypsolebias longignatus | reverse complement strand
ATAAGTCGCAGTTTCTTTAGATTTGCCAGTCCTGCGACTTATATGCCGAAGCGACTTATACGCCAGAAAGTACAGTACTTCTACTTTTACTAGAGTACATTTTTGTCTGTTTATTTGTACTTTTACTTAAGTACAGTGTTTGAGCTGAACTGCTTCTGATAGGCCTGCAGAAACTTGACATAGTAGCCGAAGTTATTGTACAGGACAGAGCAGGCCGGTCCAGACTCAGGATGCATGCATGACTGCTGAAACTGGGAAGAAATTAGTCACCAGATTCAAACCTGCTCCATAGATCTAATAATGTTCAGTCAGGTCATCTGGATGTTTATTTTACTTTTGCTGAGATGTTTTGTCCTTCATCCAAAGGACGACGTCAGTCCAAGGAGCCACAAACACATGGGCACCAGTGACCCGAAAAGAAAGAACCGGGTAGAGATAATGGATGGATGATTTATTATATGTTGACAAAAATAAAATGTATTTACAACACATTCAAGCTAAATGTTCTGATTTTTTTTTTTTTTTGTGAAACCAAAGACATGTTCCCATAAAAGTGTTACAGATTTTCAAAGGTGCCGCTGGTTATGGAGAAAAGATGAAGCTTGTCAGAAAGTCAAAAATTCACTGTACAGTATCTTCACATTCTTTAAATATAAAAAAATAAAATCTCCCATCCTTTGAAAATTTGGACTCGCCACTGGATTAGTTTGAGAACTTTTTCAAATTGCCGTTCTTTGAAATGAACCCTGCTAAACAAATCGATCCAGAATTAGTCGAAATATAATAAACGTACCAAAAATGTTGCTGTTTTTACAATGACCTTTTCAAATTGGATAATGGCTGACATTTGACCCTTACGTACCATTAGTGTCAAATTGGACATTTGAAAAACACTAAAATACCTTAAATGCCATCCTTCAACAAAAAACAGATCACTCTCCCTGAAGCAACACAAAATACACAAATAAACGCGTTCAAGTGTTTTATACTTTTCTATAATGAAATATATTAAAATTAATTTTAGATCCAGCAGTGTGGGTCAAATTGAAAAAATATTGGTTTTAGGAAACCCGTTTCCACAATTCCCAGGTTCCTGCAGAAATGGGCTGGTCTTTGACGGGCCATGGTGGACCTTAAAACAGTGGAAGACCAACACTGCCTACATTCACCAGTCTGATTGCTTTGATGCAGATCCTGTGACCTCCCTCTGACCATTAGATGTAGAATATGGAGGACTTTGACACAAGATCTGCTTCTGCAGTGTAAAACCAACACCCTGACAAAATCAAAAAGCACCTGAGCTGCCACTTTAGAGACTGAGGTGGTGTCAGCGAGGATTCAGCTCTGGTTTTGATCTTTTCAAATAAAGAAGCAAACGGCAAATTAGAAGAGGCCAAGACAGGCTGATGTTTTCACACTCCAGCTCTTTGTAAAATCTAAACTTCACATATTCAGTTCAACTCAACTGTAAATGTTTCAGTTTAAATTTTCAGTGAAACCAGTGCCAACACAGAAGAAAGACACAAGCTCGAACAGTTTACGCCACAATATTTATTCAACAATATACAGATTAATCTCTCTACATCTCAGACTTATCTTTATATTTATCTTGCTTTTAACTTTATACATTTTCTTATTTACAAAATGTAAAATAAGTCTTTTTCTCCATTTATACATCATTAGTACAGTGTTCCCCAGACACTCCCCTTGAAGCGTCCCACTCATCGTTGCTTAGCTTTATTTTTACACACCAACCGAGCCACAGAGCAGGGACTGACAGGAGCTCAACGTGCACCTAAACCTCGCATGACAACAAAACCGTCCTCATATTTCTACCCCTTCAAACAGGCTCTTTGCTCTGTAGCTGTGTATTAACAGAACCACAGAAACAAACAAAAATCAGCTTCAATCTCTGTCCCCCCTCCCATCTAATGAGCAAAGCCCCAAAACAAGAGAAATAAAATACAAAAAAATAAAATAAAATGGGAAAAAAAGTTGCATAGAATTGATTTGAAACATAAAATTTGGTGCTATTTAAATTGTGGCTTTTTTACATTTTTTATTTGAGGAACTCCTGAGACCTTCCAGAACCCATGGATTTTTTTTTTTTTTTTTTTTTTTTTGGTTTTGAAACAAAAAAATAAAAATAGCTGTACCCTCAAATTTAACAAAAATAGCCTTGTGTTGGATGCAACATCCCCATAGAACTACTTTCAAGAGACTAAAACCCTGCACTGAGTGAATACACGTGTCCACATCTATATATGTTGTTGCAATAACTATCTCAAGAGGTGGATGGATTAAAGTGCATTAAACAGCGGTAACCACATGCAGGATGGAAAATGAACGTTCTCCAACGGCTAAGCTGCGGCGACTCATCAAACACAGACACGTGAAGTCGTTTTCACGACAAAAAGGAAGTTTTACAGCTGTGGTCAGAAGTTTACATCCACACATCTTGGGCATAAAAGTCAATTTTAGGGCTTTTAGTGATCGATTTAAAACCATTACAGCTTTAAATATTATACGACATGTTTTGGATGTCTCTGCTTCAACACCTGAGTCAAGTAAATTAAAGATGGAGGTTTCTGTAGAGCTTGAGGACTTAATGATGAGGTAATTCAAACATTGAAAGAGGTGCTCTGGAGCAAGGAGTCATTTAAAACATGCACGATGGTGAGCTCTTGAAGGTCTTCACAAGTTCAAGGCTAATTCACGTCTTGCAGCTGGTAGCTTGTCTTTCTCAGCATAGTAAAGGATATGGTGGTGGTTTCTAAAATGAAAGTATACTGGTGTTAATGTTGCTCCATCACCACAACCCGAGAACCACCAGGACTCAAGTCTGCCAGCTGAGTCCACAAGCAAGTTCTATATCGTCATGAGCCGAGAGGGGGTAGCACCCCACTTCCAAGAGCAACGCCTTGATTGAACCTTGCATCTGTCCACATGTGAACACAACAAGGAAGAAGTTAAAAAAAAAAAAAAAAAAAAAAAAAAAAAAAAAAAAAAAAAAAAAAAGCAAAGCTACCAGCTGTCAAGCACGGTGGTGGCTGCGTCATGCTCTGGCGTCAGAGCATGGAATGATAAAAGTCTGCCTCCAAATTCAACGTCGCCTCAAACCAACAGCTGAAACCTGGACACAGCTTGGCGCTCCAACAGAACATCGATCCAGAACACACATCAGAACCCTGGACTTAACTGAAAACGAGTGCACTTTGATTAAAAACCAGTGTGCACAAAGAAATAAATCAATTAGTTTGACGGAACTCTACCAACCGTGCAAAGAAAAGCAGCCAGATGTCAACCAGCAGCTCGTTGATGGCTACAAAAAGTGTGTGGAAGAAAATGCAACTTGACAGGAGACGTGCAACCAAATATTAATGGGAACGTTTGTTCTTATTTCAGCCTGTGTGTATTTGAGAAAACCCACTCGAAATCCTGTTCAACCATTTTTCAAAATGACAAGCTGAATAAATTATTCTTAGAATAAACTTAAAATTAATATGGCCGTCGCACCCATGATGAGAGCATGTAAACTTCTGACTGCAGCTGTAGTCGTCGTCACAACAAAAAGGTTGAATGTGAATCTCAGGCAGACTCGTTGAAGCTTATTGTGTCGACGTGTGGACGACTGCAGTCAAACCCCAGGCTGGCGTTCATTTCCCACCCCGGTCACATGCAAAGGACACCACACTGAGGGATATTCGTTACTCAAAGTCAACACACAGTACCAACACGACTGCTGGTGACCTCGGCACTCGTGACTGACGCCGTGAACACACCACCAGCTTATAAACACGGCAAGAAACAGTGCCACTGGACTCACAGCAAAAAAAATACGGCAAAACGGGAACGTGGCTCGCTGAGAGCCGCACAGCACAGGGATGACAGCTTATTCCAGAAAGCACAAACTACCGTAGAGTTGCACTCGTTTTTCAAAATCCAGCTAGGTAGGAGGCCAAACGGCTGAAAACCGAGGCCTGAAATGGTAAAGGGTAAAACACAAAACGCACAGAAATCACGCTACAAGCAGCTGAGAGGGCTTCAAGCACACCAGGAGCATAAATGAGTGATTTTCATCGAGTTCAACCCTTTATGTACATTAATCGCTCGTCCTCGTCCAGGAGAGCGTCACAACAACCCACATCTACAGTGCACAGATGAATAATAACTTTTTTAACATGTGAACAGTGAAAATAAGTAACGACAGTCACAATACAGTGTCCCACACTCCTAAAAGACTTGTTAAACAAGAAAAGGTGAAGATGCATTTAAGGGCACGTTGAACCAGATGTCTAAACATCCCACTATTTTGTCCCCCAATTTCAAATTAAAACTAATACAGAAAAAAAAAAAAAAAAGGCATTTTAAATAAGACACTCGGGCAAAACATTAAAACTTAAAGAAAGCCCTCTAATAAAAGAGAGGATGCGTGTTGGCACATCTGGCTAAGACGAGGACATGACTCAGGTTTGGCTCTGGCTGTGCTCGGCAGGGCGCTAAACATGCAGAAGAGCATGGCATGTTTAAAATAATAATAAACTAAAATAAAATTCAGCCTGAGCACGAAGCACTAACAAGAGGCTAAAGAGCAACGTGTGCAGATGCAGGTATTTTACAGCAGAGAAAAAATCTATGTATACAAAGATTTTTAAAAATTGCACTTAAAAGCCCATAACCTTAAAAAATAAAATTACTCAGATTGATCCACCAGAAAAAAAAAAAATTGAGACTGCATTTAGATAGAATTAAACTTAACCGTAGGGACAAAGTACTCAAAGTTGTACAGAAAAACACAAAATTGAACATTAATCCAGCTGAGGTGGGAATTAATTTAGGTCAGATTAACAATCTGACTTCAAAGACAGGAGTAAAATATATTGTTTGGTTGTATCTGAACGGCAGGTGAACACACAATGAGGTAGAACAAAATGTTTTATGACGGTCCAATCAGAACAAATACAAGATCACCGTGGAGACCAGAGGTGCAGTGACACCATCAAGCCACCAGAGGGCAGCAAATAACCAGCTTTGACTTGACACTGAGCACAGCTTTTACAAACACCAAGTGCTTTCAGATGGAAGGAACCTTTTGAAACTAAAGATACAGCCACTTCCTTTAGAGGCGCATCAACTTGAACTTTAAAACCACAACAGAAGTCTTTATGTGTGTAGCTGTACAGGAATGATTTTAATTTTTTTTTTTTTTTTTAGACTTGTCCCGTCCAAAAGCTCCAGGCCAGACGAACGCGCGCATTCCAGCTTGGTTCAGGGACGATACTAAAAAGTTTAAAGTTTACAAATCAAACAAGAAAGTTGTTTTTACCTATAAAAAAAAAAATGTAGGATGTGACCTGGAGTTAATCATTGAAAACTTAAAAAAAAATTATTTGGATTGTGATTTCAAACATTTAAAGATGTTTTTCTTTTAACCATATATGGCTGGTTTTAATTAGCAGTAAACACAAACAGTTATCAGAATGATTGCACGTGAGCCCGGGAATGCAAGGGAAGAACCAGGAAAGTAATCCCCCTCTTATCTCCACATGAGCAGCGACTTATTGCTGATTCATTTCGACTGATTCAGTCAGGAGCTAAAAAGAAAAGTTACATCTAAGTTTGACTCCTAGATTTTCACTTGTTGTTGTTCCCTTTGAGGAGCGTTTGTGTGGAATGCTCAGTTTGGTCGGAGATACAGCGACTAATCAAAACTTTTTATCACCTGAACGTCACCAGTAACAGCTGTTAAAGATCTGTTCCTGTACTCTCACACAAACATATGATCGTTGTGGTGCTGCTGGGCGAGGTGGGGGGGTGGGTGGATGTACGTGGGTGTTCTGAACAGCTGTGTGTGTGCGTGTCTTCTGCTGTGCTGGACATTAGACCTGTGATATGATCTGCATGTTGAAGCTCGGGGAGCGGGACTGCTTGGTCAGAGGAGCTCCAGGGTTCAGGAGGGCCTGGGCCTCCTCGGGCCTGTTCAGGTGCTCCTCCTGCAGGCTCGCGGTGGAGAGGCGGTGCGGGCCCCCGGCTAGAAGCCCTACCCTTTCTGAGCCTCCTGCCGCCTCCTCTTGCTCATCCTCGCCTCCATTCAAGTTGAAGTTCATGCAGTCAAAGGACTTGCTGGACGAGGCGCTGCCAGTCCGCACCCGTGGGGGCCCTGCAGGGAAGCTCAGGTGCTTCTTTATGGGGCTGAGGTGGATGGTGTCCAATTTGATGCTGTCTGGGGGCGACTGCTGCCTCTGGTGGTGTTTTGTTCCAGCAGCCTTCTGATCCGCGGACATTTCCGTCTGTTTTTCTGCCTCCCTCTCTCGCTCCCTGTCCCTTTCCTTCTCCTTGTCCCGAGACAGGCGGGCTGCAATGGCTTTCTTAATACTGCTGCTGCTGCTGTTCAGGCTGCCGCCCCTCGGCCCCACGCCGCCACCAGACTTGGTGCCGCTGGGCTGGCTGCTGTTGGACGCCCCTGAGGAGAAGCCTTCGTCTGGGTCGTTGATGTTGAAGGAATCCTCCCCTCCGCTCATCCCATCAGCGTCTGAACATGGAGAGTCACAGAAAAACAGACAGCATGACAGAAGAACAGAAAAATGAGACCAAGCAGAAAAGGCTGGGGTTACAAAGTGTGGTCAAAATGTTTAAGTACACTTTCAGAAACTCTGTGTAGCATTCACTAATTTAAAAAAACATCTCTTTTATACAAAAAAGTTGAGATGTGTAAAACAATCATATAAATTCAAATTTTCACTATGGAACGTGGTAAACAAGAAATGTTCAAACAAAAAAAAATCATACTGTTTTTTTAATAAGGTACTTATAAGTTTAAGGCAGCAATACACCTAAAAAAATGGAACAGGGCAAAGTTTACCACTAACTAAAATCTGTAGACGTCTAGCAACAGAGGATTAGAGTTGCTGGAGTGTTTCAGGGGAAAGTCCTCATTATTATTTGATGCTGGATTCCAGCTGTGCAACAGTTCTGGGTCTTTACTAGGCCTGTCACAATAAAAATTTTGCTGGGTGATTAATTGTCTCAGAAATTACTGCGATAAGCGATAATATTGTTTGAAATTTGACAATTAGTAATTACTGTCAAATTTCAGAAGAAATTTTTTTGTTTTGTGTGTAGTAACTTTTTTTGACCACAGGATGGCAGTATAAGACTGAACTGAAGGATGGATAGTGAGGGAGCAAGCAGAGTGTCTCAAAGAAAAATGGGAGGGAGGCCCCTTGTTGATGTGGGTCGTCTCTTCAGTTCTCAAAATGTTAGATGCTCAGTGTGATATGAGCTCTTTGGCATAGCATTTTTCATACAAAGCTTTTAATTTAAAAAAATCATTTAAAAAGTTCTCAGCTTTTTTTTTTTTTTGCAGCGAATAACTTTTTAGATGAAGGCACGGGTTTCAACCATGAATTTTGGAGCTTTAACAAGAGGTCGGCCTGTTAGCTTAGCTTGTAGCTTAGCTTCTCAGCTTAGCTGCTTTTACCGATCCAAAAACGTGATTTTGGATGGTGAAAATAGATTTTAAAGAGAAAAGAGAAAGGGAGGGGTCAGTGAAGAGCACCGGAGTTGAGCTTTTTGTCATCCAGTGTCTTCAGTAGAAATAGAGACACGAAGAAATAAAAAAGCCGATAAATGAAAATGAGGTTGATAATTTTAATTTATGATGCGATTACTGTATTTGATTTATTGTTTATTGCGACATGCTTATGTGTGCTGTTTGATCCATCCCTTCAGCTGTCTCTGTAGGTAAATTAAACCGCCACAGTTTTAGATAAAAATGTTGGGACACGTTAATTAAAAAATATAACGTTTATAATGTGACGCTTCATATAGAAGCAAGGATTAAGTCGCATTCGGTCCAAATAAACAAAGCGTGTGTCCAGATTCCAGCCTTTTTAAGCTACGTTTTGATGCCTCCATCTTCCTGATATGAGTGGATACAGTGACGTGGCTTGATTTGTCTTGCTAACTCAGGAACATCTGTCTGAATCGCTCCGTTTTAATGAGGATTTTTTTGACGTCATGAAAAAAGGGAACCTCAAACCATATTTGTGTATCAGGATTTCCGAGCCGGAATTTAAAAAAAAAACTTTGTTGGCGACGTGCAGGAAAATGCTCTATGTGACGAGTTACATTTGTTTTGTTTTTTTCTTGTCTGGTCTTCATGACATTGTTACAAGTAAAACAAACACATGATTAATTAGTGTTTTAATAGTTTGTCGTCATTCGTGTTCCCTTCAGCTGCTGACTCACGCCACACAAAACCTCCCTCTTCAGTCCTTTCCTGTCCTCCTTTCTTTCTGTCCCTGCGTTCAAGAGGGGCTGTGCACCACCAAGGTTAACTGGATGATGTGTCTGTGTGTGTGTGTGTCTGTGTGTGCGCATGTGCATGAGCTGCAGTTCACACCACCTGGATAATTACGGGAGTTTTTATAGGTGGGCTTTGAAAGGCGAGTCTGTTATTATCAACATGAGTCATTGGCATTTAGGGAAAACCTGACACACACACATATACATGCACACACGCACACACACACGATACAAACCTGCATACAGGAGACGTGAATTATTTAAAACCATTGATTACAGGGCCACACACACTACTCCCAGAAGCTGCAGCAACGCCACAGTTCAAGCTTCAGTCCTGAACACACACACACACACGCGCACATGCTCATTACTGTTAGTGTTCAGACTGTGTGCTGAGGATGACTCTCAGCAACTACCACCCCAAATCTTATCTCAGTATCTATAAATTTGACAGAGTCGTTGTAATTTTTGTGGTTTTTAAGGTCAGGTGGAAGCGGCGGCCATCTTGAATGGGCTTGTCTTCAAAAGTCAAAAGATCTAAATTCAACAATTATTTCCAGAAAGTTTCAGATGTTTCAGATATTTTGCTAACAGACACTGTTGTTTCTAAATACTTCTTGTGAATAAAAAATTAAATTAAATAAAAAAAAATTTAAAAAAAAATATATATATATACAGTATATATACATTACTACCAAAACAAATATGTCATGATATGTAAAATGGACAGATGTGTAGCCATTTTTGTGTTTCAATTGGCTGTGGCAGCCATCTTGAATTGGGTTGGCTCCAAAGTTGATCAGATGTAAATGTAAAATTTAAGATTAATTTACAATAATCCCTCGAGCGTCACGGGGGTTATGTTCCAGACACCACCGCGATGGGTGAAAAACCACCAAGTAGGTAGGAACTCTAAATTTATTTTAGTATTTACGGTATACAGTATATATTTTAAGGCTTTATAAACCCTTCCCACACTCTTGCACGGTTCTTCACAATGTTCTAAACTCTTAAACCCACGTATTTAAAAAAGTTAAGTCTGGTCCTCTGGACATTCAAAAAACAAACAAATAAATAATAATAATAATAAATGATAAAAAGCTATAATTAATTTTTTTCATTATTTTATTGTTTTTGTTCGTTTTGTTTTTTTTGAATGTCCACAAGACCAGACATAACTTTTTTTTAGATTTTTCTACATAGATTATTAAACATGCATCAGGATATTAAACACACATAAATTTAAAAACATGTGTATATGTACTGTACAGTACTGCAAAAATGTTATGTGGGTACTCACCTGTGAAGATACTTCTTGAAGGATGAGGATTATTTGTGACTTTCCTGCCAGTTCTGTGAACTTAATAGATAGATTGTTACTTCTGACTGTGTTCCAAAACTACTTTTACCACATCAGTTTTGCTGCCTCCGTTGTAGTTTGAATTTTGGCAGAAAGCAGCGGCTGGAAGCACTGTTGGCTTCTGGGCCGTGTAGTTTTTTGACTTGCAGTTTAGCATTATTGAAGGAAACTTACAAAATGGGGGGCGCATATCTGAAGTTTTTTTTTGTGTGTGTGTGTTTTAGTTTTTGTGTTTTGGTTGGTTCCCGCTTCCGTTAACTTTTTATCCCGTTCTGGCCCAATCACATGAGTAATATTAAAGTTGACAGTCGTGCGTCATGTAAAATCTTACGTGAAACCGCAAAGTATCAAGCTACTACTGTAAATCCATCCAGTGGTTCATGTGATGTTTTGCTAACAAACATGAGCCTTCACCTTTTGACAGCGGGTGATAATCAGGCTGTTTGTCAATCAGTTTGCAGAACAGGAGGAATTCACCCTCAGCACCCCTGCTTCACTTGAACACACACATCAACACTCTAATAAACCCAAACAGGGTCATTTTGTGCACTTTAGTGTGTTTGTGTCTGCTTGAGTGGGTTCACCTCCAGGTCACAACACAATCTGAATATATTTCAAAGTCTAAAATATGTTGCACATATTGGGTGTAAAAGCAGATTATTTTAGTTTGAACTTTAAATAGCTTGGTTTTGGTGTGTGGGTTAAATTTGAAGTCTAGGAACCGTTCCTAAATGAGACCCCGGCTTCCCGTCCGTCATTTTTTAAACATTTGATGTAAGGAGGCGACTGAGGGTTTATTAAAATACACAGATACCCAAATCACCATGCAACTCACCCCCAGTGTTTTCCACTGTAATTGAGTTTTTGCAGCTTCCTGTTGTCCATGTGGGCTTTTATTTTGGTGTTTTTCGTAACTCTGCAATGCTTTTTCATAACAAATAGTGACAACAACCTTATGAGATCAGACCTAGAAGATGCGTCACTTCCCACAGACAATCCCAAAGTTTCACAGTAACTCTCCAGGCTAGTGCTGGTTTTGCATGAGATTTGCTCTTCATCTGACCATCAGGTTTTTTTTTTTTTTTGTTGTTGTCATGATTCAAAAGGTGAACGTTTGTGAAACTGTCTGGAGTTTATCACACCTGAGGTCACCTCTTCTGTTTAATGATGGTTTTTACTGGTGGGGAGGTGAAAATGTCTTCAAGGACCAGGAAACGAGGTTCAGTCGCTCCAGGTGATTGAGTCTACAGACTTATCGTCCAAAGTGTTCAGTGCATCGAACAGCGGATTCAGATGGAGACATTTTCGGCGCTGGAGGTTGCAGTGATGTGGGAACTCCTTGGAGAGCTCCGTGGACTCTGCATGGCCGCTGCAGACAGCGTGTGGTGTGTCGAGGGAAAAAAATGTTGTTTAAAGGCCTCCATGACGAAAACGAGCAAGGCTTTATCTGATTTCCTCCGCCTTGCATGTCATGAGATATGAAACGCACATTCATTAGGCTTGCATCAGGTAGACACACAAAAAAGATTAATCTTTCCTTGATTGATTTTTTTAAATATTATTTTATAAATCTTTAAACATCAACAAGCTGTCAGAATGTTTGACTTTCATGAGATCCCTCTCTGCTTCCCTTTGTTTTGTACAACTACTGTATTTAAGGCTAATATAATTTTTATTAGTTAGGCCTGTCGCGATAAACAAGAAATCAATTAATCGCATGATAAATCAAAATTTTCATCCTCATTTTCATTTATCGGCTTTACCGTTTCTTCGTGTCTCTCTCTACTGAAGACACTGGATGACAAAAGGTTCAACTTCGGTTCTCTTCACTGACCCCTCCCTTTCTCTTTCCTCTTTAAAATCTGTTTTAATCTTCCAATAGTGTGTTTTTCGATCGTTAAAAGTAGCTAAGATGAGAAGCTAAGCTACGAGCTAAGCTAACAGGCCGACCTCGGGGAATAAATTTCCGTCTTGTCGAAGCTCCAAAATTCTCAGTTGAAACCTGTGCCTTCATGTAAAAAGTTTTTTCTCTGCAAAAAGAAGCTGAGAACTTTACTCATTATTTTTATTAAAAGCTTTGTGTGAAAAATGCTATGCTAAAGAGCTCAAACCACACCGAGCGTCCACCATTTTGAG
>JARVGV010000280.1:16135575-16148527 GCA_031762435.1 Hypsolebias longignatus | reverse complement strand
AGAAAGGGAGGGGTCAGTGAAGAGCACCGGAGTTGAGCTTTTTGTCATCCAGTGTCTTCAGTAGAAAGAGAGAGACACGAAGAAATGATAAAGCTCATAAATGAAAATGAGGTTGATAATTTTCATTTATCATGTTATTAACTGATTTATTGTTTATCACGACAGAACTAGTCTTTTCTGTATTTAAATTTTATTTACTGGATGTTTTTATTTATTTTTTTGCTGGAAGTGAGCACATCTTTTTTAAAACCTACATATACTTTTCTGCCTCAACAGTGCCTTTCCAGATGTGTAAGCTGTCCATGCATAGGCACTAATGCATCCCCAAACCATCAGAGAGGCAGAAGTTTGAGTGTGCTGATGCAGAGACAGGCTGCACGGTTTCTCTGTGGGGTTTGTGGTTTTCAAAAAGAATTCCCAATTTTGATTCTACTGACCAGTTTCCCACTTTGAACTAGTTTTGGACCAGAGAGGACAGCAGCAGTTGCTGAATGTTGCTTTGCTCCTCTAGATGTTTTTTTTATTTGTACTGGTTACATTTACAGCCTTTTGTTACATTTGTTCAAAACATTTTGAGATGTGGTGCTGCCTTAAAAGTCACAATTGTACAAAAACAAAAAGGTGCAATTTTTTTAACAACATTTCATATGTTCATTATGTTCTATTGTAAATAAAATTGTCATTTTGGATATACTGTATTCTACTCACTACACTTCAGTTTTATTTACGTTTTGCACAATCGCTCAACTTTTGCAAAATTGGGGTTGTACAAAAAGATTAATTTAGCAGCTGTTAACAACTAAACTTGGACATAATATAAAATGCAAATAGCAGAACACAATTTATTCGTCATTAAACTGCACAATAAAAAATTATGAATGAAACTAATAAACCTTTAAAATTAGAGCCAGTGACACACAGCTGACAGACTCTGCTGCTTTCGTATCTTAAAACATTAAACTTAGCAAATGTTCAAAACATGACAGTATGGCTAAACTCTAACCTGCAGTTTATGTCTTCAATAATGTGACAACAGTTTGTAAAAGTCTAAAAATGCACACCACTGACACAAGTACATTTAATAAATAAAACTGTAATTTTTTTTAATGTCCTCACATGAAAGCTGAAAGAGAAAATAATGATAAACTGTGTTAGGGACAAAAAAAAAACATATTAGTAATAAACAGGATGCGGGGTAAAGCCTGTCAAAAGAAGAGAGAGATAATCAGCTGTCTCTCTCTCTCCGTCATGCATCGTTGGAACAAGCAGAACAGGGAACCACAGACAGAACCAGAAAAGAAATGAAGGAACCGATAAGAAAAGGGCTGAATCGACATGCACATAACATGAGAAGGACGCATGCTCTCCTGCCCCACCCCTCGTTTCTTCCACAGTGCCTCATCAACTGTCAGCAGAGGTGAGCCCATCAGATCGATAGTCTCCCAGTTAAACCATTAGAACCACAGAACTGAAGGGGACACTGGCACAGGCTGACCCAAGGCCCAAATAAAAACACATCATATATGCCTGCTGCATTACTGCGTGCTGATGGAGCAGCTTCAAACTGCTTCTTGATGGTGCGTTCGAGAGGCATCTGGACAAGTAAACTTTTAGAGATTTCAACTTGCATGAGGTATATTAATAAAATCCAAAATCCTGAATACTTACACAATTTCCTGCGGGATCAATAAACTTCTCTTATCTTATGCATTGGACAGTATAATGTTCATCATGTTAGTTTTATAATAAATAAAAATATGAAAAGATGTATAAAAATAGTTTAAAAATAATTGTTTCTGTTAACTTATTTTACATATGAATATTTATGTTCAGTGCCCTGAGATAACTTCTGTTGTGACTTGGCACTATATAAATAAACTGAATTGAATTATAGTTACGGTACGTGACCAAAGCAATTGAAAAGTTCACTTATTAGTTATTAATCCAACCATGTTCAGTCAGATCACATGGAGGATTTCTTTTTTTTTTGTGCTGAGACGTTTTGCTCTCCATCCAGAAGGCACCACTGATGTTAGCACAAACATACGGTAACTGTTTTTTTCTACTTTGGAGAAAGCTGTTGGGGGAGAATCAGTTTTGTTTGGTGCTTGTTCAGACTGATGAAGCTTTCTGGATGGAGGATGGAAAGTCTCAGCACAAAAAAAAGAAACTGTCCAGCTGACCTGACCGAACATTGTTGGATTTTATACCTGGATTATTGAACATGAATTTTGGTGTTAGTCATTAAGTTCCTATTATTGGTCAATAGTATGGTCCTGTTTTTAGTATTTTACATCACTTTACAACGTAGCTGCTTTTGTTTAGTTTTTTTATATAATTTATTCTATTTACTTTTCATTTTATGTACTTTTTATATGATTATCTATTGTTCTTTGTTTAAAACAGGTGTCTCTTGTAAATGAGTCCTCGAGGCTCAATGAGACTAACCTGTAAAAATAAAGCTTGAATGAAAAAATAGGAAGACAGATGTTTATAACTACAAACTTTACTAGTATATCCAATACTGTGTAATAAATTACACAAAATAAAGTAAAAACAGGTGCTGGGCTGACTCAAAAGACAAAAACTGTGGCTCTATTCTTTTTAATATAAGCGCACGGTTTACATGCAACTGAAATTGTTAAGCATAAAGAAATTAAACTACAAAACAGATAAAACGTTTTTTTTAATAGTTTGACTAAAGTTGAGTTTTTTCAAGTCTAATTTTTTTTCTCCAGCAATTACTGCGGCTATTACATGTCAAAACTGTGAGCCCAGTTAGACATTACTGTATATATTTGGACAATATCTCAACTTATTTTTTCACACCATAAAGTATCCAATAACTATTTTACAGACACAAGCAGCCTCGAGGTCCACCATCAGTCCAGAGTTTTAAAGTTGCACCTGTTCAACAGCAGAACAAATAAGCACTACATGAAATATTAACCCAAACTTAAAATTCACTTAATTACATTTCAGAAATGAATCTAAATTAATTTCTGTCAGTTAAGAGGGCAAATGATGAAAATATTGATGTATGGGAGGATAATGCAAACAGAAGATAAAAGAAAATCCATGAGAAAGTAACGCTGCTCTAAAGCAACAGTCCAGTGGACACCAACACAGTTTGCTTCTGAAATCATCACATGCATGTTTACTAGGTGGAGGGACTCAATACAGTGAAACTAATTACCTTCATTCCCCTCCCATGTCTACACTGAGTAAAAAATAATAATAAAATAAAATAAAAAAACAAAAATAAAAAAAAAAAAAGGTGGAAAATACCAGATGGGACTCAAACAAACACTGAACTTAACCGACAACAAGCTGATATTCAGTTTTGGGATTTTAAAACAAAAAAAATGAAAATGCACAAGTTTCACCATGAGACAAACTGGGCCTCAGATTCCTGGCGGAGGAAAACATTTCACCTCGTCGTTGGAGATGCTAAGGTTTCAGCGTTGATGTTTTTTTTTTTTTTTTCTAAAACCGCTGAAGCTTGCTGAGTCATGCGCATGCAGGGCTCGTTCCCACTCACTGAGATGAGGAAAATATTTGCATACAGTAACGCTGTTAGACTAAAAAAACAACAACAAAGTTCTCTGTGGACTGGATTGTGTGCAGCGGAGGGGTGCTGCCCAAACAGGCAGGGGCTGTACAGACAAGATGTCTAGATCTCTAAGCCAAATCGTGCACATCCCCTAATAATGAGCTAAATGATGCCAATGGTCAAAAATAAAGAGTTGACAGGTGGCTGGTTGGTAAACATGCTCAGTGAGTGACAAGGACAGTGTTCTGAAGTTGAAGGACTGATGAGGAAGAAGACAGAAAGCCTTGTGACGACCGGTTCATGCAAAACAGGCTCTAGCGACACTTCCTTCAACCCCAGAATAGGCCATTCTTCCACATAAAACACAGGAGAAAGTAGCAATGATCTGTGGTGGGCAGGTTGTTGGCTGAGGGTCTTATTGACTGGATGAGTTAGTATACTCTGGGGAAGTCAGGAGGTAGAAACAACGGGAACGGCAGAGTTAAAACGCCTCAAGCTACGGAGCAGGTAGGAGGAAGATCGCAGGGTCACCTCTTCCCAGAGACCCTCGTTCCCATGTGCGGCTACCCCTGTCCCCTACCCTCAAGCGTGATGGGGGGAATGACGCTGCTGCTGGTGCTGTGATGCCGCCTTCCTCTATCCTCTTTAGCTGCGGGGTCCCAGGGAGGGTTGTGGAGGTGGTCGTAGCTAGGCGGACTGACGGTGAAGCTCAACTCTGCATCGGTTGAGTAGTCAAAACAATCTGGGAGTCAACAACACAGATGAGGAAATGCGTTTCTTTAGTAGCAGCAAGCTTCACTCAGCGCAGGCTCCTGGGGACAGCTGCCCTCAAAGCTACCTCAATTCTTTCATGAGCTAGTAAATTAAAAAATATAGAAACTCTACGGTATCGATCGCCCATTTATGGGATCAATTAACACCATTTTGTTGCTTCACTATCCAAAACTGATTAACATTTACAATATACTGGTGACATAAAGCACACGATGCACTTAAAAGACACAACAAAAAAAAAGCAACACAAACAACAAGGAGCAGTGAGTGGAAGCACTTCAACACAGCGGCTTGTAGGACCACATGTACAAACAGGAAGTGACGTGAAACACCATTTAGACGATGCTAATGGTGTGACCAGAACAAAAACAGGTTTTCCTTCTCACTGCTGGAAACAAACACCACAGAGGTCATTTTCTCACCAAATAAGTCCGTCTTGCGGCCTTTTGTAAATCGGGAAAAAGCAACAAACTGTAAGCTGAATCGTGACGGAGTGTACTTGTCTCACCACCTTCTCCGCAAACCTGATCTACGACTCTGAACTGACAGTTTGAAGTTTTTAAACAATTGTGTAATTCTTGGTTAAATCTAATAAGCCTGGTTTAGAGTGAAGGCTTTTTAGTCTTACCCTCTCTCTTCCAGCGGTGGCGCCGTATGGAGGCAGTGGTGATTGCCGAGATGGATATACGGCTGATGGTGGGCGTCACCTCCACCTGAAGCACCTTGCGTCCACGCGGATCATCGGGAGCGCTTTCCGGCAGAGAGTTTTTCATGGCGTTCCCCAGCTGATGTAAACACACAGAGAGAACAATCTAGATCAGGGCTATTCAACTAAATTGCTCAGGGGCCACATTTACTGAAAGCCCAAAGCTCAGGAGCCGGACATCCAGCAGTTAATGTCATTAAGTTTGTTTTATGGTTTAAAATCTAGTTTTATTTTAAAATGAACCCATTGAGGGGTCGAACTGAGTTCACCCATGGGCCTGATTTGGCCCCCGGGCCACCAGTTGAATAGCCCCAGTCTAAAACTTTATTGTTTTCCTTTCTATATTTTTATTTTCCTGTAGGCTACAGTTTTTTGCAAACTCATTACACTTTTGTTTTTTGTTTTTGTTGCTATTTTAACCATTAATGTACCAAAAACATTCAGGTCAGTCAAGAATGGTGCATTATGACCTTTATGATTACCGGTAAGTGACTTTTATATATATTTTTTCAAAATATTTAGTTATACTGTAAATATATTTTCTTTATTAAACACATTAAGAATGTTTCAAATCCTTAATTTTTTTTTTTTTTTTTTTAATGCTACATTTAGTTTTTAACTACAAATTTGCTAATTTTAGCTTAAATCGACTGTTTTGCTAATTTATAGAGTTTTAGCTACGGTTTTTACCATTTTTATCTTTCAGCGAAAATTTTGCTAATTTGAACTTTTAGGTTTGACTTTACATATTTTATCTTTCAGCTCTTTTTTCCTCATTTAGCCTCTTCATTTTGTTTTAACTTTTACAATTCAGTTTTACGCCAACAAATTTCACACGGTATTTTGGCAAAAATATTCACATTTTCCAGTTATCATTTAAATCTGGAGTTTACTAGTGACAATCTGTAGGGAAATCTTTATTAAGACATATTTTACTTTGTTGGCTTTTCAAACTATACAGTAGCTATACTGATGCAGACTGCAACAAGCTGCTGGTCTTACCAGGAGGGGCTGGGAGAAGAGCTCCAGCTGGGCTCTGTACACAATGTCCTCCAGAGCTTCTTGCCCCATCTCCCACTCTCCATTGTAACTACAGTTGAAAACACAAACAAACCAACATTAAACATCATGCTGCGAGCTTATTATAGTAAAGCGCAGACTCACACAAGCTCCTTTTGATGTCTGACTCACATCCCAGACTATTTTTAGCTGCTTAAAGAAGCCTGTGGCTGCACAAAGTAAGGAGTGATGGTGCTGAGGTTACACAAACTCATGGGGTAATTATACTGCAACACTACTGTGTTACTAGAAAACAGCGCAGTGTCTTCTAGAAGGGAAAAAGATCCTCAATGAAAAATCCATTGAGCAAAACCATGAGCTACTTTAAAAGGCTTTTTCATGTTGCCTTTTTGACCTTATGAGTAAAGTAAATGTAAGAATGTGAGAAACAAAAGCAAACTTTAATACCAGCCCGATTCTAATCTGTTCTGCAGCTAGGTGCAACCAAAGTAAGCCAGTAGAAAAGAGGACATTGTTAGTATAATAAACTAGTATATGTTAATAAAAAAAATTCAGACTGATAAAATGCATGAACTCATCTGCATAAATCACTGGAGTTTATCTTTAGATTTGTAGTAATAATAATAATAATAATAATGAATTCAATTTGTAACGCACTTTTCATTAACAAAAATCTCAAAGTGCTACAATAGGTGTAACTAAAATAAAATGTAAAATGATGATGAATGCCAACAGTCTCAAGAAATGAGAGAAAAATGCACAACAAATTGAAATTAAAGTAGTATCTAGTGCAAAATACATATAATAAAAAATTAACTCATAGAAAAAAAAGGACAACTACAAAACAGTCAAACTGAACTGTTTGATCCAGTTCTTAATCCAACAATTAAGCTATTTTTAGACTAGAGATTAAACAAATGGCATGAATTAGCAGGTGGAAACACTCTTATGTTGCCAGGACTGAAAAAGACAAATCTAACGTAAGAGGACGGTGATGGTTTAAGTTGAGTTTCTGCACAAATGTGTTGGTTTACCGGTACAGTAGTTGTTTAATTCAATTTGGCCAAAATCCAATTGCATCTCAAAGTGGAAAAATACACCACACCTATCACAACACATAATCCCTTAACAGCAAAGTTCAGAGACAAAAACAGAGATAATTTGGATTCATTTTTGCTAATTCTCTGAAAATTTGGTTGAGATTTGTTGTAAGCGAAACAAAACTTTCACTGTTCGAAGTTTTCTAGAGGATCATTAGCATAAATGAAAACCTCAAATTATATAAAAATAAAAGTACATAAAAATATTGCAGCTTTAAACAAAACAAGTGTTTTAGCATCATCAACAATTAGCTTTTATAATAATCACCTGTTGGTCCATGTCTGAGTTAATGTACAGACGTTTGAGACAACATGCAACTAATTCAGACCTTTGTGTTACCAAAAGTCTATAAAATTATTATATAACAGTTATATAAGACTTTCCTTCTCCTTTTCCACTTTTCATTCACAAACTGAACTAAACTTTGTTGGAGCTTTGCTACAGTTTTTATGTCTGACGGTCATTTGTAAAACTGGATGAGGGAAATTAATGAAATAAAATCATTGCAGCAAGTAGATAAATTCTACACTATTTTATGTAAAATTTGTTGTGACAGAAGAACAAAAATCAAGATGTTCACAACTAATGATGCTCTCATGTTAAAGAAATAATAACATAAGGTGTTTGTTTCAGGTTAAACGTACATAGCGTGATAAACAGCAGTCAGCATCTGCACCATGAACTCAGGATCCAGCAGCACGCGGTTGCACGGTTCTCTCCAAAGCTTCTGCTGTTGTCGAGGGAAGCCACAAACGCACACTCTGAGAAGGGAAGTGGTGTAAGAAAGACAAAGTCAGAGATCTCCTCAAACTGAACAAAGTGAAGCCCACAGATCTGACGACCTGCATCAGAAATGACCAGACTGTAGAGATAAGAAGAAAAACAGAGTCAAAAAGTGCTGAACTAAATATAAAATGTGTTTTTTTGTTTTCTGTTTAAAGAATGGTTCACGGACTCGAAGAGACTTGGTCTGACTCGTGGCGTGTGTTATCAACACACATGTTCATAAAATAAGAGCAAAGCTCGTCCTGGAACAAAAACGATCAGCGACTCGGTTTTAAAAAACATCGTGACAAACCCCAGGAAATAAAAACAATGGAGCTCAAATGTAAATCACCTCTGCCTTGAGACCGTTTAAATATCTAGTGGTTTTACTTTAGATACATATACTGTAGTTTTGTGAGTTCTGATAAAATGCCTTAAAAATGTATGTAAGTGTGTCAGATCGTCAAATTCAGTTCATTATATAAAAAAAGAAACGACTACAAGGAGCTCATATACAAAAAACAAACATAATTTAAAGTAAGTCTTTGTATTTGCAGGGGTTGATGGTTCGACCACAAACTGTCCGCTGTGAGGACACAAAGAGAGGCTGTACTGTGCACTGAAATCTTCAGTCACAGCGTGCCATCTGTCTAGACTGAGCTAGCTTCAGGCGCTGTCTGTTTGCTCACAGTAGGCAGGATTCATTTCATGAATGGCGTGCACGCTGCGGTGGAACAACGCTCCACTGCAGGTCCTTGCTCAGTGAATCACTCATCGATCCTTTCTTCAGGGCGTCTCGGCGTTTCAAAGATACAGACTCGGATGGCTACACAGTACTTCTGGTTTGCATTTAGCCAACCGCATGAGCTGATTGACTGAGCTCAAATGAAATTGTACAACTCAAACCCTCCTGCCACTAGGACTGTTGGGTACTCAGGGAAGCGTGAGGCTACAGCAGGGAGGAGGTGATTAGATCCCAACTTTAAGCAAGCAGGCAATTTTAAAACAGAAAAAAAAAAAAAAAAAGACTGGCTGCTAACTGGGTGCAGAAATAACAAAAAGACACATGTTCTCCTCACCGTGAGCTCATCCTGCAGACGGACTGATAGGAAGAGAGGGGCATGTAGACCACAGCGGAGTTGTAGCAGAGCATGAGGAAACACAACACCTCAAACCTGCAACAACAAAACACACAGTCACAAACACAACAACACAGATTAATCAGAATCTAATAACTTGAGTAAAGAAAAAGTGCTTAGCAGCTAGAGCAATCCTTCAAACCTGCGAGCTGTTAAATAGCACGCTAAGCAAATAGCTTTACTACTGGTAAGTAGATTTGCTCATTGTCAGCTGGTGTACATGATGCATGACTTAATATAACAAAATACTCCTTTATGGGGACACAGCATCCAAAAGGTGCAGAAACAGGAGAACAGCAGAAAGTGTAAAACTGAAGCTCACTGTCTCCGTTTATTTACTGGGACAATGTTGTACAACTCATAAAAGATTGAAAGGCAGAGCATTGCCTGACAAGAGTGCACGTTGCCTGCTGCCTCTCGCAGCCGAGCATTAAACGAAGATCATCTTATGACGAGAAGGGGTGGAGCTACAGCTGTTCGGATTAAAACTTGCACATGACATCATCTGCAATCTCAAGCGAGATCTTGTAAGATTTGTTGTAACTCCGTTGTTATAGCCTTGATGTGGCTCCAACCTTGAAATTCCATAAAATACTTACCGGTACATGTATATGTATTTGTAGATATCCAGAGATTACTTTCGAAAAGTTTCATTAAAATTCACTGAGTGGTTCATTTCACTAACAGACGTTTACTCCAACAGTAAATGGCAAAACTTTAAAAACCGATATTGTGCTAATGCTAGCAAGCTACCAGCTAACGGAGTATAAGTTGGGTATGATTCCCAGCTATTAACACACCAAATTTTAGCAGAATATTTGCAAAATTATCTGAGTTATTGTAATTTGTATGTGTTTTTTTAAGCTCATTTATCTACGGCAGCCATCTTGAACGGGGTTGAATCCAAAGGTTAAGCAGTTGTGGATGTAGATCAATTGATTAATTTAAGTTTAAGTGTAAA
Source organism: Hypsolebias longignatus (assembly GCA_031762435.1). NCBI lineage: Eukaryota > Metazoa > Chordata > Actinopteri > Cyprinodontiformes > Rivulidae > Hypsolebias > Hypsolebias longignatus. The sequence continues at coordinate 16,138,508 of JARVGV010000280.1, read as the reverse complement.
CACAGAAATGTAACTGGAGTTCTTCGACACTGTGGCTAAAGACGCCGCCTAATGAAGCAGCTACACGTCAGCTTCTCTGCTGCAGACTCTCTGCCATGTCTTTCTTGTCGCTCTCATCTCTTCAGCCACAAAGAGATTTTGAAAACGGATGGAATTGAATCAAAGCAATCAACTTTTTAATAGTTGGGTTATATTGTTTAGAAATACTGTGCCATATTACATTTCTCCACATGCATTTTGAAGAGCCTGTGGATGCATTTTGATGAAAGCAAATTGAAACGGACCTGCTGTGTGAGGCCATAAACGATGCGCAGCGTTCTCATTCGAACCATTTACCTCCTCTCTCGGGAGCTTTGGATCCTCTTCTCATAAGAACCACTCACACAAACGGATTTCCAAATAAGCTTTGATGTCGAGCGACGCTGAGATATTGCCAATATATTTATCAAATTTGTTGTTTATTGTCGCCACACTGCTCTGGACATCTATGTGATCTCACATGATCAGGTCAGATAACTCACATTTTTGTTTTTCTGTGTATATATGTCACTGCAAACAAGCACACATGCATCTTTACTCATTTGAGTCCAACAGAAACCCTATTTTGGGCAGGATTACTGGCACACTTCATTACTAGGGCTGAGATTATTATTCATCCACATCAGCAGAACGAATGGAAGAGCCAAAAAAGCTCTCAGACTTAGAGTCCTCGCCACAGGAGGCTGATTAAGCACGGAGGGTTACAATCTGATCATCTTAAAAAGGGCTTTTTTATTAAAAACATTTGATGAAGGGTGAAATAAAGCAGATATCAATGACAATAATGATTCCCATGACCAAGTTGGGATCAATTTTGATGCCAAGTACATTTGAAAAGCAAAAAATAGTCCCGCAGAACTAAAATAAAACAAAACAGACCATGAAGTCTTTAAATGGGTACAGTGTTGATCCACTTTTTATACTAAACTATCAAGATAAAACTGTAGAATCACAACTCTTTAAGGATGCTTACAAATATGTTTTATTTTGTAAAAAAAAAAGTAAAACTAAAAAAGCAGTAATCCAAACTGAACAACAAAACGAAAAGGATAGTCTGTTTTTTGAACAACAAAACGTTCTGACTAAAGATTTATAAAATGGTTTAAATGAATAATATTTTTCCAAAGTAAAAAAAAAATAAAATAAAAATCAATGTGTTTACATTTCTTAAAATATAGGGTTTCAATATAATATTTATTGTAATATATAATCCTGTCCAAGTTTAGACACAATCTGGAGTATTTTTATATGTACTTTAAAGAGCTGACTGACTGGAAATAGGAAATCCGTTAAGAAAATATATCAATAAAATAAAAAACCTCCTAAGAAGATCAAGAAGTGAAGCAAGAAACCATTGGTTGGTCCTAGTTAGATGGGTGTTCAAAGAAAACGGGAAAGTTAGAAAAGAGATTTTCCAACCTTTTGGACCATTTTCCTCATTCTATGGATCAAAAATTTGTTTGGTAAAAATTGGGTTATTTCTCAGAGTGAGAAGGAATTTTAGCATATAAGAGGAAAGCTATAAATAAATAACGTGACAAGATGCATCTAAAACAAACTACAAAATGATAAAAGAATATAAAGACAAAGTCGGTCCAAGACACAGCTGGAATTCATTCTGCAAAACTTATCAACTCCATTTGGAGAAATATGGAACCTCACTGAGAATAACTGAAATAATTATGCAGTCCAGTCCAAACAATCTAATCTGTTATAAAGGTAAGATTTGGGTCAACAAAATACTAATTGAGAAATATTATTACCGGTACACAATTTAACTAACTTTAAGCTACAAAGTGTCTAAAAAAATTGTATGATATGGAAAAATATAGCTAAAAAATAATTATTCATGCGTAATGACTTTTTTTTTAAAGAGATCAGAGTGCTGAAATGAATCTCAGTTAAAACAGTTATTGGTAGTGGTACCTGTTCTGTGCCGTGAAGGTTTCTCTCTGAGGGTGGAGGCCGCTGTAAACCACTCGGATCAGGTCATGTTGGCAGAGAGCTCCTTCTGTCAGAGCCATGGAGCCCAGGCAAGAAGGCTACACACAGAAAAACATAAACCTTTAACACAGGTAAATGTTTTATCAAATTAAATGTTCACGTCAAAATTCTTACAAACGACCTACAGGTCCTCTGGACAGAAAATAAAAAATAAAATACATAGTTGACACGTTTTGCCTTTTATCCAAAAGACTTTGTCAGTCTGAGGAGATGCACTAAACTCGGTCTTATAAATAGCACCTAGCATAGTGGATCAACCAGTTTTCTGGTGACAGCCATACTTTTTTTCTTCTTTCACGCTCGGTGAAGACGGTTGCTCTTACTCTCCCCCCCCCTTTTTTTTTTTTGCTCTCTTGTCCTGTCAACCTCAGAGCCACTCTTTACACATCTTCGGAATAGAAAATTATTATGGATTTGGTCAGCTGGTCCCTCATCTTGGAGAATGCTAATCGAGCACAGACCGGGCGGAATATCTACAAATCTGGCTATTTGGATTTGCCATCGAGTGTACCAGCAGAACTTGAAGGCAGACAGAAAACAAAGTCTGGCGGCCCAAACAATTGTTGTTTATCTGAATTTGGCCTCATCACTGGCCTTGGACAGGCCAAATGATCTCAAATTGCTCCAGGAGGATATGTAAGCTAGAAGCTTCTGCCCCCTCCCTCTCTCCCAAGGACATATGTGGCCTTATCAGAACCATGATGCTGATAGACACTATACCATCTTATCAGAACTTTGGAACTTTCTGGAGTGTCTCACAGCCTTTGTCGACCTCTTTGCATAAATATACAGTGGGGAAAAAAGTATTTAGTTAGTCACCAATTGTGCAAGTTCCCCCACTTAAAAAGATGAGAGAGGCCTGTAATTGACATCATAGGTAGACCTCAACT
>JARVGV010000280.1:16107886-16135475 GCA_031762435.1 Hypsolebias longignatus | reverse complement strand
CGGGCGGATCCGGTATATGGCTGAATCGGTATACGGCCGAGCCGTTAGAACGGATCTCGGCCGTAAACCGGGGACTACCTGTATCTCATCGCCGAAACACAGACGTCATCCCACTGCATGTCCTTTGGCTAGAGTAATCATAGAATCTGAGACAAAGGGGATGATCACTCCCTGAATGAGCTTCCTGGTATTTAGCTTATGCCCTAAAATGATATTGTATTTATGTAGGTCCTTCTTCTGCCAAAGTCTCTACTTGTGTTAGAGGATGTTCCTGATACAACACTTGCACTCTATAAGCTTTCCTTGTCCATGGGCACTACCAGCGGTGATATGGTGTAATCATTTAATCGCTTATTACTCTTAAGGGCTGATGTTGGTTCTCGATGACATACCACTTTGGTTCACTCACCCTCTTATGGATAGCTACCATAGCTGGGCTCATAGTCCAAATCACTGTTTCACCCACAGAGATTTCAAAGAATCGGCTCTGGTATGGTTCACGATAATTGGGTCCCCATTCGAGCTTGATCCTTTTCCCAGCTACGGTCAGGTAGACCACGGCAAATATCAATGGGGACGTTGGCAGACAGGGTCATGTGCAGGTTTTGAAGTGGGGGAGGTGTGCTGGTTTCAGATGGTACTCCTCTTGGGGTTCGTCCAGGCGAGATTTTCTGGTATATTGGCTATTTGTGTAGAAATATTTTTTGGTACAGTTTTACCACATGTAAAAATCGTATTCTGGTTTGTCAATCATTCTATGTTATCTGAAATTATTAGTGCTGGTATTCTCGGGCCAGATTGATTATACTGGATCAACACATTAGTTAAACCAACTTCCATTGGTTTTGGGTCCACAATATCTTCCTTCTTTACGGGCTTGCGGGTGAGGGCTGGAGTAGACATGTCAGCAATGGATGTTTTTCCATTAGACTAGCCAGATGCATGGGGGTGTACATTTGACCTCTTCTGGAGCTCTACTGTCTTCTCTCATCACTCGTTCCTTATAGAGTTCCAAACAGAGGGGTGATGGGTGTGGCAAGTTTGGTTGCAACCCCCTCCACACATGCTTCAAGCGGACAATGTTCCACATGGTAGGTTCCCGCTGGGGGCCTTGTAGTCCGTTGAAGGGGTCATCAGGCAGGTCTTCTTCCCTGTAGAATCGGTCGGTCACTTCTTGCACCCTTTGTCTAAAGTATGCCCTTGATTTTTCCTAATACTGTCCATAATGCACGCCCAATTCCTTCAGTGAGGTTACTGTACTGACCAGCGGGTGTCCCCTGTAGGACACCATCATCCTGTATGCCATTCTCATGGGGCATTCGCTCCAGTGGTTGATGGGTGTCAAAAGTCGGTCGTATAGCATTCGTAGGGGCAGTTTTGTATTTTCAACCACTACTCGACCTGGGTCACTTTCCCTTTAGTAGATATTTGTCCTCAGGGTTGGGCTTGTTGCCCAGATTATCATTTCCCTCACAGAGATTTCACAATATTGCATTTGGTAAGGTTACGTATAATTAGGACCCCACTTGACTTTAACCTGCATCCTGCCCACCTTTAAATAAACAACATTAAAGATCCATGGTGTTCCCATCGGACTGGGGTTATATGGTAACTCCCAAGGGTTGCTCATTATTATAATGCCGGGAATCTCTTCAGGACATGTCCGGGTGAGATCTGGTTCTTGGAAGGCATTTACACACGAGCGGTATTAACTCGTCGTTTTATTTATGTTCATCAAATAGTCTTTTCTGGGCCGCTCCAGTTTTACCAGATTGCCTTGAACAATTAGGGCAGGTTTGTATGGTCCAATTCTGGATTGTTGAATTAACAAATTCCACACGTAGGTGCGAGGTGGCTCATCTGATACCGAACAGGCGTCGAGTTCATGAGTTCTGTCCCAAGTCCAACATGTGTCGACAATTTCTGGTGATTTTATATTGTCTCTTCCTGTCCAGATATAATTAGGGCATCTTATAACATCTCTGTGATTTCCTACCTCTTCTTTTTCTGCGATGAGATCCGTTGATGAGTCTAGTGCCCCTTTGGTTGGTCTTTACATGTTCAGTTTCTTGTCTGTGTGCTTCCATATTCTCTGGAATGTCTTTCTGGCCCAAGTTTTCAGCAAACTTCATTTTTTTGTCAGCTTTACATGGTTGAGACTTTTCAGCGTCGTCTTTACTGTCCTCGATCGGGTGAATCGTGGCCCCAACGGAGTACACTCCCCTGTGTGGTGCAATGAGCATCTGCACGGAAATTCTAACCCTTTGGGTGGAGTCTGGCCTGATGGGAGTGTCCACCTGTTGCACAGCCGTTCTGAAAATCTGCAGCACTTCACGCCTCTCCCAGGCTTCCGGGGTCACTAGATACTCAGCGGTCTTTTGCTTGGATCTAGCCCCCTGTACAGCCCACACATCCAGGCTGGTGGTGTAGTAATACAGACTTGAGTGCCTGGTTCCTATCTCCCGAGGGACTTTGGGCAGGTCTACCACTGGGAGATTTTGGTTCAGGATTACCTCTGCAATCAGTTGAGCCCACGTTGTTAATTCCTAGCGACCCTTCCAATCACCTTTCTGAGCTTCATTGTTCACCTCATCAGGCAGCTGGTTCACATCAACGCCTTCTGTCTCCGACGGGTCCCGGAACACTCTAAAGACCAGCGGAAACTGATTAGTGCTGAGAGGTACATTCTTCACTCTTCCCATCGAGGGGTTATAGGGCCAGGATTGTTGCACTGATTGTGCGAGTGAAGCCCCCAGTATAGCTCTGCATACGGCTGTATGCCGCTCTATGCCGCTCTATGCCGTACATATGCGCGTATGTACGGTGTAGCCCCGCATGGCATGTACGCGCAAAGCTCAAATTTTACGACCGCGAAACGCTGTATTGGCACAATAATTTTCCCGGCGCCGGACTGTTTTATATGTGATACCAATCTATTAAATTCCTCTTCTTCATCCCTGATCTGGCCTTTTCTTTTGTTTTTTTGCAAAAAGGCAGTGATCTATTCCTCCTCCATGACTGAAATGATAAGAAATGAATGAATTTGTCATGAGCAAATTAAACTCAGGTCCAGCGTGTCTGCGGGAGATCTGGAGATTTCCTGGTGTGCTTGTCTGATGTGTGGGCTGCAAGACCAGTGCTCCCTGTGTTTTTTTATTTTTTTAGAACTTTTTATTAACAACATAAACACAGAACACCGCTGCAGCTGGAGCTGCCAGCTCTCGCCTTTTTTCCCCCCCGACCTGTCAATCAATTCAGTGGGCGTGTCAGCAAATGACCAATCAGCGACCTCATTTTGTCCTGTGGAGCTGACTGTACCCGACGAAATTAAGGAAATAACATCAAGAATTCAGCGCGAAAACGCGAGAATGTACGCGAGAACGAACGCAGAGCTGTATAGGTGAACTGCCTGTGTTCAGTACACGCGTACAGAGCGGCATACAGCCGTACGCAGAGCTATACTGGGGGCTTTACAAACAACCCTCTCTCCATATTGCTTCTATGAGATTATAACTGGGCTGAATACTATGGAAGTTGCTTATCATCACTATTACAAATTTACTGCACAAATATTTGACCAAAATTCATATTTTGTAATCATCCTGGTGCCTTCTTCCAACTCCTTTGTGCAGCCTCACAGTTCTCATTTTTCTACTTTCGTCTTTAAAGCAACTGGTTCTTTTTTATTTTAAATCTATCCTGGTTTTACTGGTCACAAGTACCGGTACACACTGCTCTGTAACGTGTCGATCCATAGGCAAAACTCAGCTTGATGAAGTTAGAGCGGTCTGAGATATTTTTCTTTCTGGAGTGCAATAGAACAAGGAGACGGAAATAAAAATGTGTACAAATGAGGGCATGTCACGAACCACTTTGGACTGGTGGCATTCAGAGCAGAGGTCAACTCGAGTTCCTTCTGTAAATCTGTACAAAGGCAAGAGATGCAAAAAAAAAAAAATCTATATGATAGTTCTGATAATATTGAAGTTGTTGAGAAAAGGCCTTTTACTGGGTCAAGTAAGAAAAACCTTTCCAACTGCCTGCATGTTTTCTCCATTCAATTAACATGGAGGGCATTTACTGCAACAAGTCGCCTTTGGTGACGCACACAAACACAAATAGGGGAACTTGATGAAAATATTCACTGGGTGACAAAAAAAGGACAGAAACCCTGGCCGTTAGCCCAGAGCGATTTCAGGTCAACATGTTCTTTTAAACACTGTGGTGATGAATTACAGCAGGTCAATTGAGCAAGCGAGAACAAAACCAGCGCGACATAAGCTGTGACTCACAAAAGAGCCAAAAGGACTGAACGTGGGATCAATGAAAATCTAAGTGCCCTCATTTTAATTTGAAAAGAAATCAATGGATGCATTTGTATTTTTGTTTGTTCCTAATTATTTTTCTAAAATGAGCATAAATTAAGAGGTGTTGCACTGAAATAGAGGAGCTGGAGGCCCCGAGGTGAGAGTAGAGACCCTGAGGAGGTGCCATCTTACAAAATCAACCCCCACAATAAACTCAAGTCTCTAAGATATAAGGACAGAAACAGATGAAAGAAGAGTGGAAAAGAAACAGTGGAATTCATATAAAAAAGGCTGTTTTGCAACAAGCAGGAGTCTTGCCTCATGATATATTGATGGTTTTGACAGGGAGGGGATTGTGAAGGAGAGAAGTTTGCTGTTGCCATCTTTGTCGACGATTTCCTGCAAAAAATCAAAAAAGATTGATGAAGAAACAGAAAGCTAGAAACAGTAACATGACATTACATAACAGACTAGTTAACATTTTGTTTTGCATTTAATACAGGAACACATCTAAGAACTGGGTACAAACAGATGACTTCCTGGAACACCAGGTTGTGATGCTGAACAGAGTACAATCAGGCTGCTGCTGGACGTCAATGACTGACAAATTACACCATTGATGTCCGCTCAACTCCACTGTCACACTGTGATTAGTGACAGGTATTGCAAAGTTTCATGCATCCCTGAATGATGCCATTTCTAAAATTAATGACTAATTATTTCCACTAGTCACAATCACGAGGGAAAACGACTTAACAGAAATATATTACTAAAATATTATTTAATAGAAACTTTAATCTGCAAAATAATTCCATGTTATGTCACGTGCACCTTTTAAGTGCATAACATTGAGGCTTTAATGTCTCGCTCACTTCTGGTCAAGTTGACACCAACTTTTATTTATCTATCCACCACTTAGGTTCTGGAATAAAGTATTAAACAAGTAGTATTACTTTAACAGTGCCTCTCTGAGTCTTTCAGTGAACTGAAGGTTCTGCCCTTCGCTCGCTAACACTACATCTCTGAATATCTGACAGAACTGCTGAGAGCAGAGCTGTTTATCAGGACTCAAAGGGGAGACTTTGGTGTGCGCTGTGTGTGTGAGAGATGAGTGATATAGACACAGAGGGATAAATTATTCACGAGTATACCCTTAGCTGTGTCAGCTGACACGGGAGCTCCTTCTTTTGGTATCTCTTGCTCTTTGCACATTCCCCAAAGGCATTTCCTGATGATGCAATCTACCTACGGCTGATCCATTAACTGGTGATTTTCCACCAGTAGGTCACCTTGGAAGGGTACTGACATAAAACCTATATAATTTCTCTCTTCTAAAGGTTGAAAAGGTAACTGATGATTTACATTGTTACTATTTTGTTACTTTCACATAAAACACACCATCTGGCATGTACCTGCTACATTATACCACCTCATGAAAAATAATATGCTTGGATTCCAGATCATTACTTGCAGAAGTGAGATGTTCAAAACTGAAGAGAAAACAAAGCTTTTTGGGGTCAACAACAGCAATTAAATTGTCAGTGTTACCAGTTAAAGGTTTAACGCCAACAGCGAGAGACTGAGTTAACCCTGCTTCTCATTAATGACCACAGATATGTGATGTAATTTTTCTTAATGCAAGTACAGTAATGAGCTTCAATCTGCAGGGACGCTTAATGTGGACAGACCACACAGTCACTCTCCTAATGTTTAATGCACAATTGCATCTAGGCCTGTCATAACAACACATTTTGTTGGGCGATTAATTGTCTCAGAAATTTTTGTGATAAATGATAATATTGTTTGAAATTTGACAATAATTAGTAATTATTAGTAATTAAAATAATTAGTAATTAAAAAAAATCAGTAAACAAGTTCTCAGATTCTTTTTGCAGAGGAAAAACAACTTTTTACACAAAGGCACGGGTTTCAAACATGAATTTTGGAGCTTCGACAAGACAAAGTTTTTTCCCCCGAGGTCGGCCTGTTAGCTTAGCTCGTAGCTTAGCTTCTCAGCTTAGCTGTTTTTTTTCAACCCAAAAACACAATTTCGGCAGGTAAAATGGATTTTAAAGAGATAAGAGAAAGGGAGGGGTTAGTGAAGAGCACTGGAGTTGAGCCTTTCGTCATTCAGTGTCTTCAGTAGAAAGACAGACGAAGAAATGATAAAGCCGATAAATGAAAACGAGGTTAATAATTTTCCTTTATCATGCGATTAATTGATTATTGTTTATTGCAACAGACCTAGTTGTATCCACTGACCAGGTTAAAACTGTACTTATAGCCATACATGGTAACTACAAACGTTTCAGGAAAAGCATAAATGACATCACTCGTCTAGGCAATTGCAAAGCATTCCCCGTCTCACATGCAAAATTGCAAACTGTGCACATTTCTGACAACAGACAGATGATCTCATTACAGATATCCTCCTATAATGTGCAAATGGATTCATTCAAAGACAAAAGAAAAAGAGAACATTCACTTTCCTTTCTGCAGCAATAGTAAATTCCTTCTCAAACTTATCCCAAAGGCAAGAGGTCGGATTGAATCTTTTCCAAAACTGCTGACGCTGGCAGCTGGTTTTAGTGTTTCATTATGTAGCAGTGATTGTATCTGACAACTTCCCTTCCCCATAGTTGTTGAGTAATGCAACTTTTATGTGCAAATGTGTATGTTAGTATGGATGCTATCCTGTTGGGTTTCATGTCTCAAAAAATAAATATAAGATGGAATAGTCTGACATCTCATGTGGCAGTTTCTAAGTGTTAAACCCATGAAAATAGCTGCATTTGTTAAAACAGCACTGTTTATGTAAATCCTAAATCCAGAAATGAAAACAAACCACAGCTACAAAAGATCTGTGTTAAGCTAAAATCCTCAGGGCTTCACATCTGAAAATATCCTCTTTGTGGAACTTTAATACATTTTAGAGTTGGTCTTCTACGCCATTCGGAAAAATTGACACCCACCAAGTTGTAGATGCCCAAGAGGAGGGCCTCGATGCAGCCGTTGCTTTGACGGTCCCTGCTGGCAGTGAGGCGAAGATAAACCCACACCAGTTCAGGCAGGAACTGCAGGGTGAAACGTCGCAGAGGGTCTTCCGAGCTCCGGTAAAGCTCAAACAGCTGGTGACACACAGGCTCCAGCAGCTGGAAAGCAGGAGGGAATGCATGCAAAGTGAAATAGTGTTAAGACTTTAGTCAAACAGTTTGTAATAAAATCTTTAAATCAGTACTGAAATAGATGTATCACAGCAAGGGATGCACTGGTGAAAAAATGCTGCAGAGTTTTACACAAAAAAAAAATCATAGAGCTATGACAAGTAAATATCCTTGCATTGCATTTTTTTATGTGCTGTTTAATTCATACATATTGTTCTTAAGGGCTCAATTTGAAGACTAACACAAATGCTGACATTTAAACATTTAAAACCAAAAACAAATTGGCACAATGACATAAAGTAACCTTTTTTATCTTAAGGAAAAAAAAGAAACAAATGAGAAAAAAAAAAAAGGCTGCAGGGGGAGATGAAATCAGAGATGTCTCTTTAGCAGCCCCTTTGAAACAGAAATACACTGAGCGGGTTATTTAATAGCTTCTACATTAAAACATAAATAAATGTGATCCTGACCTCAATGCTTTAAGATGGACAGATAAGAAGGAATCTTTTGTTGCCATTCAATAGTAGTTTCGGGAAGTGAGGGATTTTCTACGAGAGCCCAGACAGATGTATTCTCATGGGAACCTGACGAGCTGGTGTATTTACACTATTCAGGTCAATGAGTGTCCACACAGCACTACTGTGCGAGTGTGCATGTGTGCGTTGCACTGTGGCTGACTGGAGAAAGGAGCAGCAGCTCATTAATAAACTTGTGTGGCGTCCTATTGCGTCAGCAAAAAGCTCTTTGCAATTCCAGCATCCCTCTCTATCGCGCAAACATACAGAGCCGATGCTCGATCAGGCGTTTCATCATTAATAGGATTGTGCAGCTAGACTGACAGCACTAATGGGATTTAGATCCCTGGACGCTTGACTCCTCAATTTGACCGTGAAATAGAAGGAAAAAGATGGCACCACACGACGACTGCATCATTAGAAAAATGACCAGCCTCATTGTGCACAGATTTTTGGAAAATGAAGAAAAAAAAAAAAAGTGGCACGTTCTAACAAATGAATACTAAATCTGACGCAACAGAAGGACACATTTGGGTTTTAGCATGTGACTGAGGCTATGTCTTGTCTGGTGTGGGCAGCAGATGTTCTAGTTTGTTTTTTATTGCTTGATATGTGTGTAGCTGCATATATGTGTGTGTGTGAGAACAGTACACTGAGAACATTGTGTACCATCTCACAGGTGATGTGGCTGCCACTGCCACAGAGCCCTTTCATCATACTATGACACAGACCACCACATTCTTAATTGCATGTGTGTGTCCTGCAGTCACAGTAGTGTCAGCCTCTTACTCAAAGCCAAAGCCAGACATCATCATGTTAGTCACAAACACAACGAGCCAAGAACATGAACTCTGTGTATGTTTGGGTGGTTCACCTCGCTGCTTGGATCCTGGATGACTCTGTAGAGCGCTGGAACCAGGGACTTTTTTAGGTGAAGGCTGCTGGCGTAGCTGCGGATTTGGGTGTCTGGTAAGGACTGGAGCAGAAAGACACAGAAGAGCTCTTTGTAAAACTTTGCCATCAACTATTGAAGTCAACTATATCAAGAAAATATCTCATGAACCACTGGACAGATTTGAAAGGTATTTATTAGATAGTAATCATTAGATGTACAGCAAATTTGCAATTGATTCATTTTTAGAGCCAGTCCACTTCAAGATGGCCACAACAGCCAATCGACTTTAGTCAACTCAAAAATGGAGTTAACTTGTTCAAATTTACATATACTGAGCTAAATAGGCAGTAGCTGGGAGTCATCCACAACATACTTTGTACTCCAACAGATTTCACACTAAATCATGTAAGGTTTGCCATAAATGACTCCATCTCTGCTTCCTCTCAACACCAGTAAGTTGATCTTGGGTTAAAACGCCACCACAAAAGACAGCAAGACATGCGCATTCCTTCAAGGAACGCCAGGTCATAATTTCTTTTTACATTTTCTGTTTTTAGGATTTGCAGTACGCAACATCTGTAAGTCAAAAAGTGCTAAATACCAGGACCATAAAGCTAAAGTTGGAGCACCAACTGTTACATAGTTATATAAAACTATCCCATTTGTGAGTTCAAAAACGAGGCAAGTTCAAGGAGAGGCAAGGTCATTGAGGCTGTTAAAGTGCAACTGGATGCAGACATAGAAACAGTGTTTTGATAAAAAATTAAAAATAAAGACGAAATAAATCTCTCTTAAAAGCAGTGGAGTCAACAGAATGATGTTTGACAGGAACAAAATATCCTGGGGTGGCAAACTTCAAACAGTCAAGATTGAGTGCTGACTGCAGAGATGGCCTCTCAGCATGGCGCTTGAACGTGGGCGAGACACGCTGTGTTTTGTCCCAAATGTACTTTTTTCAGGTTTATAATTTTGTTTTCTGATCTCATCCATTTTAAGTCCAAGATCCCCATTCCAATTTCCAGGGAAATTTCACTACTCCAGAAAAGCTGTGAGCAGAAAAAATGATTTGCATTTCAAAAACAGAAATGTAAAACTAACTACAACATATTCAATGATTAAGAAAATACTAGTATTTAAAAAGATGTCTCATGATGTCAGTAATTTTCTTTATACAAAAATATTTATTTGGTCCGTATGCTTGTGTTTGGGTCTTTTTTGCTGTTCAAGATTTTTTTATTACCTTCACACTTGACAGGTGTTTCGCTGAAGAGCTTAGTTTAAATATTTTAATAATTCAGTTACAACATTTTGACAGGCTGAGTTATTTTATGTTGTAACAATTCAAACAAGATTTCAATCCTACACAAGCCACATGCCTCAAAAGGCAACAGAACTTCTGTTTTATAATATATCATCTACATCTACAATTCATCTACAATTTTTTTTGCTTTGTTTTGTTTTGATTTTTTGAATGTCCAGAGGACCAGACTTAGCTTTTTTAGATTTTTCTACCTGGATTATTGAGCATGCATCAGGGTATAATATATCATGTTTAAAAGAAGTTTGTAACTTCAGATTTCATGTCTCGCAATAAAAAGTGCAATGTAGGTCATTCAAATGAAACACTTATTACAAGTTTATACTGCTGAGCAGTGGCTACAAAAATAGTCTCTACTCCTCATCTTGATGTTAAAAAACATAAAGAGATATTGTATCTGAGACAAAAAAAAAGTGAATGAATATGAAACAATGTTCAGTCAGGTCATGTGGACAGTTTCTTTTTGTGCTGAGTCGTTTCACCCTTCATCCAAAGGACTTCCTCTATCCAGGAAGCCACCAAACAAACTGATTACCACTAACAGTATACTCCATAGTGGAAAAAAACTGTTTGCTGGTGCTAACATGGCCTCTAGGGCCCGCCCTCTCCTCCAGAGCCCACCCTCTCCTCCAGAGCCCGCCCTCTCCTCCAGAGCCCGCCCTCTCCTTTGTCAACTCTTCTGAGAAAGTCATGTCAAAGTGGTTCAAAACACCAAAGTTCATGCTCAATAATCCAGGTATAAAATCCAACAATGTTCATTCATGGGGAGTTGATGAGGTAGAGGGCAGACCCCGGAGGAGAGGGCGTGCCCTTGAGGCCATCTTAGCACCAGCAAACTGTTGTTTTTCCCACTATGGAGTATGCTGTTTGTGGGAATCAGTTTTGTTTGGTGGCTTCTGGGATTGAGGAAGTCCTTTGGATGAAGGACAAAACATCTCAGCAAAAAAAGAAACCATCCAGATGACCTGACTGAACATTGTTGGATTGTACACCAGGATTATTGAGCATGAACTTTGGTGGCATGAACATGGCTTTTTTGTTTTCATGACTATGATATCGTCAAGAAGGATAAGAGCAGAGGGGATCAAGAATGATGTGGTCAACGCAGGACAGAAATTAAAAAAAAAAAGCCAGAATGACCAGGTAGAGCAGATGAAATTATTCTGGAGCTAACATTTACAGTAAAAGAATCAAAAAGTCCAAAAAAAAAACAGCAGAAAATAACAATATAGAATCTAGACTTTTTCAGAGCGAAATAAAAGTTAAAGATTCACAAACAAATGCTAATTAAATGAGAGCAAAGCACTCAACTTTAAAGTCACTACAATAATTTTTCCGAGTGTGTTTTTCAGTCACTATTGTGACTCATCTGTCTTCACATAAATAAAGACAACTTCTCCAAAGTAGGACTCCTACACAGAACAGTGCTGCAAAAAGCTTACACTGTTGCTCTCTGAGTTCTTGCAAATTTACTCCATAGAGACATAATAAATCAAGTGTATCTAAGTGTGAGAATGACAATTTGTGTAATATAAAGAAATTACACCGGAGGGAGTAGATCTAACAAAGAATATGTGACCTCTAACATAACCTTAGTGCTTGTTTCTTCTCAATAACTTGAATAATGTATCGAAGTGTTGAAGGTGAAACATTCCCACATCTTTACACTCAGTCAGTTCAAAGCTACTACACCCACAGTTTATTTGAAAATCTATTTGCAGGAGTACATTTTATGTGGTGACCCATGAACAGAGATATTTTTCATTAATTCATTCAACCTTTATTTAGGCAGGTTAATCCCATTGAGCCTCGAGGACTCATTTACAAGAGAGACCTTTATGCTGTACGTCTTCACCTTGAATTCGGAGAGCCATTCTTCCACAACATCGCGCTCTGTTCTCAGCATCTTCCTCAGAGACCTCCTCTTGGATGCCTGGTGAGCAGAAAGAGGAAGAGTTGAAGAAAAAAAAATTGCAGGAAAAATGTTTTAAAGAGTAACTACTGTGAATAATTTTCTTTAAGAATGTCCAAACTTCTGTTTATTACTACCCTTCTTTATAAGAGACCATATTGGTTTCCATGCAACTGAAGCCTTTATCATTTTAATTTATTTCTACATTGATCCAGGACAAAGGACGGTTTAATTTGAAGTGAATAAAGGGTCTCTATGGGAGACGCATTCATACGCCAGTGATGAAGGAGACACTTTATGCACAGACGCATCATCTAAAACAGGTGCCTGTCAGTGCTGAATAATCTATCTGCTTATGAGCACACAAATGCACCATCATAAAAATCATTCTGTGATTATAATAAAAACGACCACTGTGCATGAAACAAAGTTGAGATACCTGCATGCTAACTGTGGAGGAATAACAATTTAACATTTAATTTGATTGTAATAATCACAAAAACAACAAATGAACAATATTTCTGGCATTAAATTTGCAGTAAAGCAGCAACAAGAACATAAGCTTGGTTTTGTGAGAGTTATTACACCGTTACACAACAATTAACCTGTCACAGCAGACATACCAAGAACGGGACCAACAGGGGGTTCATGGGAAATTGAACTGATAGCTCAAATTTTATATTGCCAACCTTGAGCCTGTTTTTGTTGCTCACATCTTGTACAATCAAATAAAATAAAATAGTATATGCTTTCAAATTAGAGAAAGTAAGATATTTTGCATGTTACATGCAATTCAGAAACAGCTACAGCAACCGAAAAAACATTTATACAGTATATATAACGTGACTGGGCTGCAGCACACACTATTATTCTGTTCTCTGCATCTTGGTGCTAAAAATAGATTGAGCAAACTGCCCAAAAAATAACAAGCTTCATATCATTTCCCATGGAAAATGCAGGTTTTTTTAACCCGCAAGCGGCTGGATGTGAAATGTGAAAGAGACACATCTCAGCAAAAGGCAGTCAGTGACTCTGTGTCCACTGATGAACTGAGTGAAGAGTCACAGGACGCAGGATCTGGTTGAATATAGACTGAAGGTGATGTTTCAGTGAATCATTCACAAAGACAAACAGTGTTTCATTATGTAACGGCAGATGGAAAGAGTCTTTCGAGCGAGGCCAGCCTTTCTGACCGTTTGACCGCTACAATCAATTTATTTAGCGAACCTTTAGAAGAGCTCAAAGCAAAAACGTTCAAAAGAACAACCAGATTTAAAATACATTCAGGAATCTTGTTCAGTTTTGTTAAAGGATAATGTTCGCTTTTAACTCATTTCTGCCAGAATCTAACACGGCTGAGTCAGATCCTCTGGATGGATTTTTTTACACTGACATTTTGTCAAGAGTTTGAAGCCGAACAACTTAGAAACAAAGTTTCATCCTGCCTCAGCAACACCAAACCACCACCTTACAACATCAGCAGAGGAGAGACACCACTCTCAGCAAGGACAAGAACATCATCATCCTCCAGCAGACAAAGGAAGGTGCACAGTGATTCTGAACCAAAAAGACTATCATGAGAAAGTTGACACTCCTTAGTGACAACCACATGTGAGTCGCTGAAAAGAGATCCAGGAAGTGGTTACAAGAAGAAGTTGATAGAGTACCTGAAACATTTGGAGCAGGACAAAGCTACTGACTGTATTCTATACCACAGACTGCACCCAGGGGAGGCCACACCTAGTCTGTATAGTTTACCTAAAATTCATAAACAAGGTGTATGGTACCTTTAAGACCTATTGTTAGCATGATTAACTCGGTCACTTACAATGTTTCCAAATATCTAGCGTCTGTACTCATCCCTTTGGTTGGCAGCTCAGGACACCACATACAGAACACCATGGACTTTGTGGATAAGGTGAGGGATGTCATCATGGAGACTGATGAAACAATTTGGATGTCACATCACTCTTTAAGTGCATTCCTGTTGACGAGGCAGTAGAGGTGGTCTGTTTAAAAATCAGACACCACTGAGCAGCAGGACCACGCTTTCCACAGAACAACTGCGTCAACTCTTGAAACTGTGCCTGTACTCAACCTACTTCATATACAGGGAGGCAGAAACATGGGTGTGCTCAGTCTCTGATGGAGGACTTTTAGATGTGTACTGCAAACCTACCCACACAAACCAGTACTTTGGGTTTGACTCCCATCACTCGCTGGAGACCTGACTTAACATTGGTAGATTTATCTACCTGGATCATGAATAAACAGTTGTCCATAACATGCATCAGGATATTTCTGCCAGAAACTAAACACATAGGACAGGTGACTTAAATTAAAGCCTAAACCTACAAGTTAACAATATACAGTTTTCTTAAATAATTAAAAAAGACAAGAGATACAAAACTCGTTCATTTACACAACACATTTTTAAAGTAAGTTTTTGTAGCACTGGTCCTTCTTATAGAAAAATGTTTTCTCGTGAAATTACTGAGTTTTACTAAATGTGAACATAAAATAAATCTCTGTCAGTCCTGAGTAAAACCCACCTAAAATACCGTAAGCAGCAAGATGGTCTTTTACAGCCAGCACCTTGATTTAATTATCTGCATCCATAAACCCAGTCTTTTTATAATCAAATATCACATTATAAATGGGGTTATGACACATACTGAACCTTCGTCTAACCAGTTTTAGTTTATCCTAATTACACACATTTATTTGCGGTGTTGACACCAAGGTAAATTGCTATTCACTGTAGGAAAACCACACACTCTGATCATGTTTCCAACTTGCCGTGCAACAACAAACATCATGAGGCAAAAGAGTGTTAATAAACTAACTGTAGCTGTGTCTGTTAGTTTCACTGAGTGCTAGTTTCCACAAAAACAGAGTTTTGGAATGTCTGGTTTAATTTCTGAAAAACAAGAATTAGATTTGAGGAAGTTTGGAACTAAAAACACACAGTGGATGTGGCTGCCGGGCTAATGTGAGTAATTAAGTAAATAAAGAGTGTCATGATAGATGGACTAAAATCTACAGCAGTCGCAAGGGGAAACATGTTCCAGCATGCTAAAGATACACAGTAGTAGGGTGAAGGTTTTATTATTAATGAGAATATCACTTGCAGCATGCTGGTGAAGATTCTCAGTCATCCAGGACATGACATTTTTTTATATAGAACTTTTTTTTTTTTAATCACTTGCAGCAGTAGATTCAAGAAACATCTGGCAATAAAGTATTTATTTGGACATAAACCTCAAAACTAAATTACAGAATTCTTGCACAAGAAATCACCTAATTAGGAAATTTTCACAAAGAAAAACAATAATAACATTTCAAACAAGTGTGTCTAATTTGTACAAACAGAAAGACTCGAGTCTGGTATTACTGCCAAAGATATCACAGAGACCGAGACAGTTCAGTCTTGTTCAAAAAATAAAAAATAAAAAATTGATTATTTGATTTAAAGGATAAGAGTTATGACAAAATGTTTGAAAATTTTCATCTGGATAAAATGAGAGCAAAACACATCAGTCTAACTTTCATATTTAAAATTCAATGACAAGTAAATCAATATAAAGCAATACAATGATCAAAACTCATTTATCACAGCCTGTCTTTACTGTGCGGTAAGAATAGTGCCAAATTAAAGCAGAAACTTTTTTTAAGTGAATTATGCAATTTTATGCTGGTTGAATCATGAATAAACAGTTGTCCATATTGCAACTGATATAATTTGAGTTTTGAGAGCAAATCTGGTTTTAAACGTGACTGAAAGGCTTTTCCTTCAACCCTTTGCATAAATGCATCCTGTTTCAGCTAGACTTTGACCTCTCTTTTAAAACAAACAGAAGAAAGACTTATGTAAATTTAAAACCACATCCGGAGGCAAATATTTAACTTGGCCTTGATGCAGTTCCCTGCAAAACTTTGGAGGCATGTAGACATTTCACGTCAATATTTACAGTGGAGGTTACTATTTCAACCAAACCCATCGTAAATGATTCAAAAACCTGGTATGGTGCAGAAGATAAGCATGAAAATTGTTTTAAAAAGAAGCTCAGAGAAGCAAGAAAACCAATTTGCTGCAGGGTTAGAAGGGCAAAAGAGATGATATGAACTAGAGGAATCTTTTTGTGAGAGTACACATTCTAAAATATCAAATCTGTGAAATGAAAGGCTCCGTTTAGTCAGCTTGTTCAGCTTTTTAGAAAAGGTTGACTCATTCATTTCCTCTGGTTTGTCAGGCTGTCAAAGGCACAGCACAGCAGGGCAGTATAAGTAAGTTACCACTGGGACAGTGGTAACTTACTATTTGATCAAAATAATCTCTGGTGGCAGATAAGAACTGATAATGTGAAGGCCGCTTTGAAAGCATAATGTCTCATATTTGTTGCGGTCTTACATTTGGGATTTGCTCAGTTTTTAAATGAACAAAAAACAAAAAAACTCTGCATTAGCAACTTAAAGAAACAAAAACAAACAATAATAATAATAATAAGATAACAAAAAACAGGTTAGCCTATATGTACAGAAAAATGAATGTACCTTAACAACAACAGACTGCCTGTAGATGAGGAGCCTCATGCTCCTGCTTGGGGTTTCAAATTTAAATAGCATGGTGTCAAAATGGGCGTGTTACCTTTACAGAGAGACCAAAGTTTTGCATGTGCTCCAAAGGGTTCATGAACAGCAAGTAACTTAACATGGGGATGCTTTTCCCAGGTGTTTCATGCATTTTTTTGGGGGGTGGGGGGATTGTTGTGTCAAAAAATGAATAAAAAACATTTGTCAATTGAAAACTAAACATTGTAGACCATATTAGATAATTTTCAAGGCATGCATTTGACGCCCATGTGCTTACCTCGGCGTCCCACAACTCAAATCTCCACGGGGAGATGAAAATGGTTTTCCACAGGGCCACACATCTTTCTCACTATTAGGGTCACCTGCAACAATAAAACAATCAAATCAACAACTATTGGGTCATCAGCACTAAAATGAAGTCATAATGTTTGAATTCAATATTTACAATTTTGTTTTTATTCAATGGCAAAGCAGATGAGAAACTTCAGCGTTTGGGTGAGACCTTATTAACACAGAAAAACTGAAATAATACACAGACAGAACTTCTGTTCATTCATCCATCCATATACTGTATGTCACAATTTTAAATTTTAACCTGATAGATCATTTTTGCCTTTATGTCTTTTAACACCATCATGGGCATTTTTAATGCAAATTTCACTTAGAAGCTGGTTTATTAAATAAACAAAATGAATCAGGAAGGATAAGTTGTTTCACATAAAGCAGATAATGATTTGTCAAAAATTGCTCAGTGAGAAAAAAACATTTTTAACCATCAATTATTGTTTTAACATGAACTACAAGTACGTAGCTGTAAAAAATTACTTACTGTGCTCAAAAAAAAAACTTATAAAACTGGGTTAACTTTGATAAAAACCATGGATTGAAAAAAAAAAAAAGAAATTCTCAATTTGAAGCTATTAAATAATGACATTATAAATAAGTCACAACAATTTTACAAAGTAGTTCCAAGTAACTGAGTTGGTAGAGAATATAGATAAAAATATATTTTTTAAATTCCTTATTGGTTTATATTAATAGACAGTTGATAGTTGTAACTAAATACATCAACATTTTTGTGCGAGATAAGACAGCAACATGCATGACAAAAATGTCTGATATGAGAAGTAAAAAGTATGTCTTCACAGAATAAACCTTACATCAACAAGTCAAGAAATGAACGCACAGAAAAATACCCATTACCGTACGATGAGGATTACCTACTGGAAGCTGCGAGTAAAGTGTTAGCTTGCCTTCACCAGAATAAATTATCAGTATCTCTCTGTATGACTCATCAAAACTGAAATAGTGGCTTCAAATGGAGTAAAATAAACATTCAACAAAGGTGACAGACCACATGAAAGATGACATTCAGTCACCTGAGATGAAAACGTGGTTTCAAAGGGAATTTCCTGTAAGTTGATATCTATAGCAGGAAACGATTGACTCATCATCAAATGCATTCATATTGCATTGTAGAAATGACTGTGTTAAAGGAGCACACGCTGTATTTAAATTTTAAGGGTTTTCCTTTCAGTTTAATAGCAGAAGTGCTTTAAGTTAATGTATTCAGGCACAAGGGTTATGGTGCTCAACGGCTTATGGTAATAGTCCAAACCAATAACAAAGACTTTGCAATTTTTACATGAATCGCCACAAGATTGAAATTAGCTGTAAAGTAACATTTAAAATGATTATACAACTACTTATTGTTGTAGACAAAAATGTTACCATGACCCTTCATTTTTTTTAATTTAACATCAAATAACTAAACTGTCCTCTGTTCTTTTTTTTAATTTACAGTTTAGTCTGCATCATCGCCATGTATCAAGTAAAATCTGCACAACTTTAGAATAGAGTACCGTAAGCATCCCAGATTTATTCAATACAGTAGTCCCTCGTTTATCGCAGGGGATCCGTACACTGAAGCCCCGCGATAAGTGCAAAACCGCGAAGTAGGAATAGTAGTACAAGTAGAAAGTAGTAGTTTAAACCCTTTCCACTCTCTTGTGATATTCTAAACAATGTTTTTAAACTCTAACAGAGCACAGAATGTCACGATTTCAGCTCTCTGCCTCTGGCTGCACTATTAGCCACGCCCACTTCTCCGCTCTGCACAGAGATCAGCTGCAGGAGGAAGCTTATCCTGCAATGTGGGCTACACAGAGGTGCAAAATAATTTAAAATAATTTATTTTAAATAAAAAATTCCATGCCGATCGTGCGGCTCATCCATCAAGCAGCCAATTGT
The DNA here is from genome assembly GCA_031762435.1 of Hypsolebias longignatus. Lineage (NCBI taxonomy): Eukaryota > Metazoa > Chordata > Actinopteri > Cyprinodontiformes > Rivulidae > Hypsolebias > Hypsolebias longignatus. The sequence continues at coordinate 16,116,521 of JARVGV010000280.1, read as the reverse complement.
GTGTCATGTCCACTCTTACGTTGAAAAACCGCGATACAACGAGTCAGCAAAAAACAAACCGGGAAGTAGCGAGGGACTACTGTAACTCTACTGCAGTGTAATTTGAACCACAGTAGTGAATTTTACAAAATAACCCCTAAAAGCGTTTAACGTAGTAGCAAATTAGTGTAACCTGAGAAGATTTAGAGATAGAGTTTAATTATTAGACACTAAAAATAGAAGTCAAGCAAGAATAATGCCAAATAAACAAAAAGCTAGAGCTGAGTATTCTCCCGAGAAAAAAAAAAAAGACAACTCTGGTTTTCCATCCGAATACAACAAACCAGCTGGTACTTACTTTTGTAATAGAAAATAGTTCCTCTCTACTCTGCAATGGTATCTCAGTTTCTGAGTGTCAGCATGGTTTGCTAGCTTGTTGTCACTGTTGGCTAAATATGTCGTACATCTAACAAAGCTTGGCGAATAACAATAAGCAAACTTTCCTTCTTCCTCTATATAGAACCTGCTCATTGTCCCGTGGCGGAGTTCACCAGGGAATAGAATAGTGCCAGCCCATCCTGTTTACGACACTTCAAATCCCATATCACAATTACACAGCTTGACACACCGCTGACTAGAACACAAGGGCAAAACAAAGCCAGCAAGTGTTTTGTTCATTTTAGTTTGCCAAGCCTGGCTGAGTCACAATGCTGCATATTGTAAATTAACTTTTCTGTCTTCAAAGTCACAACTTTCAGATAAAAATGTATTTTCTAAGCAGTAACAAAACAAAGCTGACAGCATTGTTACTGCACTAAGAAACTTCTCTCTTTATTAAAAAAACAGCAACAAAACAAGGCAAACAATGATCAGAGAAAGCAGTTCACTATATGTCTAAAACTAAAGTCATTAAGGCGTAATGAGTGTTTACCATCTCAAAATACTGTATTCACAATATGGTGATGTTTACAAAATGCAACTTTTACAATTTTATAATTTTTGGCATTTGCTAAGACTTATCAGTTGAGGCTGTGAGGTTTTCACTATCTTGTGTTTATTTTGACATAATACCCGTAGTTAAAACTGTTATATTCTTCTCCTTTAATCACTTTTTCCTGGATTTTGTTACAATAAGAAATGCAAAATGTAACAGTCAGTCAAGTTGCACAGATTTGTTTTCGCATTATAAATATTAATATACAACCAATGGTAGACACAAATATTAAGGTTACCCACTAGTCGTGTAGAAAAATATACCAATAAGTTGTCAAAGGTGCAAGAAAAAGCTCAGAAATCTTTGAATATGATTAATTTGTGAGCTGAGAATCTTAGCAGCCTCGCATCTGACTAGGTACATTTATTAGTTAAGAAGGTGAATAAAAAACTCTCCATATAATCATCTGACTCAGGCCAAATCCAAAATGACATTCAAAGATCATCATCCTGAAAGCTGTGTCATCGCCGCTGTGTGTGGGCGTGCCACTTTATTTTATTTTTCACATTCACTCACATGTTTTCTTCTCTTCTGCCAGCTGCCTGTACGCACAAAGCAGATGACAGCTGAACCAAAATACTGTGGGACTTTTAGACAATCACTAAATGTGGTAGGAGACCGCTTTACGATAGAAAACAACTCTACACTGCTGTTAAATACAGGAACATTACCTTCTGTCATTACAAACAAACCGTAAAGTGGGAATAAAATTGGATAACATGGGTAGAAATTAATTAAATATTGATTTAATCTCCAAAAATTGTCTTTCCAGGTGGCATACAAGTGGCAGTCTACTGAACTGAAACATCACGAGCTTGAGATGAATGCTCAAGTGAGTGTTGAACAGAGGGCTCCCTGAAACACTTCACACCAACACTTATCTTTCATTATAAAAAGCTGAATCATATCTCTGACTAATGGGCTCATTAATCCAGAGTAAACAAACAAGGTTACAATGTCGTCACCTCTGTTGCACTTAGAGCAGAGATGATTTAATCCCGATCTAGTCCAAACAGGCTTCGTGTTACTTACTGACAAAGATAAACCAATCATCTCATCTCTGAGCTTGCAGTAGTTCTTAGCCTCTTATTTTTCCAGCAAGTGTTGGCAGAGTTGTTGTTGAATGAATCACTCATCAACAGCTCTGAAGACCAGCAGTAAAATATTCAGACACAACAAACACAACTGAGATTTTAATTTAAAGAAAGAATTTGGTCAATAAAGACTGCTTAAGGAATGCAACACAGTTGATTTTAAGAGTAAGCCAGTACAAATACAATAGAAATTCAAAGCTACAGGTATTTGCAGTTTTACTCTCTAGTCTGCAACATCACCCACAGCAGCACAGGGACATTTGTATAGAAAAGAAAACTGTAAAAAACTGTAATGATAACAGATATAAATGGGACAGTAGCACAAGTGAGAAGTTTGTCAACTGTGTGTGCAATTTGTTACCGAAAGATATGAAAAATATGAACTTGCACTCAACTTAAAGACAGCGCAAACAACCAAACGACAAACCGCAACTAAAGGGCCTCTCATTCACATCGAAGCGAAAACATTTAGCTTGAGAGGTATTGCAAATTCTTTGCAAAATAGACATATTTACAGGTCTCGCTTGTAAATGAGTCCTCGTGGCTCAATGAGACTAGCCTGTATAAATAAAGGTTGAATGAATATTAACAAAGACATCTGTTGTCAAAGGGTAGAGCTTTGACAAAAACTGGTGCACAACACTATCTTTATCCAGCACCAACTTGTCTTTTTTATAAATATATTTCTAGAAACAAATAAAGGACATGAATCCACACAGTGGTTTGGTCTACTTCTACTGGAAGTTACAGAACTACGGTACATACTTTAAAAGTGTTTTTTTTTTTTTTTAATCAAAAAAAGTTCAATACAGAAACAACTGGACTTTATTTGTAACAAAAGACGTTTCGCACTTCATCCGAAGGTGCTCGTTTTTCTTGGTAATAGAGGAACAAAGCTCATTCTATGTATAATCAAAGCTAGTGTTGCTAAAAAGTATCAGTTCCATAAAATAAAATAAAAAACAATTAACTTCCAGGTAATTAACCTAAAACAAATGCTTAAATAAAACAAAGAATCTAATATGTACCAACATGAGAATAAACAAATAAAAAAGCTTATCCTAAAAGAAGCTTTGGTGAAATGTGTGGATTTAAATATTGGTCTCTCAACTAGTTCTGTCTGCCTTGCATGAGCAAAGCCAGGTTACAAGCCTGAACCAAGGATTTCTCAAGGTCAGCTTAGCTCCGTCAGCCATGAATTATTAAACTTAAGGAAGCTCTGTGGCTGCACCGCTAGCCCCAACACATTCTCAAACATTTGGTTTTAATCACCAATACGGTCAGTTTTTGTCCAGGACTACTGCAAACTATGTAGACTGACACTTTATGGTAAAATGCCTTGATTTATGTGTCACCTTTGCAAAAAAAATATTACAGCACAGATTTAAATATGAACAATTTGAGGTGAAGCATTTTGTTTTTACAAAACTAATAATGGTGTGATAAAGTGTGATGGTGATGAAGTGAGTTAGTCTCTGCGTCATTTAGATAATTATAGTAACATGTTGTTCCCTCTCAGATGTTCTGGTGGATAATGACACACTACCCAGGGCACAAATGATCAATTGTCGTGCCCGACTCCATTTTCCATCCCAGCACTCTTTGTCCTTCAGGTCAGGCTATTTTGGGGATTGATCAGATCTGCACATAAATTTGCTCCGATGCATGAGCAAGTCAAACACACACTTTATCCACACACATTCCTTAGTTAGGTGGATTAACGCTAATAACTGACAATGGCTCAGTCTGGTGTGCTTCTCTCAGTAGTAACAACAGCCAGCCACTCACCTGCAGTGGAGACTTTCTGCTCTAAAATAGAACAAGGTGTATATATAGCAAAAATTACACTTGAGAACAATCTACTAGGCAAATCTCCCTCAGAGAATATTGATTCAATACAATTAAGAGACAGAAGCAGACGGGTGCTTTTACACCTCAGTGAAACACTAAGCTGAGAGTAAAGGTCAAAAACAGGCATGCCACAGCAACTGAAGTCAATATGTCCTAGAGAGAATCAATAGAGCTGCTCATAGGACACACACACAAAGACTTGGAAAACAACTTTCCTGAGCATATATATGTCAAATTTAAAATAAGATAATATCATAAGCTGAAAAATATATAGGTAGAGGCACAGAATCAAACTTTGGCAACTATAGTCCCTCATCCCTTTCTTATGTAGGGGAACGAAGGCATACGCACATCCCAGGCTAAATTTAGCTCTGCTGCCGCTGCAGGGCCAGACGTGTTGGGATGGGCTGTATTGCACCTAAGTACACTCAAATACACACGCAGACAGGATTCCACCAAATAGACTGGGTTAGCTGCAGCATACAAACACGCAGGTGACTACTAACAGCATCCTCCAACCCCAGCGTCACTGCTCCTGAAACTGGGGAATACAAATGGTTTCAATGCAAATGATGTGTGTGTACACGCTCGTATGAAATAAACACACGTGCTGTCTTAATTCAGGTCGCCCCGAGTGTCCTGTAGCAAGTTATCCAAAGCATTTCATCGCAGGGATTAATGGGGAACAAAAAAGGAAGTGTGATTTATGTGTTTCCCAAGTTGATTCTTTTGTTTCCCAAAGGAGTTCCTACATGTAGAGCAGCCTATAACTGTCAGACAGCTGCCATGTAGAAAATTACTCAGGGATTTTCTTAAAATAGGAAATGCTTAATAGTAATATCATACACAAAGCTATTATTATCATTAGTGTTCTTGTTCATTCTGTTTCCTTTTCTTGCAAGGTCAGTTCAAATGTTGCTAAGGACACAGACAAGACATGAACAGAAAGCAGCAATACTCAGCCGATGGCACGAGATCAGAGCGGTTTGGCTTTTAGTTAATACTATGATTCATTTAAAACTGTACTATTATTGACTTCGTGAAGATCCAGTATAGTGAACATTTCTTATACTCATATCAAATAAGCAATCTGAACAATCTGACCATTATCACCACCATAAAAGATAAAAGGACAATAAACACGCCTGAACAAGTTTGTTAAATGGGTGACTCCTGCTAACACATGCTTAAGAAATAATTTCCCATTTGCAAATAGAAACATTTTAACATGAGTGATTCAGGACATAGAAATGCCCAGAAACTATCCCATATGAACAGTAGTCCAAATTTTCAGCAATAATGATGAGAGTTTAATCAATTTGCTTGGTCCATGGAAGTCAGACCCCTCATTAAGAATGAAAATGAGCTGTCAGCTCAGTTGCAACTAAGTATTTTTATTTTTTTCCATATACTGTACATAAATATGAATCTCATCTCTATTCAAAGGCTGGCAAACTTCTGTTTCTATGAAGAAATTGTGAGGTGTGCACACACTTGCAGCCTTGAGTACAGAACCCTAATGGAAAATGTACATGCACGCCCGGATGCTGTGTTAATACCAATGCTGAGTCATGGCCAATAAATGTCTACACCCACTGCAAAGCCATTCACATTGTATGGTACTCTATTGATTAAACACATTGGAACTGGAAACGAGGATGGTATTGTGTCAATGAAAGTTTTGACCAGTTTAAAAGTAAAAACTGCTGTGGAGTGGAAAGAGTTGGACAGACACTGCCATGTTGGTGTACTGTACTTTATAAAAGCAAAGGAGTAGTACCGTTGTAAAACTAATCAACACTTGACCACTTTGAGCTTTCAGGGCACGACAAAAACATTTGACTGTAAGCAAGATGAGAACACAACCTCTATACCTCCTCAAAAAGCAAAATCAACAAGGTGGTGACAGAGAGGGGAGCGCCTCAAATGCTTGGAGCACTGCAGCTACAAGAGTGTCAAGTAAATCCAGTAAGAACCTCAACTTCCATCTATTAAGTGTGCATATTAGGTATTAAACCAAACCAATTCCAATAATTAAAAAAACAACAACAACGAAAGTATGGGTTTGCGTCATTCACTGCACTGAATTAATGTAAAGAAATTACATTAGCTAGACAATGACAGAGTTCTGCAAGCTGAAGCCAAGCAAATATACATTAGCCACAGAGTTTAGGCCAAACGTTTTCCTTCCTAATGAAACACTCAATCACTATATGCATTAGGATGTCAGGCATTTAAAAAAAAATCTTTCACCATCTGGGTTTCTCATATATTTATTGCTATAAACTCCTAGAAGCATAACTGCAGCAAAAGCCTCCACTTTGCTTCCCCTTCTTTGCCATCAGATGCTAAAAACAAATAACTGGGAATGATCCAAAGGCTCTCTGAAATCAACCAAGCTTTGGCATCTGCTCAAGTTCAGAAGGAGACTGAGTCGTGACCGGCAAGCTGAGCAGGAAAATACAATGCTGACCGACAGGAAGGTAAAGCCCAGCAGGGAGCAAAGAGGATGATGACAACATTATTGTGGCTTCATCACACTGTGCACACTGCCATATCAATAAATACAAACTGCTTTCCCCTTCCACATATACATGCATTTTGATACCCTGTAAACAAAAGGGGAATACTGTAGTTCAAGAGTCCTTTAGCCTGATTACTGTATACACCTCGTGATAAGGTCAACAGCAGGATGTGTCGTTTCCCTCTGCACAAGAATTCCAGCAAGCATGTCCAATATGGCGACTTGGTGAAACTGCAGGGTGCAACTTTTTAAGGGGATTAGTTTTATGTAAAGCAACTGGAGGCTGTATTGTGACGCAAGATTAGTGGCTTGATAATGTAACTTCAGGTTTAACTCTTAGTTTTTAGTATCATAAACAGTAACTGGTTTAAACTACTGGGAAGGACTGAATACAGTAACAGGAGTCAACGCTCTCCTCCATCTTACTCAGTATTAATTAGTTTACCCATCAGTGTTCAATTTTGGCAGCTTTTTTTCCCTTTCTGCTCAAGCTGCGTGGTTTTCACTCTGCTTGACAGGTCACATTTGTTGTCCTGTTTATTTGGTAGTAACACGCTGCTTTAAATCCATGATTCTTATTGGTCATCTGAAGCCAACGCTCCTCATCAAAAAGAACTGGGTTGACTTACTACATTCACTGGCATCAGTCTCTTAGAATCAGAATCAGAATAAGCTTTATTATCATTGCACAGAGTGAGAACATGTACGCACAGTCTTAGGCCAGATAACCTAAAGATGTAATGAATATATATGCTCGACATGAATCCTGGTATTGCAAACGGGAACATCCCTGATAAAGCGCTTGTAAAAAATAAAATAAAAATCAGCAGCTTGTAATAGAGGCACCTCTTGAAGAAAGAAAAGTTTGTTTACAACAAAATTCTTTGACTTGAGCTAAATGGTGCAAAACCCATCTAAAGATTTAGAGGATCTTCACAAAACAACATCAGACTTGCAGTATTACAAACCATGCTGATCTAACTAATAACTGTGTTATCACTCGGTTTATTTTTTTTATGGGATTTGCCTGGTTAAATAAAGGTTAATAAAATAATTTGGCCTGACAAGTATGAACGCTCATCGATGTGCTGCTGAACTGCTTGTTTGGTCTAGATGCGAGTTACTAAAGGGGAACAATAACAGCTGAGTAAAGGAGTTTTTCTTTGTGTTGATATAAAGCAAAAAACTATTTCAGAAGGCCTACCGCTGTGGTGGTGTAAATATTAGCTAAATGTCTAATGAGCAGAAACAAAAACAGAACAAGACTAATTAGTAGGGGAATACTGATGCTGCATATGTGCTAACAATAGCAAACTTGACAGAAATTTACACAAATCTGAACAAAATTGATTTTTTTAATTTTTTTATATTCATCATCTAAAATGTAACATACAATTAAAAAACATGACTGGAATACCTAGTGAAATGACTATTCACTGTTTAAAGGCAGAGCAGTGGATAAAAGTTCAACAGCTTAACCTGCTAACACAGAAATAATGAATAATGGAGAGATTCAAATGTAGCACTCATCAAAAAGAACTGAAGCAGACGTAAAGCCTGAGCACAATCACAGTTACACCGTACAGCTGCACAATGACAAAGAATCGTGCAATAATTAGCAGCAAATGCGTGTATGAAAAGTCCCAAATTATAGAAAAATAATCTAATGATTTTGTAATATTTGAACAATAGACTAATAATTTGAATCAATATAAGTAAAACAATTCTAATTTTTGCTTTCTGCACTCAAAAGATTCAAAATGAAGCTGCCGATTTTGTTCAAACGCGATCTGTTTGGGTTGTTTAAAGATTTGATGAGCACCAATGGATTCAAGCGTTTGCATTAATGCAGTCAAAGATAAGTTAAATGTTTAGCTGTGGAAAGGCACAAATATGGAGGACCACAAGGAATGATGAAAGGGTGGAAACGTTTAGCCTGACTGTGCAGAACTCTGTCAGAGGGCTGTGGGAAGGAAATAACTCTTTTTTGCGTATTAGGTCAAACTGTAAAAGCAGAGAAGAGGTGCAGTGAAAATAGCCTCAAGGCTCCAGTATAGCTCTGCGTATGGCTGTACGCCGTTCAATACGCGCGTACTGAACGCAGGCAGTTCACCTGTACAGCTCTGCGTATGTTCTCGCGTTTTCGCGCTGAATTCAGTCAGCTCCACGGGACAAAATGAGGTCGCTGATTGG
>JARVGV010000280.1:16051978-16064305 GCA_031762435.1 Hypsolebias longignatus | reverse complement strand
TGTGTGTGTGTGTGTGTGTGTGTGTGTGTGTGTGTGTGTGTGTGTGTGTGTGTGTGTGTGTGAGTGATTATGAGAGACAAGAGAATAGATGTTTAGTTGTAATGCAGCCTTTGATTAACTCAGAAATCCTGACACAATCAAGGCTTGAATGAGGATTGTCCTTGTAGACTGAAGAGCTGTGGTGTGCAACTTATCATTGCATTGCTACAAATCAGTGTCTTTTTGATTAATGTTACTCACATTAAAAATATTACACTTTGTTCAGATATCCCTCCTTTTTTTTTTTTTTTTTTTTTTTTTACATTGTAGGCACATAAGAGCTGTTTTAGGTTTGAGCTTATGTGAATCCGAGGCCAAACATGGGCCTGTATTATTATTGTTGGCCGTTTGTCTTTGCACTATGTGATTGTGGGTGTGTGTGGTCCTGCTGGTCCTCAGCTAAGCCCTGATCGTTCAAAGTAGTGTTTCTCCCTTCGTTCAACTTTAATATAAAGGCATTGCCTGTAAACAGTATGTGCAAACAGGGATTCTGTTACACCCGTGTGTATGGATTAAATTGTGTGTTTTCTTTTCCCATCATTTGTTTAGTATGCGACCAAGCATGCTGTCATTCATGGAAGACATTTGCAAAGGCATGCTATGCTGTATGTAGCGTGAGCAAGTGTTTGCGATGAAAAGGCAGAGAAAGAGCCAGTGGGACAGGTGTTGGGTGGACTGACAGGTGGCAACTGGGAAAAGAAAGTATTTCCTTATTTTAACAACGGCTTATTAACTCCCACACCCTGCAGCGTCAGTTCACACAGGCTGTAAATTTCAGTTTGGGGCTGTGCAGGCAACCTTGTTACTCATAGCTCTAGACTGACAAGAGCTTATGTACCGGTACAAAAAGTTTGATGTTGAGACCTTTTTGAAATGCTCAAGACATACCGGTAGTTTTTCTTTAACTTTAGTTATTTTAAGTACCGGTACTTAGAAGTCTTCGAACCAGCAGTAACAAACACACAGATTAATCTAAATTTAGGACACAACTCAACTCCCATCAATTTTGCACCAGCTATGCATTTTCCTTTAACTTGCATTGAAATCATCAAGACTACTTCTTACATTACCTTGCAAAGCAGTTCGTACGAAAAGTTATTTATAAAAGAATAGTACAGTGCAAGCATTTTAAATTTTATGTAAATCCTAGAATATATTTTGGTGTGTTTGATGTGGGCTGAACAAGAGTCAAAACTGGACAAAATTCTCTGTATGTACTGTATTTTGCACTTTGCCGGTATGCTCAGAGTTCATACGTTCAGTAGGCGAAACGAATAAAAGGTGATTACGAGTTAAAACAAGCTTGCTGAGACGAGAAGTGAATGTTTCCCACGTCAGTCCTGCAGGAATAAGTTCTGCCCAGAGGGGAACGAATCAAATGTCATCATGGAAGAAACTGATACTTTTTGAATCTGTTTTCGCCCCTGCCTTTTTGACAGCTAACTCTGATTGTTGTCTTTCATAGTGAACCGTATGCTGTTGCAGGACATTATTGCTGATCTGCTCTTACTCAGTTACAGACTGTTTTCATCTCCTGCTGCGGGATCGTTTACAGACATATTCTGTTCATTTCTACGTGTGTTGTTCCCCAGATCACACATGCGCCCTCCCTTTCTTGTCACGTTGACCCTGAGGTAATCAGGGTCACTTGACCTCCCGTCAGCTCCTCGGATTAGTTGCCTTTATTATCACACTCCATTAAATTTGCGCGAACGGCTGCGACGGCCTGGAAATCAAGAGCCCAGCTGTCCCCCCTGTGGTCTAATCTGTAAATGTCCATCAATAAACTCTTCTGTCAGCTTGTAATAAAAACACATGCACTGATATAAACGCATTCATTCCATCAACCACATAAGATCAGCCTTCCTTCAGGTTATTGTCATTTTATAACACTTGATCTGCAACCTACATTACATCAAAAGGTATAAATATGCTGAAAAGTACTTTGTTTCTTGTCTTACTGCCATGATCTCTACACATTAAAGTATCACATAATTTGAGCTGCCTGTCCCATCAGCTGGGATTAAAGCAGGACACATTGTTTAACTGTAGATACCTGATGAGTTCAAGTACCTTGCTCTTAGCCTTGTTCAAACTAAAAACATGGACAAAAAATGGCAAACAGCTTATTTTAAGTGTCATTTTTAAAACATATTTTAGAAGTCAGTAAAAATGAACCTTAAACCAGTGGTACTTTCAGTTTAAAAAAATATATTTTTAATCGTAAACGCTCTATTCCTGATAGACGAAGCTGAAGGAAAAACACCTCCAGGTATAAAACTTAGTTGCATTTAAAACTTCTGTGTGTTGCTCATTGCTTCTCTCAGATGTGACATCCTCAAACTTGCAGACGTCTGACAGACATGGTTTCCTCTCAATGCCCCTTTCCTCCTCTCTTTTTATTTCCTTCCTCAAAGGACTTACTATGCAGACACTCTTGCCCTGCTCCGGCAGCCATGTGAAACAAGAGTCTGATTGGATGATGCCCGGCTGTCGTTCCTCCGCTCTCCTTAAATCAATCTCCCCAGCAGCTGCGCTCTTCCTCTCTCCCTCCGGCCTCCTCACGCCTCCTTTCCTCGCTGCCTCTCTGCGGCTTCCTTCTCAGACTCGTTCGACCAGTCTGACTAGTTTTCCTGATTGTTGGAAGTAGAGAGGTGAACTTTTTGCTGTGTTATAATTCAGCTGTATAGACAAATGGGAATGAATGCACACTTTAGTCATTATTATCAATACATAACTGCAGCAGATTTCGACAAATACATTTCTTCTTCTTCTTTGTTTGTTTTTAAAGAAACTTTGTGATGAATTCCCTCTTTGGCGCATCAGTCAAGATGGATTAAGGAATGAACGAGACAGCTGAAGCCAAAAAAAAAAGAGCCTTTATGTAGGTATGAATCAATAAGGAACATTAAATGGAGTTGGCTGACGTGACTTCTGTTGTAGCTGCGAGCCTTAGTCCATTTCCCTGATTAATCAATAAACTGATCAAATAATCGACAGGGATCAGGTGTCTAATATGAGATTTAATGTTTGTCACATGACCGTCTGCATGTGTGCCTGCGCTAAATGACGCCTGCACCCCATCTGTGCATCCACTAAATCAAACCTCCCCCCGTTTTCTCTATTTAATTATTTTTGGCATCACAGTTCCTTTTGATTTGCAGCCCAGTCCCTTGCTTTGCATCTGTGGGTGTGTATTTTAAAAATCCAAGGGGTTTCCACCAGCGTCTTCTTCCTGGTTACTTGGAAACACATCGTGTGTTGTCCTTCCCTCTCACATCTACACACTTTTCCCCTTTTCAGCTGCAGGAAGGAGAAGGGAAACAAAAGAGCCCACTTCCTGTACGTATACGGCCCATATTCTGCACAATGGAACAGGAAGTGGCTGGCAGCTGTGAAGGAGGACATGGAGTGTGAAGGGATGATAAAGTGTCGAGGCCGAGACTTCTCTTGTCATTTTCCATCACCTCATCCGTCAGATCTTGACCCACATTTGTTTATTTGCTTTTCGCGTCCCTCACGACAAAGCACCTTGGATTTCTTCTATATTTGCAGATTTTAAATCCGTGCCTGAGCCAAACTCTAGTTTCTTGGATGCTTTTGCGCAGCACACAATGCAACACTTTTGTTTTTGAGTTGTGCCAGAAGCCCTTGGAGCGCGGCTGACTTCATGCTGACCTTTGCTTCAGAGGGACAATGTTGGACAGCGGGATGTTTTGACGTAGCCATCTGGATGCTTTTAAATCACAACTTCTGGTCAGGCTGGATCGCAGCGGAAAACTCATTTGCAGAGTCTGTAAAAAATAAAATGTATTAATTTAGATAGTCATGAAAAAAACAGATTTTCTCACTTCTCTGTTTTGTGTTATTCTGCACTAAGACAAAGGAAAAGCGAGAGAGGTCCACTGGAGTTCTTATCCGGCACGTGATCCATCAACTTTTCTTTTCCCTTTAACAATCCTTATGATTTCAGGCTGCAACCCTCCCCTGCTGTTCCTCCAGGGAGACAGATCTTTGCTCAGCTCATAACTTCAAAGCACGTACCCCCTTCTCTTTTCCCCTCCACCTCCGAAATCCCTCCCTCCCTTTATTTGTATTTGCTCTTCTTTCTGTTATCCGATCAATACTTCCTCCCCTCTCTGTTTTATCTTTCTCCATCTCTCATTACCTTGTGCTTTTCTTGTTCTTTAGCTTCTCTTCCCTCACTCTCGTCTCTCTTCACATGAACTCCACCGGTCCAGAGACATCAAAGACTTGTCTCCTCCTCGTGTAGTCGTCGTGTACCCAGGCAGGCCGCCAGGTTTCATGCCAGGGCCCGGTGCCCTTACTAGAAAGTCCAGAACAGCGTGAAATCTCACTGCGCTAACTGGTAAAGTGAGCTGTGTAAAAACAAAAGTTGGTTGTTTTGTCATGCTGAGAGGAATGTTTGAAGAAATGGTGAAATGTATACCAGGTATTGTTTGGCTGCACTTTGAGAGCAACAAGAGAGCCTAGAAAATCTCCACCCATCAGCAAACAAGACTTTTATGAAGGAGGCCCTATCCCTTTTTGTTCCTAAATTTCCATCATCTCAAATATTTTCCCCATGAAATACCATAAAGACTTCTTCAAACCACAAGACATGTCTAAAAGCTTTGAGTGTTGGTGCATAGCATTTGTTTAAATCCCTCATTTGAGACTGTATAGCAGACTAAACAGTGGGTATTTCCAATGACTTGCCACTATTATCAAATTTCCTGTTCCGCTACTCCCTCTTCTTTGTTACACTTTATTCAAGTTCATGCAAGAGGAACAGCTTTGGAGCCAAAATAAACCACTTTTACAAATGTGAGCGCTATTCATTTGAAGTGGAGCTTAAAATAGAGGGCAAATTGTAACTTGGTACAATAATTGCATACGGTTAGTTCTAAATGTGTATCATTTTTTTGTAAAATTGTCTTCACTGGTTTGCTGTACGAAACACAGAAATCTATTCGCAGACGTTTTCGCGTTAACAATTTTGTTTATGCTCAGTCAGCGGTGACCTTCAGTCGTAAGGTGGAAGGAAAACGTCCAGTCTGCTGCACAGATTAGCAAGCGCGAAATTCAAAATGGATACTGGTATTTGTTTTTTTTTTTTTTTTTTTTATTTTGAGACAGAGAGCGAGAAACTGGAACATCTTTTCTTTGATTGCATGATAGTTCAGAAAAATTGGCTTGATTTTAAAATGTGGATCCAATTCAAAGGGATTCAACTACCTACTCTCACTTCAAAAGAAATCCAATTTGGGTTAATTAATCAGATTGGAAGTAATAAATAATCTATCAATAATCTGATTATATTAGCTAAATGTTATGTTCATAAATGCTGTTTTTTTTTTTTCAAATGTAAACCTAATAAGAACCCCTGGAAGAATGAGCTAAAGTCCTATGCAAAATCTTTAACATATGTAAATAAAAAAAAAATAAAAAAAATGCTGACAAATTTCTTAGTTTCTTGGTTAATTTCAATTTCCTTATATAATGCCTTTAAAAAATGTGTCTGTTTTATTTCCACTGTGTTATGAATCACCTTTTGTAACTTTAAAGAATTGGTACTTTTTGTTTTGTAATGTAAATTGTTAAATAAAGTTAAAAATAAATAAATAAACAAATAAATAAAAAGATTAGCGATCGAAAATGGAGCCAGGCAGCTGGATCAGTACTGAATGCATCTTCGAGGATGGGTCTCAGGCTGCCACTACTCCAGCTGTAAATGGAGGACATCTGTCACTCATCCAGCCGACTCTCCTTATGTCCCTTTGAAAGCCTTCCCCACCTCCTCACCTCCCTCTCACCCACCCCCTCCTGATGTTTTGGAATACTGCACATCTGCATTCTCAGCACTAATTGCGCCTAAAGAGACATGGGGCTCATTTCTAGAGAAGGGCTTAACTGTCCCTGCTATCAGCAGCTGCTCCTGTTTACAGAGGTGAGCTGCATTTTTCTAACAGTTAGATTTAGGAAACTTTCGCCTCATCCTTGTAGAGAAATCCAATAAATGTCCCAATAATTACAAATATGAAATTGTAAAGGACAGTTGCAAAAATTGCAAGTATTTTGGCTTTTACCCAATCACTTTTGAAGAGCAAAGAAGCCAAACGCATCTCAGATTGATTATGATTGTTTCTCTTTTAAACAAGTACTGTACTGTATTTTCTATTATAACTGTGGCTGCATGATATTAGGAAATCATAGAGTTAGTAATTTTTGTTGAACAAGAAAACCCACAATTTCCTCACTCCTCTATTTTTCTTCTGCCATTACGATGATCACAGCTTTTTCCATTTACTTGCACACTTTGGTTGCTATAATCTAATTCTGCTGTTGATATTTTGGGCAGCAAAGGTCCGTTTCATTTAATGGTCCAAATATGTTATTGGCATGCAGTCAATACAATTTAAATCAGCTCCAGTTTAGGATAATTGATCTGCTAGAAATTTTAGTGTTGTTCTCCTTTAACAAAAGTTTCTATACCCTCTGACTGCAGCTGATTACCCATATGTTAACACATTACATCTTTCAGGATAATAAATTGTATTTTAAGTGTACGCCCAGCTGTAAATACACGATTGTGGCTCCTATTTGAAAGGTCAAGAGCCTGTTATTTTGTGGAAAATAGCAGCTTTTTGCTTCAGCTGCAACCGGAGTAAAGCGATTGCATTCTTTTAAAGATGGCCTTTGTTGAAAAGAGCTGATAACACCAATCTCAGCTTCGTTAAGAGTACAGTACACTGATTAGGCACACACACACACACACACACACTAAATTATCGTACAGTGATCGATGAGCTCAGGCCAGGTGCTACCACTTCTTGTGCACTCCTAAACCGCTCATTCTTTCAGTGTCTGTGTGACGGTGTTCAGGTCTGTCTGCAGGCCGCCTGGTGTTTAATACCAGTCCTCACACCCTCGTTAATGAGCCCAAACCTGCCTCAGGCCATGGTGGGGAATATGCCGTTAACGGGCAAGGGGGAAAATGCCATAATGGGATGTTGTCTCATTTAACTCCTGCAAAAAAGGTTATTTTTTTTAAACTCCAAGAGCAAATTTAAACTTGTGCAGGAAGATCTCCATCACATCTCCATCACCCAGATGACAAAAATGAACTCACTGAAACAAACACAAGAGGAAATTTATTTAAATGCCTCAAAATGTCCAGCATAGGTACTGTTGGAAGAAGTATAGATGTGATGGTGTCGGTGTGTATGGTGCATATCTCTCCAGCGCCCTCTGTTGAACAGATGAGATAAAAGCCCAGCAGTATTTTCCTCTTAGCGTGCGCTCAGTTGGGGTTGATGTTATCGCGGAGCACAAAAAGCTTGTTTGACAGGAACGCTGCTGCTCTCGCTGTTTTCCAGTTCAGCGCTGTATCAGTGGATCACAGCACATCTCATGTTCTACATTAATGTTGGTTTGATTGTGTCTCGGGGGCAAGAGGATGTGAATATGTTTAAAAGTGTTTGTGCTTCATACATGAGAGTAACGTGTGTGTGTGTGTCTGTGTGTGTGGCAGCAGTTGTGGTCGCTTTGCCACTGACTAATGGACTCATTAGAACAGGAGCTGTGCACATGTTCTCCAGCTGGGCTGTCTACCAAACCCTCTGCTCTCATTAATGTTCTGCTGTCTGTGTGCGTAGGTGAGTGAGTTTGTCTCCTAAATTAAGTCAAGTTTAATGTTTGTGGGCCACCAGTGTGCTGTGCTTGGGTAATTTGTGTGCATGTTCAGGAGATTGGTTTCAAATGAGACCTCACATACACACACCTTCGTACTTGTGTAATATAGGCTAACTTTTAATTAATGTCAGCAAAGTCCTAGATGCGAGACTGAACTTTGCACAGTGTATAAATAAAAACAAGTTTTGTTATATTGACACATGATAAATAGGAGTGCAACGAGATTTCATGTCGAGTTAAAAATTATTGCTAACCCTGTCACATGACATTGTCTGGTTAAATTCTTACCAACGTTGTATTTGTGACTTTAAATTGGCAGGCATTAGGACCACGCTGTCCCCTCCCTAAAGCTGTGTTATAAGTGAAGCTCCCTCCGCGCTCCTGCAGCTACGTGCTGAGAAGAAGAGTCTTGCATTTGTTTAAAATTAAATTAATTTAATGCCAAGTTCACACTTTGCTTTGTCGACTTTGAAGCTGATTTTTTTTTTAATCCATTTGATCCAAGAGGAAAGAGTTGATCGAACTTTGAGGTGGAGGTGAAAAATATTTGGACTGTTCACTGCGTCTGCCTTACGCTCTCCATGCAAGCTATTTAATTATTTCTGTTTATCAGTGTGAGCAGATTTTTTTCCCCCTGTGATAAAAATTAGTTTAAAAGAACACACAGTTTGGAGTTTCACTCAAATGTCCACCAGCCCTGAATTTCTATGTCTCAGACTCAAACTCCTCTGAGGTTTTCTCAGATACACTATGCCCAAATTTATTGGGATTCTCTTGTAATCTTATTGTGAAACATTTGTAGCTGTTTTAATCATTATTGAGTGTTTTCTGTAGCTGTTTGGTGGCCACCGGTAACATATTTTGTTAACAAACTGTAATAAAAAAGGTGAAATAAGAAATCTTTTTTTAATAAAAAAAATTCCAATAAACTTTGTTTGATAAACAAGATATGTTGTGAAAAGTCACTTTCATTTTTCAGAATGAATATTTTGACGTACATTTGAAAAATAAAAATTATATATATTTTTTATTAACAAAAACAGTTTAGCCCTTTTTTATTCATTCAACCTTTACATACAGCTTAGTCTCATTGAGTCATGAGGACTCATTTTCAAGGGAGACTTGTTTTAACCAAAAAACCCATACACAAAAAATATATAAATGAAAAGTAAATAAAAGTAGTGAAACAAAACAAAATAAAAATAAGCTACATTAGTGTTCATGTAAATAATGTCACCATTGTCAATGGTCGCAAAGAAAGTAGCAGTTGAGTTAAACAAGATCTATTTCTGAAAAAAATAAACCCAATTTTAATTTCAATTTCTGTATCAAGTTTTCAACATGAGGCTTAAAAGAGAGATGTGCATCGACTAAGATTCCCAAGTACAGTATTTGTAAGAATCGGCAAACTCAGTAGGAACACTATTCATAGATAAGATAGAAGGAAGGACTGCTGGGACTGACTTCCTGTTTGAAAACATCCCTTTGGTTTTATCAGCATTTAGCACCAGTTTGAGATGGAACAAATCTGACTGATGTTTAATGCAGACTGTAAAAGCTGGAAAACCTTAGCAGCTGGTTTAGCTCGACAAGAAACTACTGTATCGTCTGCATAGAAATGTAAGGATGCAGGAATGATCTGACCTACATTGTTTATGTAGATTGTAACAAGAGTGGGTCCTAACATTGAGCCTTGTGGTACACCTTTGATGACAATTAAACAACTGGAAGAAGTATCATTGTATCAAACACATTACCTCTGATCTGAGAGAAGCCTTAATCTGCTTTTTAATGCTGACCCTTGTGTTAATGAGTCTGACCCCCTTCTATGACCTGGAAAGACTCATGAGAAATCAGTGGAGATGCCAGTCAGTTGACTTTGTGGCTTAATATTTTATTTTCTAAAAAAATAGTTAAATTATCATCTTATTTCTGTGAGCCGAGCATTTTGTCTTGTGATAGAAGTGTCTCATTGGACCCTGAATGATAAATATTTTCTCTGCTGGATGTTTTCTTGCCAGCACTGACCTTGTTGACGTCATCTGCAACAATAACGAGTGGTGCTGCTCATATTCAAAAGGCTCAAGTTTGGCCTTGAAAATGCTGCTGCTACTCTTGCTTAACTGATTGAGCAAACGGAGCACCATTCAAGTGGTTGTGTTGCAGAAGAAATTAAACGTTCTTCACTGCAGTATTATAGATGAGCCATCCAAGGCACACAGAGAAAGGTCTTCAAAGTAATCCCATCATGTGGGAGCATATGCAGTGACTGAAGTTTATAAGGAAACTGGAGGTTTGCTCTCAAGGTTACCTGCAGCTGTGGAGGACAATCACTGCTGTGTCGACAGACCCGGACATTAAAAATTTATCAGGACTGGAGAAGAAAATGCAAAATAAAATGCAAGTTAAAGTAAAAATGAGGAGGAGGAAGTAAAAACCTTTGTTTGTAGGATCCCGTTTAACTGTGTTGTAATTTAAAAACAGGATGAATGTAATATTTAGAGAGAAGTGACAGCTTCAACTTTATTTATAGGTTTTGGAGTTTTTGGTTTGTGGTACAGAGAGGACAGGAGATACAAAGCGAGCAGCAGATGGTGTGTGAAATGAGGTGAGGCTTGTGTTCATCCCATCCAAAGCCTGGTGAGATCAACCTGTTTTTTTTTTTGTTTTTTTTTTAATGTTTTTTTTTGGACACCATGAATTCACCGTTCCTTGTATCATCAAATAAAAACCTGGTCTTGCTGAAATAACCGAACGTGAATCATCTGATTTGTTATAGAACAAGAATATGAACTGCCTACAGCCTTACTGATACAAAACATTATCATTTAGTTGGTTTAACACAAACTTGTAGTCTATAAATGTTTGTGTCTAAAATATCTTTAAATTTAACTTTAGCATTAAATAAGACATTAAAAATTAGTCAAACTTTATAGTCAGTTAGTGGTATATGTTGACATTTGCGTGTTTTACCCAAATTTTAATTTTTTGGGCACTAATCCTTTTTTTAACCTCCATTTTCAGTAACATTCTTTAAATATTTGGAAACACACAATTTCACATCTTCCACAACAATGAGAGGTATTGTATTTTTCGCCGTATAAGTCACACCGTTTTGCTTAAATTTGCGAGTCCTGCGACTTATACACCAAAGCAACTGATATACGATTTTTTTTTTCTCCATATTTTATAACCCAATTTTTTGCTGATATCTGACGATTTCATTCATTCTGACATGGAAAATATAGAATACTACCATTTTCAGCTGCTACAGGGCTCTTGAGCAATATGGCAAGCCAAGTGTGTCATTAATAGGTAAAAGTGGCTATTAATGGTTTGGCTTGCCATAGAAAGCCACCTTCGTCTTGCTCCAGAACTCCTGGAGCAAACGTCAAATCAGATGCATTTTGCCGTGCCGCCCAGGTGAAATGCAGCTGATTTGACCATTAAAGTGCAATTTATTCAGGAAAAGTTCAACTGAGACACACCTTTATTATAATGTAGAGCAAACAAATAATTGTTTTTAAGTGTTAATCTTGTTAAAGTCCTCCCATGCCTGCTCCCGCAACCGCAATTTGTCAGCCAGTGGATTTTTGGCACAACGCAGGCCCACGTTTCCAGGTGGTCAGCAGTGACGTACATGAGATGCGATTTATACGGTGAAGCGACTTATTTATGTTTATTCCACTTCATTAGACATTTTTGGACTGATTCAACTTATGTGGCAGTGCAACGTGTACAGCAGCAAGTACGGGATGTTTCTTTGTAGAAAATGATAAACACAGCTACATAAACACTTATTTTAAATCTCACACTGATGCTGGGTTTCCCACCAAGTCCTGACGAATCCCAGGCGAGGAACAAAAGATTTTGCACTAAGGATTGTTAAACTTCGACCAGGGTTCGTTAGTTCTGCTCCCTGACATATAGATAAAAACGCACACACATATTGTTGGGTACGGCGTCTCTAACATCAAGAAGTGCATCAGTGGATGCATACTTTAATTGTAATGCTACGGTGCTCATGTGTAGATGTTTGGCGTTTTGTTTGCTCATACAAAAACTCCCAGCACCCTCCCATCTTGCTGTCCTTCACTAAAGTAAAAGTGTTTTGTGTGTGTGTGTATGCAAGGAGCTTAATGGCTAAGCTTGTGTCAATCCGGTGAAACGTGGCCATTCATATGATAATAACCAGGCAGAAGAGAAGACAATAAATCGCTTCACGTCTTCTGAGACCGTTCGGAGAAGTGAGGAGAAATCTGGAAGCTTCAGCTGGGACTCAAATCTCCAACACCAGAGATGAAGAGCTTCTGGTCATCAAGGAGAACGCTGGAACTGCTGCAAGCTGTGTTTGTCGAGTGGAAGGAAGCTGTAATTTCAGGATGTTGGATGGGAGTCAGGTACTGTCTTGTTTGAGCACTTTGGTGGGGCTGACAGGAACTGACAGACTTGTCTTGGATGCAAGTTCAGCTGCATTTGAACTAGATAAATAAACAAAAACCTGATAGTGTCAGGTTAATTATACCAGTTCATATATACTGTACATTATATACTGTATATGGTGTGTATATACTGTATATATATATATATACT
>JARVGV010000280.1:16027880-16038824 GCA_031762435.1 Hypsolebias longignatus | reverse complement strand
AAGGAAAGCTCCTATAACAAACAAGGCATTTCAGGCCACATCATCATCATCAGCATCATCGTCATCAGACCTCCCAGGCCACGCCTCCTCTGATTGGATAATGTTGCAGTAAGAGTTAGATCATTTCCAGCCTCCTCCAGAATGGGGTTCCTGCAGTTATGTAAAAAAGTCCATAAGAGGTGGTTACACAACTGCTTCTGGAAATTTTTGATAAAACTTTAGAGTTTGTATTGTTTTTGTGATTCCAACATGAGTGTGAGGTTTATTTATTTAAAGTGTTAGAATGAATGCTGGGTTAGTTTGAGAAAACAGGATTTTTTACAATTCCTTGCTTTTGTTTTCATAATAGCTAAAGTCTGATATTACCTTTTAAAGCACTTGTTAGCGCCTGCTCAGGAGAACCATTCAGTTTTAGCAATATTTTACAATTTCTAGTGGCTTTTTAAAAAAATAAATATTTTTTATTCTTTTTCAGAATCCTCTTGGTAAGCAGTCTCTGCATTCTTCTTTGTGAGGTGCTCACTTAAAACACATCTGTACCCTTAAGTTTTTTTTTTGTTTTTTTTTTTACAACTTTTAGCAGTTCAATTTTGTGTTTTGTACTCACAAATCGAACAATGATATTTGGTCTTTTGTTCCGTTTATCCAAGCTTGTATTTTGTTTTTGTGGCACTGTGTAACAAGCAGCAATAGTGTACAGGTAGTCCTCGGTTTACGTTTCAGTTCCGTTCCTACGGGCCGAACGTAACCCGATTTGAACGTAAACCGGAATTGATCGCACGTGGCGATTGTTAGTCCGGATTTTGACGGTAAACCGCGAAAATACATGTAAATGTATGCTAACGCTGCACTGCACACCCATTTATCGTCATGGGACTGAACACGCTACACCACACATTCATCTATAAACACATATAAACACTATAAACACTATTTACAACACTATGTACAACATCCAAGTGCGTGCGTAAAAACGTAATGACACATTTAGACCATTCGGGGGTCAAACGTAAGTCCAGAAATTCGTAAACCGGTGACGTTGTAAACCGAGGACTACCTGTATATGTAAACACTTAATCTGATCAGTTTATTCTGTTTGTGGAAAACTGACCTAACTGCGCATGTGTAACCTATTTATACCTCATGTATTTCCACCTGGCTACATGATTATATGTAGGGGACGCAATTGGTCGGTGAGTGACACAACATTTCTATTAGACACTTTGAAAGAGCTCAGAATGATCTGTATTACCTGTAACTCAGTCAGGGAGTACAGCAACGTCTCCACTGTCATTAAAATCTGGCGCGGGTCCATTTTGAGTAATCAGGTTTGTTTAAGACCATCACGGAAGTAGAACTTCTGTGTGTGTGTGTTTTTTTTAAGGAGAGTTTACCACTCTGCACATGTCAGTACTTCAGAATAAAAACCCACTGCATGTAAACGCTTGTCATGATCAGATTGTGCCCATGTAAATGATACATTCAAATTATTTAATCTGAATACATTTCAATCTGATCAAAGAATTTTGCGCATGTAAACATAACTACTGAGTAACAAAGTTCATGCTCAATCATCCTGGTTGTGGCTGCCTGCCTGGGAGGAATCGATGAGGGACAGGACAGACCCCAAAAACCATCTTAGCTCCGGCAAACTGGTTGTTCCAATTAAGGAGTTTACTGCTTGGTGGGAAAACAGTTTATTGGAACTCCTCAGACTGATGAAGACTTCCGGATAGAGAGCGAAACGTTTCTATAAAAAAGAAAATGTACAGATGACCCGACTGAGAATTATTGGATAACTACTGAGTCTCACACATAGGACTCTTGCAAACTTAGAAGAACTTCAAAACAAATTAAAAAACTTCCAAACAGGGGAAAAAAAAAACATTCAGAGGGTGAAAATGGCAGCTATAACCTATTTGTTTTATTTAATATTAGCCCATTTATATTGATCTCAGAATAAACTCTTTATTCTGCGCTTACAGCTCAGCTCAGACTTTGGATACAACTATAGAGTCTGATTGCAGATTAGTTTATTAATCAAGCCCTTTTTTGTCTGTGTAATGAGTGTAAATCCAGTCAAAGCCAGTTCTTTATAAGTGAATGTCACTTTTCAGTCAATTATATACTGCAGTTGTAAAATTTGATTTAGTTTTCAGGATCTAATGTATAGTTTGAGTTGTAGTGTAAGTGCTGTATTTGCTTTCTAGGAGGTGACACACAGACGTGTATCATCATAATCCACACCGGTAACTGAGTCTTGGCATCAGACAGGTGATATAAATTCATCAGGGCTCGCTGCGAACCAATAAAGATATCTGTTGTGACGGAGCAGACCTCTGATTGGCTCAATGTTGTGTGTCTGAAGTATGTTCTGCCCGGCAACCGGGTCTGTTGTCCTGGCATGTTCTATAGACATATTTCCCCAGGGAGCTGAGGAAAGGCTGGTGTGCGACTGGGCCGTCAGTCCAATTTAGGGGACCAACATATATTAATGTGTCAATCTGCGCTCTTAGTATGAGGCGCGTCAAACTCAAACAAATGCCCTGCAGCAGTTTTTTTTTATGTTGGATTTCATTTGTGTCATGCTTGGTTGCAGAAATCTCTGTAAAACAGATTTGGTTGAAGCAAATGTTGCTCTGCACAGCTGTTTGTGTTGCTGCTGATGCTGCTGCTGTGTGAGAGTTGCTGACTGTGTGGAGTTCAGTGATCCACAGTAAGCTGCCCCTGAAAAGCCCAGCTGTCTCATAGCTGTCTGGTTGGATGGGTTTCATGGGCCAGCCAGGTAAATCCAACATGTCACTGATAAATGTGTTGTGCCAGGAGTCTGTCCTCCATTTTTTGTACTAGAATAAACAGTGACTCCATGCAGCCCAGTGAGTCGGACTACACACACAAAAAATAAATAAATAAATTAAAAAAAAACCAACAACACAAAAACAGAACAATAAAAATTATCATTTTTTTTTCTTTCTTGCCTATAGGGTTAACTATCAAAATTTACATGACAGCATTCTTACTTTCATCTATTTCAGTTGTATTTTACCTCATTCATACTGTGAGATGGTCATCTGAATATATTAAGTTTATTTTACACAACATGTGCAATAGGAGCTTCAGAGGAAGAAATTAAATCAGTGAATGAAAGAGGACCATTATACCATCGGATATAATCTTACTTTATCTTTAGTTTCCTCTTTGATGCTGATTATCCGGTAACTGAGAGAGCTGTAAATTGTAAATGATGGATTGGTGTCAGAATCTTACAGTTCACAACTAGAGAAATTGCATTTCCTGTAAAAATGCAATGTGAATGCTTATTGCTGAATAATTTGCATAAAAAAACGCTGAAAATTTGCTAAAACTTGTTGAATTGTAGCTGAAATAGAAGAACAAGCTTAAATTAGCATAAGAAAGCTGAAATACCACATATTTGCTGAATTAGGGTTTAATAAGCAGAGATGAGCATAAAAATGAGGAAATTAGCTAAAAAGTTTAAATTGGCACACACACAAAAACAGCTGAAAAGTAGCTGAAAAGGGAGAAAAAAATTCTTAAACAATCAGAAAGTAACAGAAATAGCTGAAATCAGCTAAAAATATGGAATTAGCTGAAAAGGCTAAAATAGCATAAAACGGCTAAACAGTAGCTGAAAGCTGATAGCAGAAAAACGTGAAATGAGCATAACAAGCTGAAATCAGCAGAAATAAGTTAGGCTGAAAGGAGCAGAACTTACCACAAAATACTTGAATTTATCTGAAATTAGCTGAAATTAACAAAAAAAAAATTAAGTAGCTGGTAGAACAAGCTTAAATTAGTATAAGAAACCTGAAAGAACACGTTTGACCAATTAGGCTGAAAGAAACAGAAATGAGCACAAAAAAAGTGGAAATTATTAATTGATAACAACAACAAAAAATAAATAATAAACAGCTGAAAAGTAGCTAAAATAGACAGAAGCTGAAATTACCAGAAGAAAGTGGAGAGAGCATATGTTTACTGAACTGGGCTGAAAAAAGTTGAAATGAGTGCAGAAAATGTGTAATTAGCTGAAAAGGCTAAAATTAGCATAAAACACTAAATAGGAGATTAAATAATAAATTCAAAAAAGCTGAAACTAGCAGAAAGAAATTAGAAGGAGCACAAAAATGTTGTCTTTAGCAAAGGAGCTGGAGCACAAAACAGCTGAAAGTAGCTGAACGTAGCTAAAACCGCAGTGTACATTTGCAGAAGAAAGCTGAAAGAAACAAACAAAATGTGAAAGGAGCAGTCAAATGTTGAAAACGGATCTAAAGATTTGAAGGATGTATAATGAGCTCAATTCATTTTCTATGAGGAAAAAAAGTGGCAGAAAAGGCTAAATGTTTCAAAAAGCTAAAGTTGCACCAGCACCAAAGTCATAGCACCCTTCTCCTGAACGAGCTGAATGTTTTGATTTATGATTTGTTGAAATAGCACAAAAATTGTGGAATGAGAAAGATGCAGAAAAGTGGATCACAATAGTGTGACTGCTTCATAAACGTTCACACTATTAACACATTGAGGTAAAGTTTGAACTCTGAGCTGAATCACCTCCCTCTCTTAAATCTGTGAAATTTGCTTTGCTCTGAAAACTTGAAGCCAGTTGGAAAGTTCATTATAGGCTGGATTAATTAAAGTGTATACTCCCTCAGTACCAAGTTATTATATTAAAGGAGACCAGCCTAAGAAGGGATTACATTAAGCATGTGAATACTTAATTTAGTTGAGCAATTTTTAGCACCATTGCTTTCTGTTCAGTTATGCAGCTCTGATTTCTGCTACTGAGTCTGGGCCCTAAGCTGTTCTCTACCTGCTGTGGTGCTGTCTCTCTCCAGGTGTAGATCCATCTCTGCAAATCGACAACAGGGTCCAGGCCTCCTCCCAAGCTGTTCTTCCAGTTTCCAAACAGAACAGGTCCCGGGCTGCCAACGCCCGGGATGAACGCTTCAGATCAGGTAAAAGTTTTAAAAAGTCTCAATTTCCTTAAATTTTCTACGTTAAGTGATCCTGTTATGCACGTTTAACCATGTGGATGTGTTCTCTTAGATCTGCACACGGAGGCGGTCCAAGCAGCTTTGGCAAAGTACAAAGAGAGGAAGATGCCCATGCCCTCAAAGAGGCGATCAGTGCTAGTTCAGTCGTCAGTGGAGGCATGCACGCCCCCAGGTGAGACCTTTGCTCCTGCAAACACAGTTTGTGTTAGGATTTATGGTTCCACTGGTCATTTGTTTCAAACGTTCCCATGAGCATCAGGATGTAGGATGGTGACGCTGATGTGTTCAGTGACTTTAAATGTTGCTGCCAAGCATTTGCTACTGGAAAGACATGCATTTGGATGAATGTCTCCATTCTTTGTGACTGTAAGGATTTTGTTTTCACTGTTACGTCCGCAAGCAGACCTTCCTACACGAGCTGCATAATGAAGGAATAATCAGATTCGTACTGTCAACTCTAAATGTCGACCTTTTGCCTGCTTTGATAACCATTTGTATTGTGTGGGCAAGTTATTAGAATTTTTTTCGTTTTGTTGCATTAGGAAACTTCTGTTTTCAAGGTTCCTTAAAGCTCTTTATATTTTTTATAATTGGGTGTGAGATTTAACAAGTGTCTCAAATACTGCAAAGAGACTTATCTTTGGTGTAAGAGGTAGTGGAGTCTAGAGGCTCAAGATTTGGATTGAGAGAGGACACACTGAAGGAGGAAGTTACCAGATTATGAGCTTCAACACTGGAATTTGAATAGAAGTGAGAGTCTCTCCTTTATTTTATTTCTGCAAAAGTTCTGATGGATTTATACTCGAATGAGATGTGTAGGCATGGCCGACAGTTTTTATCAATATCTGCAGGAACAAACAATGGAGATCCTGGATTATAAGAGATTCAAACAGATTCTTAAGATTACACAAAGGTTTGTCAGGAACCATAAAACATGCTGGGGCATTTAATTTGTTGTTTTTCTTTCTTGTAAATTATTTTATATTTATGGAAAACCAGTAATAATCAGACCTACAGTGTGGTCAGTTAATAGCATTTTGATTTATTCTAAGAGTGGAGGTCTTTTTGCCTTTGTACAGAAAACAAAATAAAAAAAAAATAATAAAAAGACATACATAATATATACATGTAGGACTGCAATTAGAGAACACTTTTGGACAACTTCTTATTCATTTAGATGCTTTATTAAACTATCATTATTATTATTATTACTATTACCTGTATTATTATTATTATTATTATTATTATTATTATTATTATTATTATTATTATTATTATTATTATTATAGTTAGATGGAGGAGGATGAGTCGCTATGTCTAGTTGTGTTTTCTAGTAGGTCACAACAGTATTCATTTTCAAGTATCTTTAAAAAAAATCAGTAGAAATGTCATAAAAATATATTTCTGTGCTCATACATGTGCAGCTCAGTTATGGTTCAGGTTGAGTCTGACAAAATAATAAAGAGGTTATTATTATAAGTCTCCAGAACAGCTTTAACTTTACATTATTTATGCCATTGATGGAAGTTTTACGGTAACTTTTTTTTAATTTTTATGCAAAGAGGTTAACAACTAGACTAAAACCTTATTTTAATGTTGTTTGCCTGAAAAAATATGTAATTGGTTTATAATATTAATGGAGTTTAGTAGTATGTCTGCTTATGTAGCAGTGTGATGTTATTACACTAGATTGTAAAACAGGAAGTTTATTGTGGTAGGAAATTATATGAACACTGGCAGCTTTTATTTTGAAAAGAGGACAGGTCCACTGCAAAACAGCGGGTAACTTCCGGTTTTGGAATTATGATTTTATTTGTATTTAATGTGTTATGATTGTAGATGTGAGTCCTTATTTTTACTGTTGAGCATATTAAGTTCATAAATTGTTATTTTGGGTTTCAGTTTGGTATTTGAACAGATAAGTTGAATGGATCATACCATTATGGTAGGTAAATTGGTTTTACCCGCCCAAAAAAAAAAGTCTCTTTTCTCTTGGATTTCGTGGGAGAAGGCGCTGTGGAACAGTGATGAAATGCAGGAGCATTAAAAGTGCCTTCAAATCAGCTGTTGTCTAGCTGTTATTCCTACAAGACACAATGCAAAATTAACTACGCTACACTTGCATCCTCCATTGTATCTTTAGATTTGTATCTTTACCTCAGATTAGTCCATCACTGCACCATGCTTCACTGTTTGTACCTAATTCTGTCGGTTGCAGACACTGATTCCTTTCTCTGTCCTTCAGTGTTTTCCCATTCTTTATGCCTCTATTTCTACTTTAAATGTATTTTCTGACCCTCTCCTTCCCTCAACCCCCTGTGCAGCTGTGTCCAAGCTACTTTAGACTGATAAAGATTGGAGACAGGCAGCAGAGTAACAAACAGAATTTTAAATGTGAGATAACCCACATGAGTAAAAACAATAAATTAACAGCCTCTACAAGAAGAATCCAAAGAAAAGTAGTAGGGATTTTAATAATGTCTCAGTTGGTTGACTTCTAAATATATTCTGAGTGATTAGGAAGATTAACTATCTGAAGACCTGTTAGTGTTGATCATACACAAGCTCAACAATCAACCATCTGTCTGCTTTGTTATTGTCTAATCTAGCTCATGCGCTTTTTTAATTAAATATTTGTTTTTACTGTTTAAACTTTTTAAATTTTCAAGATTTTTGATGTACATTTGTATTTTTTCCTTTTAAAATTGATGTTTAGGTGCCACTGTTTACATAAAAAAGTGATCTGATGTTACATTTAAAACAATTTAAGCTAATGCTTATTTTTCTTCTAGCCAACCTTTTGCACTCAACTCTTTGCAGAACATGAATTTAGGGCAATCCTGCTGTTGTGTAACTTAAATGAACTTGTCTAAAGTACAGACATGTTTGAGAGATAAAAATAAATAAGTTCATTTTACACAGATACCACATTGCTTTGAAGGTTTTCTTTTTTGACAGTAGCCTCCAGAGAGAGAAGGCTGAGATCAAAAGCCAGATTTTAATTTATATTACTTGAATATTAGTTGACCTATTATGCATTCCTTCATTTTTTTTCATATATTGTGGATGTGGAAAGTTAAATATTTCTTAAGTTTTAGATAATTAGACAAATTAACACTTTGCAGCTAAGCTAAATGCTAAGCTAAGTATACAGTGTATTTATATTTATATACTAGTAGTTTTTATTTCTTCTAAAGGGCGTTGTTATGCAGATAATGAACAATTAAAAAAAAATCCATCAACTGTTTGTCTAATTGTCTTCATGAGTCAGACATTTGAGTTTAAAAGTTACATTTCTAATCATGAATGAAATATAGTACATTATTATTTTTGGTGGGTTTAGTTTACTTTCAGAGTTAGCAATAACAAAACTATCTGCAAAGGTTTGTTAGAATGTAGGCTGAGCCCATAAAGATGTACGGCAACTGCCTGCTTCTTATAGGGGTTTTATTGATTTAATAAATCACAAGAAGCTATGGTGTTGAGTCATAAAAAATATGTAAAACTTGAAATAAGAACAGTTGATCCCCTTTAACACTCATTCTAAATTTACTATGTTTTGTAGTATGTTTCATCATGTGGGGCCGAGATGGGATAATGGTAGGTCAGCCATCCTTGGTCCAGAAAGTCACAGTGACTCCCAGCCATGAGCAAAACACCCAATCCCTAATTGCTCCCCGGGCACTTACATAGCTGACCACTGCTCCACCTGGGTATATCTCACATGTGATGGGTTGAATACAGAGAACTAATTTCCCTGTTGTATGGGAATACTGTATACAATAATGACAATCTAAAACTCCCTTTCCCTTCATACAAAGAAATTGTTACATTCATACACTCAAAAGACACTCCTCATATGAGCATTTAAACTTTTGAAGACTGCAGTTTTATTTAGTGTATGAAATTCTCCTCTACTTGCAGTAATTGCATTATAACAAAAAAAAAAGTGTTTTAGTCGTACGTCGTTTAAAATTAATTGCTTCTCAGAATTCTTTTTAGCTTCCATTACCATGAGAACCAGTTTGGCATCAGGCCTGCTTGAATGTACCTTACACTGATCGTATAAGTAGATTATTGTATCATCAGCATATGATGAAACCATTCAGAATTGTTCCATCTTGATTTAGTCATGGTGAGATCTTAGACAACCCTATGTTTTTGTCCACTAATATGGCACTGCCCTGGTTTGACCTGTCAAACACAGATACCTCCTCAGCATCAGAAGACGAGGGTTCGCTGCGGCGGCAAGGACGCCTACCGACCTCCACGCCCTACCAAGGTCACAGCCACCCAACCGTAGAGCACTGGTTTAACAGAGTCATCCAGGGTTCATCCACTTCATCCTCCGCCTCATCCACCTCATCCCACCCGGGAGGGAGATCTATCACCAACACCACTACCCACGCAGCCCTCAACGCCAACGCCACAGCGACTGCACTGGCAGACCTTATGGCGCACACCCAACTAGGTCAGTAACGCACACAATCTCACACAACATATGTTTTAATCAATCTGGGGTTTAAATTATATCCTCTGGTATACTGTTAGATACATACCCTTGTGAACCAGAGTCTGAAGTCTAAGTTTTGCTGGCTTCAGCAGACATTTAGGGAGCCAGTCCGATTATTTTTTTATCCTATCGGTGATAAAATATTTACCTGTATTATGGCAACTTACAAAAATAAAATGAAAAAACAACTAGGGTAGTTAAATCACAGACTGTTTTCAGGCTTAGTCTTCCTGAAGATACACTAATTGTCTTGATGACGGCACTTCAGAGAGAATCAATGAGAGTTTCAACTCACATTTCTAATTAGTTGTCACTGCCTGACATCTCAGTGTCATTCAGCTGTGATGTGAGAAAGCTCACAGCCTTATCTCGGTCAAAACTGCTTGTTCTGTGTTGCCTTTTGAGCATCACAAGTGAGTCTGTGATTCAGTGGATGTATCACCATCAGTATCTACCGGTAGGTGTGAGATGGTGTCTTCCAGACTTGTGTGTGTCTGTGTGTTGTTGGCACAACAATATCCTCAGGATGAAGCTGTCTTGGTTTGTTTGTTTCTTTCCATCTCATCTTTATTTAAGGCTGCTGTTATAAATTTGCTGCAGTGACTACTGAGATAAAAAGCTGTAAATAAGTTTCCAATATTACCATGTTCCCTAGCCCCTCAGCCATCATTCACTTCAGCTTCTGGCGCCTTGCTGTCATACATGTATACAGCTTTTTGTAGATAATGTGAAGGGAAAGGCAATTTTTTAGGTAAAATGTCATGTTGCAAGAAAATGTTTATTCAGTTTTTGATTGTTTTGAACTCAAAAACAAAGACATTCAATATCAAAAAAAGGTTCAATACAGAAACAACTGGACTTTATTTGTAACAGAAGACGTTACAAATAAAGTCCAGTTGTTTCTGTATTGAACCCTTTTTTGATTTTATCATGTCCTGGATGACTGAGAATCTTCACCAGCAAAGACTTTCAAGGATTCAAGAATTCAAGATTCTTTGTTGTCATTCGCATCACATGTGGTATATGTGGTGGAATGAAATTGTGAACACAGGGTCACAATTAAATCCAACAAAAGTATAAAATGTAAAAGAAAAATAATAAGATCTAAGATGAACTAAGTAAAACGTTAACTGACATATTTCAACCTTATTGTGTTTTTATTTTTATTTTTGTCACACCACAAAAACAGATGAGAAAAAAATATATACAGTATATACACAGCAGTGTTTCCTCTACCATTATATAGGCGGGGCGCCCCGCCCCTTCAACAGAACCGAGCGCCCCGCCTACCCAACGCTCCAAACACCTGTCGGCACTGACGTAACGCTAAGCTAGCACTCACAATGCAGGTGCACTAGCTGAAAACCTAAAAGCAGCCTCTTCCCTCATGCTGAACACTCACACTGACACACACAC
>JARVGV010000280.1:16014664-16024843 GCA_031762435.1 Hypsolebias longignatus | reverse complement strand
CAAATCCCATTGAGATCACAGATCTCTTTTGCAAGGGAGGCCTGGGCCTGAAGGCAGCCTAACATGCATGTTTTTGTACTGTGGGAGGAAACCGGAGTACCCAGAGAAAAGCCATGCAAGCACGAGAAGAACATGCAAACTCCACACAGAAAGACCCCATGTCCAACCGAGGACTGAACCCAGGACCTTCTTGCTGTGAGGCAACAGTGCTAACCACTGAGCCATCAAGCTGCCACAAGCTGCCACAAGCTACAATGGTCCGTTCGCTCATTTCAATATCATTTGTTGAGTTCTCAGCCTCTTAACTTGAAAATTTCCATCAAAAACATTACAGGAAAAAAAGATGAAAAGGGAAGTAATCTACTGTATTTATACTAATGATCGCCACTGCATAAAAAAAAAAAAAATAATAATAAAAAAAAAAAATAAACTATACTAAAGGCACCCCAAAAGCTTGAAAGTGGCAATTAGGATATAGTCCCTTCCCTCAAACTTTATGGGTTCAGTATAATTAATGACTTACTCTTACTGCTTCAAAATAATAATATTCTCCACAGTCCTGCCCCAGTGAAAGCACAGTCTTCTACCCTCACTCACTGGTCCCTTGGTTTAGTTCTGAACTCTGGTCCATGAAAGTCAAAGGTCGTTAATTGGAGCGACTCTATCAAAAATCTGGTCTCTCTATTAACAAAGACGAATACAAATCTCACACATTACAAGATCTCAATTACCTAAACCAAATCCACTTCCTACTCTGGCTTAATCTTCAAGAAAGGTAACACCAAGACTTTGTTTTCACTGTTGAATAATTTCCAACCCCTTGACTCTCCCCACTCTCATTTTTATTCAGCTGAAACCTGCAAATCCCTTATCTCATTTTTATGATAAACTCAAGAAAATCCATCAGTGTCTGTTTGGTCTCTCCATCGCTCTCCTTTTCACCTCAGACAAACACTTCCTGACTTTTAGCTTCCATCTGCTTCTGAATTTGCTGGCCTTATCCAGAAATCCAAGACCTGCACACACTCACATGATTGTCTCCCAGTAGCTCTTATCCCATCTCACCCTCTCTTCTACCTTTTATCTCTGCCATCATTCACTCTTCTCTCATTGTGGAAATTGTTACAACTCTTTTCAAAACTGCAATTGTCACTCCGATTTAAAAACAAAGTTTCTTACTTCAATAAATTCAGTAAACTCTGCTCCATCTCTAATCCCCGTCTCATCTTTTTCATTAAAAGGATGAGATGGGGATTATTTTACTAAGCAAAAATACTTGAAAAAAACAGTTGCTACTCTTTTTCATATTGCTTAAGACCTGTGGCCTGCTTAATAATGTGGAATGTTATTCTTAGTAGTTTTCCTAAAAATTGCTTTCAGTGATCCAATGAGTCATGAGACACATCACCATTCACAAGTTTGATTGAAAAATAATTATTTAAATCTTTATGGCACATAAATCCAACTTGCATCATTATTTGAAATAGTGTGTATACCATCATTATTGGTGTTACCCAGATGCACCTTGATTGGTTTTGTTCTTATTTCACTGGCCACACTCAGTTTATCCAATTCAAATCCTTCAGATCTCACTTCTCCCCATCCCTTCAGGTGTCCACCATGGCTGTGTCCTGAGGCCCCCTTATTTTCATCACTGACCATCTTGCTCGTGGCAACATTCACTGCAAATTAAATTTCTACTTTCATGCTTTACTGATGACACCTATCTCTTCTTATCCACCTCACCAATTCTTCTTCACTTCTACCCTCCTCTCTCATTTCTTGCTTATCTGAATTCAAATCCTGGTTCACTTGAAACTTCCTTAAACTAAATTGTGACAAAAATGAGTTCCTACTCATTGGTACTCTTCCCTTTCCAAAGTCAACAGTTTTTCCCTCACCACCAACAGCTCCTTGGTTTCACCTTACCTCAGGTTAAGAATCTAGGTGTCGGACTTGACAGCTCTCTATCATTTCACTCTTGTACCAATAATTATACCCAATCTGCACATTTCCATCCATAAAATTTTTTAATCGACTCTGCCCCTCCCTCTCTGCACACTGCTTCCATCCTTCCACTCTTCTTTGGTCTCCTTCCCAAATCCCTCAGAAAGCTTCAAATGATTCTAACTATATCAAACCACCTCATTTCACCACATTACCCTAGTCCTAAAGCAATTTTATTGGATTTTGGTAACATTCAGAATTCAATTCATTATCCTGCGCTACACATTCAAGGCCATCCACAACTTCACTCATCCTTAACTATATACAAGCTACTGCATATGATCCCCCTTCTCATTTTCTCCCATCTTTCTCTTCTTTTCTTTTCACCATGCCTTTTGTCCAACTCAGCACCATGGAAAACAGACTTCCTCTGCTGCCTGACTGCAACTCCCTTCCTCAACATGCCTGCAATATTCATTCAACCTTTATTTAGGCAGGCTAATCCCATTGAGCCTCGAGGACTCATTTACAACAGAGATCTGTTTTCAACAAAGAATGATGACAACAGTGGACAACAGTGACAACAATAGACAATCATAAAAGAGGCATACATATTTTTTAACAAGTTAAAATGAGATGTTAAAAATGTAGCAAAAACAGCTAGATTTAAAAGCAAATGTAGAAAACTAAAAACAGGAACATGTCTGCATTGTTCCTGTTTTTAGTTTTCTACATTTGCCTTATAATACATACA
The DNA here is from genome assembly GCA_031762435.1 of Hypsolebias longignatus. Taxonomy (NCBI): domain Eukaryota; kingdom Metazoa; phylum Chordata; class Actinopteri; order Cyprinodontiformes; family Rivulidae; genus Hypsolebias; species Hypsolebias longignatus. Next base: position 16,022,142 of record JARVGV010000280.1, on the reverse strand, counting down.
CATTTGCCTTATAGATGACCCGACTGAGAATTATTGGATTGTGTTTAGTCTTAAATTTATGTTGTGGCCTAATGAGCTGAGTCCTAATGAAAATTGCTTAACTTACTCTACAAAACCAGACAAGTTTAGTGTCTAGTATGAGTTCAAAACATCCCGGACGAGCCCCCAATTTATGCAACAACCAAGCTCATTGGGCCACAACATAAATTAATGCCTCTTCTGCATTGTAAAGCCAAGCCCTGGTTTACCCTTGCTCTGGTTTTATTTGCTTTCAGCGGAGTGCTGCCTCAATGTGAGCAAGATTGTCATAGTAAAACCATGCATATCTCAGCTCAGCAATAACTGTACCTCGTAGTTTAGTAGTTTAGCACTGGTGCTATTTTTTACATTGCCATTAAAAAAAAAAAAAATAGGAGTGCTCTCTCACACAACTAGCCAGAAACAAGTAGCTTACGAAAATGGCAGTAAGGAGCAGTCGCAGGAAGTATGACTTAACCGTGATGTGACACCACACCCGCACCCCCACCTCCCGAGTCAGTGGCCTGCAGTTTGCTGATGTCAAATCTGCTGCACCAACCCGGCCCAAATGGAAACCCAGGTCACAATGCATAAGGGCTGTTAGAGACTGAGCACAACATTCAAGAAGGCCTAGAGCTTGAGCAAACAAGTGAAGCATAGCTGTTGCATTACCTTTGCTTGACCAGTTTAGATTCAAGGTGTGTAACAGTCATTAAACATTTTTTAAAAGTAGCACAGTAGCTTTAAGTGTATAACCAGACATGGTAGATTATTCTATAAATATATGAACTGGTAATCATTTGTACAGCATCTGAGTGAATTGTAATGTTTGGATTAATATACCGGTAGTTCTTGTAAAAATACACCTATACAAACATGTCAAATTCTGTTTGAATGAAGTCGCTTAACTACAAGAGGGCCTAACTGGTACAAGAAATATGGAGAGAGTGGAAACCGTGTATTTATGAGTCATTTTTATGCCAGAAGTAGTCTGAGTGGTCTTGTGGCTGAGACCGGCAGACACGGCCAAAAGTTTTAACAGATGGAAGTGACATGCTGGTTTTGGTTTGTTTTTTTAGTAACAATAATTGAAATCTGGAGCAGCACAACCTTTATTCTTTAATTTCTATCTTTGAGAATATTAGGGTTGGTCAGTAAATGTAGTATGATCCTATACAGCATAAACCCTATACAGCATAGGTATATTTTACTGTGAAACCATATTTGTTTTAAGTTTATACTTAAACCAGTTTTCACAATTGTAATTAAATGTAGAGGCATAAATTACACACCCAGTAACACATTAATTATAGTTTGAGTGGCCGGGGCTCATTAATTGATGGTGTGTGTGGCCTATGTGTCAGGGCTTTCTAATTGGCCCATCAGGTGCTGCTGACCCACCCCCCACCCCACACACATCTAATCCAAATGCGTCTGTCTACATGAAGAGGCAGCATCTGTCTTAGTGAGCCATTTCATAGTACAAAAGATCTTACCCGCTGTGTACAGCTGTGGCTTTCAGCTCCTGTGGTCATCTGGAATGTCTGACACAGACCTCATTTTGGTCATTTAGGAATTCAGATGGTGAATACATTGTTTGGTGATCATAGTATGAGACTATACATAAAATATGAGGAAAATCTAACTGGACAACCTCCTGTCCTAATTATATTTGGAGTCTGTTGTGTCTTGTTTCCCCTCATTCTCTTGCTTACATTGTTATCTCTGCAAAGGTCCACATCTCCGAGATTGTGATGTTTAAATATGCCCTCATGTAGTTGGAACAAAACACTTTTGACTTTAGCCTCCCTTGTATTTGTGTATAAAATGGACACCTGTGGAAACACTTTTACAATTTACATGCTGCAGAGAGGACATCTTTGTTGCTAGGCAGCAGGCGAGGCGGCTCGTTGTTTCCTAACTTAATGTTTTATTAGGTTTTTGTTTTTTCTGGGAGAATCTTGTCTATTTGTCTGTGACCTCCAAGACTGTAGAGGACCTCATGGTCCACTGTTTTGTTGCGAGTGACGGCTCGTTGGCCTCTAAATCACCTTGTAATACCACACTGACCTTTTCTCCTGTCTTATCTGTCTTCCTCTTATCCATCGTTTTCTCATTACCTCATCAATCTCCTAATCTGTCCACACATGCCTCCACTCCAATATCTGCTTGTCCGTGTATTTTATCTGTTGCTCCCACATCTCCATGTTGCCTTGCTTATGTCCCCCCCCTTCACCCATCTTTTACTTGTCATCCCCTTCAAATTCATTTTGTAGGTGTTCCTGTCAGCAGTCGTGTTTCCAACAAAATCCAGCAGCTACTTAATACACTGAAGAGACCAAAGCGGCCACCATTGCGAGAGTTTTTTGTTGATGACTTTGAAGAACTCTTAGATGGTAAGCTCTGTTTAAAGGAATTGTTTCCTTTAATAACCCATAAATCCTTAAAATGTGCATCAATCTGACTCCCCTCTTCTTTTTGTAAAGCTTTCAGTTGAGTTGTGCATGTGCAGTCTGTGATATTTAATCCTTCTTAGTGACCTAATTGTCTGATAAGGTTAGTGATACGTGGTTAGTTTCTTTGTAAAACTATGATCACCATGTGTGAAGAGGAATTTATTAAGTAAAAACAGTGGGCTCACAGTCGGCCAGCCCTGCCCAACTATTTCCTCCATTCCAGCTTGGTATGCTGTGGGTTTTGGGTGGTCCTCTGCCATTTGGATAAACATTGTATAAATGAAAATATGGCGGCAGCAGCATCCCATCAGCAGGTAACACTAAAACATTCTGGTTTTAATACTAAAAGTTCTGGCTCAAAGGTTGTGGTGATCTTAGAATGGGCAAAATATCACACAGAGGTTAAACGGCAGCAGAGTCGACACTTTCTGTTCTTTTACAAAGGTGTTTTATTTGGCAAGAATACAACTCTAAGCTCCACTTTTAGTTTATTTATTATGTTTGAGATGGGGGGGAAAGCGAAATCAAATTACAGATTTATAGAAAAGAAGGAGAAAGAGGTTTGCGTTCAGCAAGCAATGGTGGTTTCTTGGGATTATTTCTAATAAGAATCTAAAAATATTTTTTTAAAACAGCAGATTTTCCTCATCCTTCACTCCACTTTTATATTTGTTTAATCTCCCCCTCAGTCTTGCCATTGTGCTTACATTTGTAATTTAAATGTACCTTCACACTCCATAAAGTCACTGGTCCACCTTCTTTAAAAGATTTATCAAAAGATTTATCACGTTGTTTTGTGTTTCAGTCCAGCAGCCAGATCCTAACCAGCCCACACCAGAAGGCCAGCAGATGAGTCCCCTGCAAGGAGAGCCTCTCGGGGTGGTCACCAACTGGCCTCCCTCCTTGCCAGCAGCCTTACAAAAGTGGGGCACCACTCATCCTAAGAGTCCCTGCCTTACAGCTCTGGACAATGCTGGCAAACCCGTCTACACACTTACCTACGGTAGGCTTCAACCTGGGATGAACGGACCCATAGTCAATTTGTTTGGAAAACAAGTTCAAGTTTATTGTCATTCGCATCATGTGGTACATGAAGTGGAACAAAGTTGTGTACTCACGGTCCCAGTTACACCCAAAAATGGCAAAAATATAAAGTATAAAAATAAACAGTACTGTATAAGGATCTAAGATCCACACTGAAATACATTAAATGAACACTAAATGATCTAAGATATACGCTAAACACTAATAATGTAAAACAATAGTGTATCAACAGCAGCCAGAACATGAGTTTGTCGTGAGCAGATAGATATGAATGACTACAACAGCATGAGATAATCAGCAGCATGAGATCAGCAGCACAGATAAGTCGCATATCAATTGAAGTGGCATTACAGTTTTTTTTTTTGTTGTTGTTGTTGTTGTTGTTGAAACAGTATCCGTTCCTATCATTCAGTGCTTCTTTTTTAAGCAGCACTAATATTATTGTTATTATTTTTTTTTTATTATTAAAAATGATTATCTGTGGGTCAGAACTTGTAAAATTGAAGAATACAGTATGTGGTTGACTGTGTGTTTTTTAACTTCTGTAGGTAAACTGTGGACACGCAGTCAGAAACTGGCCTACACTCTGCTAAACAAGCTGAGCTCCAGAAATGAGCCTTTGCTGATCCCTGGAGACAGAGTAAGTCACGAGAGGAGACCGTGTGTTCAGTCGTGATCTGATTATCAAATCGCCTCTGATTGGAATAACCACAAATGCGAAGAAGTGAGGATTGAAGTGCTGATCTTTGCAGATGAATGCATATCTGAACATTTTTATATCCATAAGGCTGTAAAGTAAATGTGCTGGTGACTTGTTTGATCCAGCTCCACGCTTAAATAAAAGAACAATTCCTGGCTTTATGCTGGAATAGATGCCAAGCCTCATTCATCAAACTTGCCGTTTACTTGTTTTTATCTTTCTGCTGACAAAACCATCTTGCTTTCAGGTTGCACTCGTTTTTCCCAACAGCGACCCAGTGATGTTCATGGTGGCCTTCTATGGCTGCCTCCTGGCAGAGCTGGTACCAGTTCCCATTGAAGTTCCACTGACCAGAAAGGTAAAGCCTCTTACTGGGTCTGAGTGACTTTTGACAGGTTTGTGCTGACCCCTGCTGGACACCTGAATGTTAAACATATGAAGGACCTTTAAGATCACCTGAAAAACTACATTATACCGACTGTAGTCAGTGTGTTTTATAGTATTTACCGGTAAATGTTACCATATTTTTCGGTCTATAAGGCACACAAAGTCCTTTAATTTTCTCAAAAATCAACAATGAACCTTATAATCAGGTATGAAAACTGACCCGTTCATTGATATGGCGCCTTATAATCCAGTGCACCTTATAGTCCGAAAAATATGGTATCTAAGGGTATCTAGTTTATAGATATTGCCACCATCTGAACCCAGCAGCGAACTTTGTCAGGATTGTTTGCTTGTTTGCTTTCAGATATATTGCGAAGCATCTTGCAGCTCACCCATCAGCTCAAAACTAACTATATTTATCCACGTTAGCTACACAAGCTGAATACTAATGTGTGTTTTTGATTGCCTTTATGAGCATGCTGTTGGTGCACGCTGTGCTGTAATCAAAGAGAGATGAGTGAAGTGAAATGAGTGATTTTACTCAAAATATTAGATGACGGGCCAACTGTTCTCGAGTCAGAAACTCATTTTCTCATTTTGACAGCTCTTATCACTCATCCTCCTCTTTGTTTCCACTGTCCTTTTCTTTATTTCTCTTTATTTACCTCTCTGCCAATTCCTTGGTCTTTGTGAGCTATGTCGTTTGCTCAGCGCGAGTGTAAGTTAATTTACACAGATATGAGTGAGGGAGTGTCAGATTTCAGGCATGGTTCTCGCCTCAGTCTGCGTTTGATGCACAGCAGTGGAGTTTTTAAAAGTGATGGGCTGTCACGCAGCCTGCTCGCCTGCTGCTGCTTTAATGTGAACGGCTCTGAGGTGTTTTCTTCCTCCATCAGAGTTCCTCCCTCCATCTAGTGTCATTTTTTTTTACATTCTGTCAAATGCGTATTTTCTCAAAGTTTGTCCTGCTCTGACTTTGAGCGTCATGAAGAGTTTATTGTCGTGTTCGGCAAAGTTTTAAAATCTCAAACTTCTCATCATCCTCGTTGTGCCAGGATGCAGGGAGCCAACAGATTGGGTTTTTGTTGGGCAGCTGCGGGGTCACGTTGGCACTGACCACTGATGCTTGTCAGAAAGGTCTGCCCAAAGCACAGACAGGAGACGTAGTCACTTTCAAAGGTACGGCTTGTTTTGCCTGCATTTTGACCATGCGGATAGTTTCTTTTTGGCTTCAAAGGATTTTGTATCTCTGTCTCTGCAGGCTGGCCACGATTGTTGTGGTTTGTGACAGATGGAAAGCACGTTGCAAAGCCTCCAAAAGATTGGTACCCTTCAATACGGGAGGCCGGCAATGATATAGCTTATATAGAAGTAAGTGCGGTTTCACAAAACATTACGGAGCATCTGAATTTTTTATGTGCGTTTTATATCAAGAAGTGCACTACTAATATTTTTAACCTACTAAATTTAACGTTAGCCTATTTAAAAGGCATTGTGTTTAATTTTTTTTTTTTTTTTAATCCAGTATAAAACCAGCAAAGAAGGAAGCACCATGGGGATCACTGTGCCTCATTCAGCCATGCTGGCTCATTGTCAAGCCCTCACACAAGCCTGTGGCTACACGGAAGGTGAGAAGGACTCTGCATGCATCAAGTTATTGTGCTTTTATCAGACCCTCCATTTTCTTTATTTTTTTATTCATTACCCTGGCACGGATAGTTTAGGACGAGAGTAGAATGATGATCCCTAAAGACGCAGGCTTCAGAATTTGTAAATACATTTAAGAAAAATTCCATGAAAATAAGCTGCAGACATAAGATTTTGCTTATTTTTGTCTTTCTTAATATTACAGCAAATCAGATGGCACAACTTGTTCATTAAATAAAACTTTTTTTTTAATATGCATTCCATAGTCTAACCCCTCCCTACATTAAAAAGCAGCTCGTGTACGCTCTCAGGTGTAATCAGTTTGATAAATGGGTCTGTTCAGTTGGTTATGTTTCAGGCTGTCAGACCTGGGTCACATAGTTGAAAAAGAACAAGAACATAAAGTGCTTTTTTCCCCTCTAGTGTCCCAGTTTTACTTTAAATAGCTCCTGTTGGGACCAGTAGACAGAAGTTGTTCTTCAGATCTGTTTCTAAAACTTAATTTGGATCCTCTGTTCATTGTAGGCTGTTCTGCTACAGAAATGACTGTATTACAGAACATTTTGTTTGTGAAGTGAGCAATGAATATTTTAGATTAGGTGTATCAAATCTTGTTTACTCATCAAAACATAATCTTTTTTCTGATTTTTTTATTTATTTATTTATTTTTTATTTGTAGCTGAGACCATAACAAATGTCCTGGATTTCAAGCGGGAAGCAGGATTATGGCACGGCGTTCTTACTGTAAGTTGTCTCCACACTCTTCAATAAAGCCTGAGGGACTGGGTTTAAGTTCAAGTTCAAGTAAACTTTGTCATTACCATCTCATGTACATGAGGTGGAACGAAATTATGTACCGTACACAGGGTCCCAGTTACACCCAAAAATAGCAAAATATAAGTACATGTATAAGAAGAAAGAGTGAACAAGGATCTAAGATATACAGTAAGATATACACTAGAACAAACACCAGACGGTACACTGAAAGATCCAAGATATACGCTAAACACTAATAATGTAAAACAATGCGGCATAACAACAGCAGCCCGAACATGAGTCTGTCTGTGGTGAGCAGATGGGAATGACTAGCTATGTTTACATGCGCAAAATTCTTTGACCGGATTGAAATGTGTTCTGATTGAATAATTCGAATGTATCGTTTACATGGGCACAATCCGTTCATGACGAGCGTTTACATGCAGCAGGTTTGTATTCAGACCAGAAGT
>JARVGV010000280.1:15989609-16004912 GCA_031762435.1 Hypsolebias longignatus | reverse complement strand
TGTGTGTGTGTGTGTGTGTGTGTGTGTGTGTGTGTGTGTGTGTGTGTGTGTGTGTGTGTGTGTGTGTTGCAGGTCAGTAAGTCTGTGTGTATCCTGACGACCCAAGCAATAATGAAGCTGCTGAAATCCAAAGAGGCTGCTGCTGCTGTGGACATCAAGAGCTGGCCCACAGTCCTGGACACAGGTTCACTTATAAACACAACATGATGCTTCATTTAGTACGCTCATCGTTGTTAGAGCGGGTTGGTTTTTCAGTAAAACCCATCTTTACTTTCTGCCCTTTGCCCCTCAGACGACCTCCCCAGGAAGAAGAACCCCCAGATATATAAACCTCCAACTCCAGAGATGTTGGCTTACCTGGACTTCAGCGTGTCCACCACTGGCATCCTAGCAGGAGTCAAAGTATGATCAAATGTGACGTCTTTAGTAGATGCTATGCTAATTACCTTAGCTTCCTCCACAGGCTCCGTTTTCACGCTCGTTTTCTGTCTGGTCTAGATGTCTCACGCTGCCACCAGTGCCTTGTGTCGCTCCATTAAGCTGCAGTGTGAGCTCTATCCTTCCCGGCAGATCGCCATCTGTCTGGACCCGTACTGTGGTCTGGGCTTGGCCCTCTGGTGCCTGTGCAGGTAAACCAGCAGCTCTAATCAAACGAACGACAGATGAATTAAATCAAATGTTTGTTTTTCTCCCCCTCCTTACTCCCACTCATTCTCTTCTTGCTGGTACTTTTGTTTTAGTGTTTACTCGGGCCACCAGTCGATCCTGGTTCCTCCTCTGGAGTTGGAGAGCAATGCGTCTCTGTGGCTCACTGCCGTCAGCCAGTATAAAGTACGAGTGTCCTTCTGCTCATATTCAGTCATGGAGATGTGCACCAAGGGCCTGGGCTCGCAGACAGAAGCTCTACGGGTCAGTTTGTTTCCTCATTTACAGAAATTTGAATCTTTAGCAATTTTCTACACAAACATTTACACCATTAGCTCCTTTTTACTCTTTAGGTTCTCATACAACATTTATGATTATTTTGTGTTTAAACACATTTTTTAACATACTGCACACCGTTTTTACCAGCTAATCTGCAAAACCAGCCTCCTGATGATGCAGATGATGATTTTAGTGGGAACTAGCTTACAGTTTGTTTCTTTCTCGAGAATGGGATTACTGAAATAGAGAAAATCTAAGAAGTAACATAAATATGATGAGAAATGATTTTCACATGCAGCTCTTACAACTCCTGCAGTTTACTTTTTATATTCCTTTACTGTTCATAACTTTAGCTGTTATAACCCGTCTTTCTTTCCCTTTTTCCAGCTGCGAAATGTGAATCTGTCCTGTGTGCGCACGTGCATGGTGGTAGCAGAGGAGAGGCCTCGTATATCCCTCACTCAAACCTTTTCAAAGATCTTCAAAGACCTGGGGCTTTCACCACGAGCTGTTAGCACCACCTTCGGCTGCAGAGTGAACGTAGCCATCTGTTTGCAGGTAAGCAGCCTGGGAGAGGATAACCAGAGACAGGAGGGATGGTGAAAACTTTTTTTTTTTTTAAATTTGCTTGTGCCCAGTTTACATAAAATAACAGGAGTGGGAGCTCTTTGAGTAAGTCTATGCTGGTCACAACAGTCAACCAGCTGTAGGTGGATGGATGGATGGATGGATGGATGGATGGATGGATGGATGGATGGATGGATGGATGGATGGATGGATGGATGGATACTTAATTACTTACTTTACTTACTTTTCATTCAACCTTTATTTATACAAGTTAATCCCGTTGGGCCTCTGGGACTCATTTACAAGAGAGGCCTGATTTTAACAAAGAGTGATGACAGCAGTGGATAACAATGACAACAATAGATAATCATAAAGGATTTATACAAATTCAGAATAACAAGTAAAAATAAAATGGTATTTAAACAAATGTAACAAAAATAAACAAAAAACAGCTAGGTTGTAAGTCGATGTAGAAAACTAAAAACAGGAACATGTCTGCATTGGGTTTTGCAAGGAACTTAGATGTTTAAAGCCACTTGGAGAGGTCAAGGTCGAGAGCTTCAGATCTTTTTGTAAGATGTTCCAGGAACTGGAGCGGAGTAGGAGAAGACCCTTTTGCCAAGTTCAGTCCTCACTGAGGGAACACCGCATGTAATTTTACTTACTTTACTTACTTATGGTACTTACTTTACTTAATTACTTTACTTTCTTATTTACTTGACTACTTATTTACTTTATTAATCCCGGGGGGGAATTTGTGGCATCCAGTAGCATTTTCTGGGGAAGATTAAAAAAAATAGAAGCAGGATGCACAAATTTGAAAAAAAAAAAAAAAAAGACAAGTATGCACATACACAAGGTGGTAGGGAGTACTACTGTACATTCATCAATAACCCTTATCTGTGTATACATACATACACATGTAAGCATACACACATGTATATGTACATTATATCTGTACATACACATGCATAAGTGTCTGGAGTGCTGCAGATTTATAAGGCTCTATTTTTACTGTACAGGGAGGAGTTGTAACAGTTTGATGGCTTGAGGGACAAATGAAAATTAAATTATTATTATTGTATTAATGTAAAGAAAAATTATTTAAAATCTGCTACCGGTAGTTACTTAAAAAGGATCATACAAACTTTAAAAAATAGGGTTATAATGTTTAGTCTTTTTTTTTTTTCACCTGATAATGAATAACTGATAGAATAACCAAGAGAGTTTTAATATTGTTTCATGCTTCGAGTGTTGTTTTTATCAGCAATTCAAAACTTTTTGAGTAAAGCACTCACCGTTTCTCAGATGATAATGTACCGGTTTTCCCCCCCTCAACCCATTTGTTGTTGTTGAGTGTCTCCCATTTACTGTATATGGATACATACATATATATCTTTATCTGTCCTGCCCTGTCCCGTCAGCCCAACAGGTTAGGGAAACTGGCTGAGCAGGTACTGTGGGATAAGAGTGGCTCTTTGCTCTGCTGCTGAGCTTGTGTTTGCGTCTGTGTTTGTGTGTGTGTGTTTTTATTTATTTTTTTGTATTGCATGATGTTTGAAGCTGCTTCGCGTCAGTTCACACACATACTCATTCTCCTTTTGTTGTGTTTCTCAGATGAGTCTCGGCTTTGCTTTTATTTTAGCTGATTCTTCATTGGCTTTTATCCATTCTTTATGAGGATTTACTGAGAACAATGCAATTTTATATTGTACTGTGAGTTAGCAGGATCAACTCTGCAAACAGGAAGGTCCCAAAATGTCAAATTAAAAAAGTATATTTAAATACCTGCTATGTTTTTTTTCATCATGCACTAAAAGGTTGTTAGGTTTTATGTAGAATTGATTTTTTTTTTTTAAACAGTTAATTCAGTTAAATCGGCCCTTTCTCTGTCTCTGTGACCTCACAGTACGACTGCCATTTTTCGCTCCATCCATAAACTGGCAAAGAAGCGATGGAAAACATAATTTGCTGTGACAAGATTTACTGCAGTAACGATGACGAATCCAACCACAGATGGAGTCGACATGTGCTGTAGAAATGGTCAGGTTCATCATTCCACATGTTTAATCAAAACATATGCTGCTCAGATTTTTTTTAACCTTTTTGAGAAAACAAACTGGAGCTGATTTATATTCTCCTGTGAGATTCTGCTGTTTTCTTACACTTGACAACATCAGAGGAGGTGAAACGTTTGTCTTTATCGGTTCAGTCGTTACTAATGTAGCCTGGCTGGTCGGCTTCTGGCTGCCTTCTGCTTTTTCAGCAGCTGTTTCATAACCAGCTTCCACCTCGTCCCCACCCAGGCAGCACACACAGCTGTAACCCGGTAACTTAAGTCCAGTTCGATTTGTTTCTTTTCTCTCCAGGGCACAGCTGGACCAGATCCCACCACTGTTTATTTGGACATGAGAGCTCTACGTCATGACCGGTAGGGGGCGCCATTGTAATGAAGTCAACACGATTCATTGACGAAATTTTAGTTTTGTGGTTTATTTTATTGGAATTCAATATGTTTAAATTGTTAAATAAAAGGCACAAGTAGATTTCAGTTATTTGAAGTTAATGAATTTGCTGAACTTGTCTTGGTTTGGATCTTCAGGGTTCGTCTTGTTGAGAGAGGGTCACCACACAGCCTGCCGCTGATGGAGTCTGGGAAGGTAAAAAATATGCACTAAAGCATGAGTTTGTGTTGTCAGAGTGAGTGACATGTAACTTACTTGAACATTATTATTATTATTGTGATACTTCTCCTTGTGTAGATCCTCCCTGGGGTGAAAGTGATCATTGCCAACACAGAAACCAAAGGACCACTGGGAGACTCTCATCTAGGAGAGGTACGTTACAACTCTGTATTTTGAGAGCTGAATCTTTTTATGTTATTATTTCTCACTGTGCGTTCCTCATCTGTGCACTTAACTTATTCAGTACCACTGTTTTGCTTAAAACAATTTCAAGATCTTAAGGTATTCTGACTACCGGTAAATGATTTACTCAAACACTTTATTCCTCAATCCCTAAAAAAAATGAAGTTTTAAAAGTATTGTATATAATAATGTTGTTGTAAAGTTTAATCATTTAAAATATACTGAACTTTAAGTAGTAATAAAACACAAATAAGGCTTGTTTTAAATATGTTTGATCAGTTATGTAACATAAAGAGCCTTTGTATAATCAGAATAAAAGACTGAAGGAACTCAGTTTCTCCTGGGGGAAAAATTGCATTTCCTGTGAACATGCAGTGTGAGTGCTTATTGCATAAGAACTTGCTAAAACAAAACAAAACACAGCTGAAATTAGCTTACAAAAATGTGCTGAAATGTAGCTAAAATGAAAGAACAAGACTAAATTAGCAGAAAAAAATCAGAAAGAACACATTTGCTGAATTAGGTTTAAAGAGGCAGAAATGAGCACTAAAATTAGAACATCAGCTAAAATTAGCAAAAAATAAATAAATAAAAAAACATCTAAGTAGCCAAAAAGGCATAAAGAAGCTTAACTTACAAGAAGGAAGTGGAAAGCGCTGAAATGAGCTAAACATTTTTTTAAGAACTAGCATTAGCTAACAAAGCTAAAATTTGCATAAAATGGCTAAATATTAGCTGAAATAGCAGAAAAAGCTGAAACTAGAAGATAAAGCTGAAAGGAGCTTAAATTAGCAGAAAGAGTTACCATTAGGCTGAAAGTAGCAGAAATTAACATGAAAAACTTGAATTTATCTGATAACAACTTAAATTAGCTAAAAAAAAAAATTCTGAAAAGGTAGCTGTAAAGTTAGAACAAGTTTAAATTAGCAGAAGAAAGCAGAAAGAACACGTTTGTCCAGTTAGGTTGAAAGAAGCAGAAATGAGCACAAAAAGTAGGAATTATCTAACAAAAAGCTGGAATTAGTAAAAAATAAAAAATAAAAATAAAAACTGCTGAAAGTAGCCAAACAGGTAGAAATAAGCTTAAATTACAAGAAGGGAGTGGAGAGAGCCCATTTTTGCCAAATTAGGCTGAAAAAAGTTAACATGAGTGCAAAAAATGTGGAATTAGCTGAAAAAGCTTAAATTAGCATAGACAGCTGACATAGCAGAAAAAGCTGAAACTTGCAGAAATAAGCCAAAAGGAGCATAACAAGCTGAAATTAGCAGAAAGATGTTAGAAGAAGCACAAAAATTGTAGTTAGCAGAAAGGGTCTGAAAGGAGCACAAAACAGCTGACGTTAGCTGGAAATAGTTAAAAATTAAATTAAATAATAAAAAAAGAAGTTTTGATATTTGTTGCATGATTTGTTGAAATAGTTTGAAAACTGCGGGACGAGAATTGTGCCAAAAACATACGAAAGAAAAATGGATCGCAATAGTGTGAATGCTTCATGTTCACACTATTATTGACACAACAAAGCTGATAATCAGCTCTGTGAGAATTAAATATGCATAGTTGAATTACATGTACATACTGTAGTTAAAGTTTCGCGACAAACAGTAACTGGGCTCACTGGAAGGAAAGATAAAGCTTATAATCTGTGCCTTTTACTACATCCACTTTAGAGCCAGAAAACGTCAGTTATTTTAGAATAGTGTACCATTATGCTAACAACTATTCATCATCATTTATTTGTGTTAAAGATCTGGGTGAGCAGTCCTCACAACGCAACAGGGTACTACACAGTTTACGGGGAGGAGGCGCTGCACGCTGACCACTTCAACACCAAGCTGAGCTTCGGAGACACCCATACGGTCTGGGCAAGGACCGGCTACCTGGGCTTCCTGCGGCGCACTGAGCTGACGGACGCCAGTGGAGGTGCGGGTGAGGAATGATTCGCTTCACCTCCTCTCTTTCTTTCTCCCATTAGTGCTTCTGTAAGTGAGAGATAAGCTCACTGTGTGTTTGTGTGAACGTCTCAGAGCGCCATGATGCCCTGTACGTGGTGGGCTCTCTTGATGAGACTCTGGAGCTGAGGGGAATGAGGTACCACCCCATCGACATCGAGACTTCTGTCATTCGTTCTCACAAGAGCATAGCTGAATGGTAATAAACTGCGTCAGCTGTAATTACAAAGTTATTACTTCCTTATTGCTTCCATTTACGAATCTTCCTCCTCTTTCAGTGCGGTGTTCACTTGGACCAACCTCCTCGTGGTGGTGGTGGAGCTGGAGGGATCGGAGCAGGAGGCCCTGGACCTGGTAGCCCTGGTGACCAACGTAGTCCTGGAGGAGCACTACCTCATCGTGGGGGTGGTGGTGGTGGTTGACCCCGGTGTCATACCCATTAACTCCAGAGGGGAGAAGCAGCGCATGCACCTCAGAGACGGGTTTCTGGCTGACCAGCTGGACCCCATTTATGTGGCGTACAACATGTGAGGACCTAACTACAGGGTGGGGGTCACCCCACCTCGTGTTTCTCGTCACTCCCACAGAAGACATCAGCCCTGGACTGTTCGGTGTCGGCAAGACCTCGACTGAAAGAAAAGGAGCTGTTTGTTTTTTAGCCTATACGGAGAAATGAACCAAACATGGATGCAAAACCTAAAAACATGCAGAACATTTAGAGCAGGTGTAAAACTGACACACACCTCCCACCTGCCTCTCCTGGGATTTTAGTTTCCATCAGCAAATAATAATTTCATGGGCATTTGTCTTTAACATGAGATTTTTGGATGTATGACCATTCCCGATTCCTTAAAGTGTGGACGCCTGAGAGCCGCACAGCAGGAGGTTCATGGTGTATACTAGTGTGCCATTGACGTTGATTATTTTGCCAGAAGAGAAAAAAAAAAAAAGGATGAATGTTAAGTGTGCGCTTGTGCCATAGAATAGAACTGAAGCCAGTACGCAAACCACAGAGCTTCCTGTGTAACTGCAGGTCCTATGCTTTTCACACAGAAAACCAGTTTAATGAGCAGGTCCTTCCATTAACAGCTGCACCCTCCATTTCTGTTCACATCGAACTGATGCTGCGACGAAGACGCACAGAGCTGTGGTGTTAGAAGGTTTGTGTATTTCTACTTGCTGTCATTAACCGATGTGAGCAGCTGCCCAATGTGAGTGGAACGGAACACAGAATTTTTTTGTATCTACCGGTACTAAAAAAAAAAACTCAAGTTTGCTGTTTGATGGACTAAATATGCAGCTCAGGCTTTTGAATGAACTATGGTTTTCTAGGTACATTTGGTTCATTGTTAATATTGGTAAATATTATTTACAGTTTTATAATATTTTTACAAAATGTTTTAAACAGCCTGTTGCGATAATTAATATCTATGAAATAAAGGTTTCTTCTTTTTTTAACCCAAGGCTCAGGCCTATTTCCATTAAGGTATTCCACAGGGTAAAAACCACTAAAACCACTTAAGAAATGGTATAATCTAGTTATTGTTAAATTTGACCATTAAAACCATTTTCTGACAGTCTTACTGTTGTGGGTCCTGCAGGCTCACTAACACCCAGCTAAGTGAACAGTTAATACACATTTTATTTTACAATTTTAATTCAAGTTCTTAGTGATGATTCTGTATTTGTGATTACTTGTTTCTCTAATATTTGTGAGCATCTGTTGGGGGAAAAAAAAAAATCAAACACCTTATCTGAAATTCACCCATGTTAAACTATGAGATGGATTATTTTAAATAGCAGTAATACACCTATTTGTGTTTTTACTTGTATGCATATACTATGTGCATTGAAATTAAAGTAGCTGTAAATACAGTATATATTTTTAGCTACATAAGATATATGCCATACATTTCAGTAGCATAGGATAGTTGCATGTATTTTTATTTTTATGAAAAGCAATTAAATTACTGACATTTTAAATAAGGCAATACATAAAACATTTTGTTGACTTGTTTAAGGTTTTTATAACTTCAGAAGCTCATGTCTGTAATGGAACACATTCCACACCAACAGCTCTAATAAAAATGACCCAAAAAAATCCATAAATATTTATGACACCAGCTGCAGTCTTAAAAATATTTGCAATATATTGACAGTAGAAAGAAATTCACACTTTCTCAGTAGATGACAGTGGCATTTGCTTCAACTTTTTGTATAATTATCTTTCCATGACCCAGACTCAGTTTGTGAGCATACTGTTATGGTGCTCAGATTTTTGTTTTCCCCCAAATTCATTCAACCTTTATTTAGGCAGGTTAATCTCATTGAGCCTCGAGGACTCAAATGCCAATTTCCGTTGGGAAGTCAAGGTGCACATAGGCCTGTCATGATAACACATTTTGCTGGGTGATTACTTGTCTCCAAAATTATTGCGATAAATGATAATATTGTTTGAAATTCGACAATTAATAATTATTGCCAAATTTAAGAAGAAATTGTTCATTTGTGTATAGTACCATTTTTGACCACTGGATGGCAGTATAAGACTGAGCCAAAGGATGGATAGCGAGGGAGAGATCTTATGGGACGGAGGCCTCTTGACGTGACATGGGCTGTCTCGTTCCTGTTTTTCATTTCTCAAAATGGCGGACGCTCGGTGAGGTTTGAGCTCTTTAGCATAGCATTTTTTACACAAAGCGTTTAATAAAAAAATAGTAAACAAGTCCTCAGCTGTTTTTTTGCAGAGAAAAACAACATTTTAGATGAAGGCACGGGTTTCAACTGTGAATTTTGGAGCTTCGACAAGACAGAGGTTTTTTCCCGAGGTCAGCCTGTTAGCCTAGCTCGTAGCTTAGCTTCTCAGCTTAGCTGCTTTTAACGATCCAAAAACAATTTTGGACTTAAAACAGATTTTAAAGAGAAAGAAAGTGACGAACACAGGAGTTGAGCTTTTTGTCATCCATTGTCTGCAGTAGAAAGAGAGACACGAAGAAACGATAAAGCCGATACATGAAAATGACGTTGATAATTTCCATTTATCATTCGATTAATTGATTTATTGTTTATCGCGACAGGCCTAGGCACACACCTGGCTTACATTGTGCAGCGTCTCACATCAGGTAATGACATTTCTCTTCCAGAAATTAGTTTGTTGTCTTCAGTTGTCAAAAATGCTAATGTGACTCCATTTCATACTGTTCTACATTTTAAAGTTATAATTATTTAGTTGTATCTGAACATGTAATGCAGCAAGTGCCGATCAGTCAACGTGGAGCAATGGAGAGGATTATAATCACAGATTTCTGTTAGCAGTGAGCTAAAGGATGTATTTGAAGCCTTAAGTTTTTAAGATGCCTGCTTTTGTTTTGGCTCACATTTATCAGCAGTTGGATGGGGTGTACGTGCAGGTAAAGGTTGGGTATCTTTATACCTGTTTCATGTTTCAGAGGCTCAGAAATACTTTATTTAAACACCAGCCATTACAAACATGATGTTGTAGCCTCATTTTCAGTGCCATAAGGCTGAGTGAGACTTTGTATCATATGAAGCAAGTGTCTACAGCTTGATTTGTGATATTACTTTCTGTATGTTGCTCCTTTAAACCTCTGTTCAAATCACTTCAGAGACGGGCTCCAGCCTTGTAAGTATGTACAGATTTTGGGTAAATTATTTTTGATGAGGAGACAATGGTAGACTCCAAATAAAGACTAATTCTACCATGTTTGTGGATTTATTTCAAAAATACAAAATAGATTTACAGAGACTTCATGATGGAAGAGGGTGGCACGATGACACTGGTTTTGAGTAGTTAGCCTCTCAGTGAGGTTGCAGGATCACCTCCTGGCCTGGGGCCTTTCTGGGTGGAGTACATGTTCTCCCAAGGCACATCTGGGTAATCTCCAGGTACTTTGGTTTCCTCCCCCAGACCAAAAACATGCATGTTGGGGTAATCGGTAACTAATTGTCCCTAGGTGTAAGAATGATTGTCCTGTTTTTTTGTGTGATGGACCTGTGACCTGTCCAGAGTGTCCTTCACTTGTCGCTCAGTGACTAAAGGATGTGAGCACCAGCTCTACACAACCTGGAAAGAAGCGGGTGGAAGAAATAGATGGATGTACGGTAATATAAGAAAATCCTTATCTCCAAGTGAAAAAATTAACATTTTTGGTATCAAAAGCATCAATTTGGTTGCCTTGAAACACAGCAGGCCTAAATATTTAATCTACCGGTAATTAAACTCAATTCATTTTCTGGAACTGATGAGGTTATTATTGTCAATTTGTTCATTAAAGTTATAATAGGGGCCTGATAGACTCCATATGGAATCATCACTTTTCCACTCTCCTCCTGCTGACTTGATTTGTGGGTAACAAAAAGAGTTAGCAAAATGGCACATCCAGTGATGATCCCCTTTTCTAGTTGGTGCCGCTATTATGGTATCAAAGATGAACTTCCTTAAAGTTGATGTAGTAATTTATAATTAGAGCCTTCAAAAATAAATTGCGTAGTCTGAAGAAGCCCTGCAGAAAAATTCAACTATAACTGCAGAATTGGTTGTTCTTAATGCACCACAAACGAATTATTGAATCCTCACCTGCTGCATGTGAAACTAAATTTCTTTGTTGAGAAAGTCAATTCCACCAGGGACCAGATCTCACCTTCCGCTCATGATCCCTCAGTCTTTGTCCCCTGCTCTGCTGGTGTTTGGCAGCTTTGAACCTGTGACTGTCGTCTTTGCAGGAGGTGGTTGGTCACTTAAAGCCAACAGATTCACCAAGTGATGCTATTCCTCCTTGTTTATTCAGAGGTTTTCCTCACTGTGGGTCCTTCAGTCCTTGCTGGTCTGAACAGCAGTCTGTCCTCTGGTGTGGTCCCTAGAAAATTTAAACATGCAGCTGTCCAGCCTCTCATTAAGAAACCCACTCCTGACCCCTCTGTTCTTGTTAACTACAGGCCAATCTGCCATTTCTTTCATAAATCCTCAAGAAGGTGGTGTAAAAGCAACTATCAGCATATTTGAAAGAACAGAACGTTTGAGGTTTTAGTCTGGTTTGAAATATCTACACAGTACAGAATCTGCTGTTAAAGGTTTACAGTGACATATTTTTAGCAACGAACTCTGGTGACTGTGTTGTCCACCTGCTTTTAGATTCATCAGCTGCTTTCGACCCAGTGGACCATAACATCTTATGTCATTTGAAGCAATGGAGGTGGGGGGCGGTGTCAGTGGTGCAGCACTGGTTTAGGTTGCATACTTTCTGTGACCACATGTCCTTCTCTGCTCTCTTGTGGGGTTCCACAGGGCTCAGTCTCAGGCCCCCTCCCCTTCACACTGTACCTGCACCTTCTAGAAAATATGGGATCTCCTTTCATTGTTATGCAGATGATACACAGATTTATGTCCCGCTACAGAAAAAGGACTCCAACTCTCTGGCCCCTCTATTTTCATGTCTGGAGGACATCAAAGCCTGGATGGCTGTGAACTTCTTAAAGTTCAATGAGGGAAAGACTGAGGTGATGGTCTTTGGAAGCTCCACTGAGACTCCCAGTGTAGTTGTCGGTTCCTTGGCCCAGTACATCAGGCCAAATGTTGCAAACCTGGGGGTCAAAGTTGATGCTGGACTAAAATTAGAAAACCACATCAGAGCTGTTATTAAAAATAGTTTGTTTCATCTGAGGCAGCTAAAGTGAAGCCGATTTGTTCTCAGTGGCATTTAGAAACAGCAGTTTGCGTCTTTGTGACCACTCGGCTGGACTACTGTAATACACTTATACAAGAATCAGTGACTTATGTATCACTCAGCTTCAGAGGGTACAGAATGCTGCTGCACGGCTTTTAATTGGCACACCAATGTTTGACCACATTTCTCCTGTTTTATCCTCCCTGCACTGGCTGCCTGTACATTCTAGGATTCATTTTTAAATACTTGCTTTTAAAGCTCTTAATGGACTTGCCCCGCCCTATCTGACCTCTGGATCCCTCACGTCTTGTGATCAGCTGCTCCTGAGTGTGCCGAAGACAAAAGAGCAAGCTCAGAAGAGACAGTGCTTTTGCTGTGGCAGCTCCTAAACTGTGGAATGACCTTCAATGAACATCAGACTCTTCCCTGTCTGTTTTTTAAATTCCTTTTTAAAACCAACTCTTCTCCCTGGCCTATGACACCATCTAAGATGTTGACTTTAATTGTTTTATGGATGGATGGATGATTGTTTTATTATGTGTACTGTATGTGTACAACTTTTATTATGTGACTTTTAATCATTTAAATCACTTTTATTATCTGACTATGATTGTTTTATTATGTGTACTGTACAGCACTTTGGTCCTGTGGGTGTTTAATGTGGTCTATAAATAAAGTTGGTATGGTATGGTATTGTAGCCTGTTGAAGTAGTATCTGCCAAATGGGGTTATAAAGGTTGTTAACTTGGCACTTTCTAGATCAAGTGGCATTTGCCAGAACCAGCTTGCAGCATCCAACAGAGAAAATACTTTGGCACCTGCAAGTTTGAACAAAATGTCATGAACAGTTGGTAGGACATACTTTTCTCTTCTGACTGCTTTATTTAGCACTTTCAAATTGATACAGATTCTGATTTGTTCTTTGTTTTTTCTTTGGCACGGGTACTGTCAGAGCGCACCACTCTGTTGGCTCTGAAATTGGTTGAATCACTCCACAGTTTACCATGCGATCCAGTTCTTTCTTCACTTTTGGTAACAAGGGAACTGACACTCTCTTTGCAGGTGTCGCACTGTAGGGAACTGCACTCTCTCTGAGAGTGAGCTTAAGGGGTTTGATTTTCAGCCTGCCTACATCATTAGGGCAGGAGTCCCTGAATTGTGCTGACACTTTTATTTCCTCCATGTGTTTTATCAGGCCCGTGGCAGCTGCAACATTGAGATTTAAGAGGTAGTCGCATTGTGGTCCTTTGATTACATTAACTTTAAACCTGAATCTTTTCTCCTTTCTCATTGTGGTGGCTATAAATAACCCATACAGTTCAGTTTGCCTCCAGGGCTGTCTAACTTGTTGTTGGTTTTCTTAGATTTGGCTTTTAGGCAAGCTTTTCAAATGTCTCTGCAGATATAACACTTGTATCAGCTCCTGAGTCAATTTTGAAGACTATCTGAGAACCTTGTATTGGTAGTTTTACAGTCCATGCTTTTGTAGAATTTTCCACATCTGCGATTCCTCCTAGAATGTAGGTCACAATTCTTTAATAATCTTTTTTGGTGCTATAACTTTGTTGACCACACGGGAGCGACAAACGACCACAAAATGACCCAGCTTTTTACAGCTCCTACACTCAGCGTTCCGGGCTTGACCTTTATTGTTCTTTAGATGTGCATGACCACATCTTGCACATTTGTAACATTTATTGAAATTTTGATAGTGTTTCAGTTTGACTCCTGTGTTCTTCGTTTTGTTTGCATAACTTTTGCTGCATCTTTGCTTGTGCCGGTGTGGCTGGCGCTTAGCTCCTTGCTCACTTACATGCTGTTTCACTTGCTCTGACTGTTTCACAAGCTTCACCACTTTACTGAGGGTTAAGTCAAGCATCATTTGCTGCTTCTCAGACATTTCTTTGTCTAGTATTCCCATGACCTTCTGTCACGTATATTTTCTTCTTTAGCATGACTAGAATCACGTGTTTGTTAACTCAGAGTATTCTTATGTATTCCTCTGTGACCTCCCCTGACTTTTAAGTGCGCTGATAAAAACAAATTATTTTGTGCATTGTGTTCACTTCACTGATATTGTGTTTATTTTCTTTAATATCAAACATAACATTTAAACATTGCAGCTAACAGAACTGTGTGCTGTCGCCTCTAATATCTCTAATGTGTTTGTCTTTTCCGGGTTCTAATGTAACCTTCCACATAAAATAGGGTCATTACATTACAGTGGTAACACTAATATGTTTTGCTTTTGGATCTGAACTCTGATGACTGTCAGAAATGAAACAACCTGTCAGTCAGGTGACACCTAATTGCTCTTACCTTCCTCCTGCCGTCTGTTACAATAAGGGGGACAGGCATGGGGGGCCATTTGCTCTGGATGGGAAGGGGCTTTTCACTGTTCCACAGAATGATGATCTGAAACATCCAGAAAATAAGATTTCAAACCATATTTTCTACACTTTAATTTAAATTCTGCCATCTTCCTGTCATTACACTCCTAAAACTGGTCATCAAACACTTCACACTCCTGAAACAAACCATCACAGGCCTCACACTCCTAATGTTGGTCATGAAGTTGACGTTGGACGTTCGTGGTAAGATGCGTTGTGTCACTTCCTGTTTTCTCTGCCGGTAGTTCAAGTAATTTGTTTGCTCGAGCAATCTTTTCTATGTTTTTCACAATTTTTCATTCTAGTACAGTTTTATACCATACCAATTTATTTATAGAGCACTTAAAATGGCAACAAGGCCAACCAAAGTACTGTACAAACAGACAAAAACAGGCAACACAGGCAACATACAAAATGAAGTAGAAACAAAACATAGACATAAAATAATAACAACTAACCCGTGTGAAGCAAACATGTTCAAACACTGATCATCTAGTGTTGAAAGCTACGGAATAGTAGTGGGTTTTTAAATGTGATTTGAAAACCGAGAGGGAGGGGACCTGTCTAATAAGCAGAGGTAACTCGTTTCAGAGTCTTGGGCCTGCTACAGAGAAGGCCCTAACGAGTTCCTGGAACTGTGAGAAGTAACTGGTCCGCTGACGTCAGAGCATGTGGTGGGACATACGGCTGTAGCAAATCAGAGAGATGGAGGGGTGTGAGACTGTTCAGTGATTTGTACACATACATGAGTATTTTGAACTGGATTCAAAGATGAACCAGTATCCAGTGCAGGGAGGCCAAGACTGGTGTAATGTGCTCTCTTTGCTTGTACTGGTTAAAAATCGGGCTGCTGCGTTCTGGACCAGTTGTAGTCGTGCAATGGTCTGACTGATACCAAACAGGAGTGAATTGCAGTAATCA
>JARVGV010000280.1:15975553-15989509 GCA_031762435.1 Hypsolebias longignatus | reverse complement strand
TTCATTTTTAAATTATTTTATTTGCTTTTAAAGCTCTTAATGGACTTGCCCCGCCCTATCCGTTCAAGTTGCTACATATGTACACACCCTCTCGACCCCTCAGGTCATGTGATCAGCTGCTCCTGAGTGCACCGAAGACAAAGCATAAGGTCAGAGGCCGTGATTTTGCTGTGGCAGCTACTAAACTGTGGAACGACTTTTCCTTGAACATCACAGGCCTCTTCTTTGTCTATTTTTAAATCCCTTCTTAAAACCCATCTCTTCTCTCTAGCCTTTGACACCATCTGAGATGTTGACTTTTAATTGTCTTAATCGCTTTTTATTGTTTTATTGTATGTACAACTTTTATTATGTGACTTTTAATCATTTTAATCACTTTTATTATCTGACCATATGATAGTTTTATTATGTGTACTGTGAGTGTTTAAGGTGTTCTATAAATAAAGCTGGTATGGTATTTAGAAAACAAGTTCAATCAAGAGTCGTCCTTAGGAAGTAATTTTGAATAAAGTTCATCTTAAAAGGGAAAAAAAATATATTTTTTAACTCACAATATATTCACAGCAGGACATTTTTTATATGAAATTATGACAGATGTTGGATTTTAGTTTCACAAGTTTTATTCAAGGAAAAAGTGAACTATAACAAAAATTATTGTGAAAACAAATATTCCAGAACATTACTTGTCATATGTATTCTAATCACATTATTGAACTGACTAGCTGTTGCTACAAGCTCAATTTTTAAAAAAAAGTAAAAACAAACTAGCATTATATTGTAGACTGATTATTTTTATATTGAAAAAGTTGACAAAAATGCTTAAAGTACTTGATTATTACATAACTAAATATTCCACCAGCACATGACTAAATATATATTTACTCTTAAAAAGGTTTTTGTTGTGATGGACCTGATGTCAAAGAATATATACCGTAGTAATAAATGGTCAAAAAACATTTAGCAAACATGAAAGATAAATCCAAAATTCAAGTTAAGAAGTTGAAAACAAAATATATTTGTTAGAACACCATCATGAAGTAAATAAAAATAAGAAATGTAGCAAATATAAAAAAATAAATAAAAAAAAAGAAATTGTCATTATCATTTTTAAACAAAGAAAAACAAGTGAAATCGCTGAAAACTTGATCAAACACAAATAATAATAATAATAAAAAATAAAATACAAAAGTATGATGCTTTGCATAAACACTGAAAATACAAAAATTAAAGTGAAACTTTTATGATTATGAACACAAAAACTGTCCTTCAGTGAATGTAAAGAATAATGAACTATAGGAATGCTGTACAGTGACAAAGTGAAACCAGTCTTTTAGAAATTATTGTAATGAAAGTAGTAAATTTTGTAAAAAAAAAAAAAAAAAATATATATATATATATATGTATATATTTATAATAATAATAATAATCCAAAACATACTTTACTCTGACAAACCTGGTCCACAAAGACTCATAACTGTATCCAGCAGTTTCAAACATGCTTTGATATTTTTTAGTTTCAAAAAAAAAAAAAAAAAAAAAGGTTTGGAGTAATTATCAATCTTAGATTATTTGAGAGAAATAAAACAAAGGTGCACAAGTTTTCATTTTATAATACGTATAATGATTTTCAGTACAGTATAGAAACTAAGAGTTTATCAAACCAAAAATGGGATGTTTTATCCCATGGCCTGTCTGTTTGGATTCACTCTTTTGCTTTCAGTGCAGTTTGACAGTTGGGAAGATAAAGTAAAATATATTTGGAATATAAATAATAATAATAAAAAAAGCTGGGCTGATGCATGAAATAACACAAAATAAGAATGAACACTGATATAGATCACTTACTTAAAATCTACAATGCAGAACAAAAATGTACTTCATCATAAAACTAATTGCCCACATACTCTTCTATCTTCCCGAGTAGCTCAGATGCTTTGCTCAGTGCCACCATTGCCTTTTCTGTCCTGAACTGTCCGTTAGGAATGTGAGGATAGGGATAGTAACTGGGGTATTGAGTCTTTTTGGCATCCACTCCCAGTGCCTTCAGATCCTTCACAATTTCAAGCAGGTCCTTCAGTTGAGGGTGGTAGTTTGAAACATCTGCTGCAACAGTAGAAATTGAGTGACCGGTGGAGTGTCGACCATTACGTTTATACTCTGCAGCAAAAAGTGCCTTTTCCACGGCTTGATGGACTTTAAAGAGACACCACTCTGTGCTTTTTCCACTCGTGTCTTCTTGAGCAGCATCCAGGTCACAGCGAGCCTGTTTAAACCAGCGTTGGGCCTCCTTTTTGTCTGGCTTTGGGATATCGGAGTTATGGGACCAAAAGTTGTAGGAATGGTAGCTCTTAAAGAAGCTTTCTCTACCTCTTCTGTGATGTCTAGCCTCTTGGTCCCACTGCTGGTAAAAGTCTCTGTAACCTGAACGTCGGCTTGAATAGGAGGAGTTTGATGGTGGTGTTATAGCTGTACCATTGCTCAGCTCATCAATGCGATTTTGCAGGTATTTAAATGACTCTGTGGCGAGTGAAAGGCAGTCAGGATTTTTGTCAGGATGCCATCTGAGGTAGAGTCTCTTGATGCCTTTCCGTCTTTCCTCTTCAGGAAGACTCCAGATCTCATTCAGACATTTGTCAATCTCCCTTTTGGCTTCATCTAAGGAGGTTGGCAGGGAACTTGTTGAGGAGTGGGAAGAAGGTGGCGCAGCTCCGTCATGTTTCACCAGCTCCATGGAGGATGTGCATGTCTCATCTACTTTAACCTTCTTGTCTCGTTTAAACTGGTATAAGTCAAGATGACTGACTTCAATTGGCTCATCCTCTCCAATATCTATCCTGTATCTCTTGGAATAGCTTCCAGAGTGCCCAGGAAGTTCTTCAACAATAACTGCATAGATGTACTTGTCGTTGATGCAGTAGCCAACGAATTCCCCCTCTTCAAAGTTGTTCAGGAAGCTCATGTCTAAAGAATCATGCCATTCATCTGGAACATCTGTCCCAGGGTCTTGATTGAAGGTGTTTTCAGTTTCAGCGCTGTCGCGGATTCCATTCTTAGCCAGAGTTTTTTGAACGTCTTTCAGATCGTCGCACATCAGAAGTTGTCCGAGCACCAGAAGATGACCTGATTCAATTCTGTGGTCTAAAAGAGCATTGATCTCTTTTGTCAAAGTCATGTTAACTTCACTTATCACTTTAAGAGCCATGTCATCATGATGGTTTAGATAAAAGGTGCAGCCTTGTTGCTCTCGTTTGACGAAAACGTCAGTTTCTCTGGTCGTTGGGTTTAGCGGCTGGGTTTTCATCCACAACATTGTTTCTAACGTTTTGCAGCAGACGATCTGAATGCTGCCAAAAATCTTCTCACACATCTCATTTCCTTCTTCTTGGCTTATTTGACCCTGAGCTTGCTCTCTGAGAAGACAAACCATTCCGTGTCTGAATGCTCCTGAAGACAGATGTCTCTCAAACCATCCACTAAAGTCACAGTCAATCCCAAGTTCACAAAGCTGCATGTGCGCTTCCACTATTTTCTCTTCAGTGATCTGAGACAACATTTTGGGTCGAAATTTCTGAGGCAACAGCTGCACCAGTCGATGGTGTTCAAAGATGTCTTTGCCCAAATGACATTCACTGAGTTTCTCAACCAACAGGAACTCATCCTCCAAAGCTTCTTCCAACCTTTTCGTCTCAAACGCTGTGTCATTGTAGTAGAGTGAACACGATGGGTGCAACTTTCCATCTACTGCTGGAAGATACAAGGTTTGAACATCCTCAAGGTCTTGTGGTTTTTTAAGTTTGATTAAGTGAAACAACTGGTGAACTGCTCGTTTTACAGTCTTCTTCTGGTTGAAATTTAGTTGCTTTTTATCACAGGAGTCAGCATGAACAGCTGCCAGGACATTACAGTAATTCACTGCATTTGCGTCCTTCTTTACACCAATCTTCTTGAAGAACTCTGCATATAGGACATCTTCTGGGGAAATTTTGAACAAGTACGGTCTGAGATCACGATCGTGCTCAAGTGAAAGACACACATCATCGGC
Source organism: Hypsolebias longignatus (assembly GCA_031762435.1). NCBI lineage: Eukaryota > Metazoa > Chordata > Actinopteri > Cyprinodontiformes > Rivulidae > Hypsolebias > Hypsolebias longignatus. The sequence goes on along the minus strand of JARVGV010000280.1, from coordinate 15,985,467 downwards.
TTTGCAAAGCTCGGTGTCTTTTTCAACCAAGACAACAGGAAGATCAGTCAGTGGCTGTTCAGCAAAAGAATTGGCTTGCAGGTGGGCATAAGCACGGCGAAACACATCGGCACGGGTTTTGATCAACTGCTTAGTTTTACATGATGAATGACAAAGGTTTGCCATGTTGCTGGTCACATATCGAGAAGGTGGTTGCTCATGAGCGCCTGCATTTTTCATCATTTGTAAAAGTTTTGGATGGATATAAACTGGTAGATGGATGATTGGCATTGAAGTCCAAATCAGCTCCTGATGGTTTGGATCTTTCTCGATCAAAGATCCTCTGATCTGAACAACAGTGTTCTCTGCAGCACATGGTTGGTGGTAGCTGCAAAGTTCTCCTCGAATCTTCACTGGAAAAATGAACTTGATGTCAGCAATTCTTCTCAGCAACACTTCATCCTTGTTAGTGCTCACCATTTTCAAGGCTTCTTCGAAAATCAATGCTGATTTCTTTTGGAGCTCATCAACTTTATGGTTTCCTTTTGCTTCTGATTCTATTTGGGTTGCAAAATTTACTATATCATCTGCGGACACTTCATGTTTCATTCCAAGTTCTCTGACTAAATATCTTGCTTCTATTTTTTTACTTTGGTTTTCTTCACACAAGTCCCTCCAAAATGTCTCTGGCACAAATTTTTCTTGAGGTACCATTTGCTGGTAAAGCTCAACATAATCATCAAAAAATAATGATGCCATCTCCAGTCTGCCATGACAACTGCGAATCAATTTCAGTGGCTTCAGTGATGAGATGACTTTGTCTTTGTTCTGTGAAAAATTGCAGTCGCATTGTAGGATCAGTAACAACTTGAGGCAGTCAAGAGTCTCCTTTTCTGTGAGTCTTTGTACAGCAGGCAAAATGAACTTCAAAAAGTACTCCAAGTCATCCAGAATTTTAATGTTTAGGATTTCTGAAAGACCAAGATTTTCAGAGCTGTGCTTGAGAAAAATGTTGCTTTTGGACAGGGTGAATAAATGTGGAAAGTTCACTGACTGTCTGCTGCAGAGGACAAATACTTCTTTATGTCCATCAATTGTTACTCGGTCTCCATGTGTTGTTTCAAATATTGGTAAGGACCTAAACTTCCACTCATAATCTTGACGGTTTTTACACTTGGATACTCCAGACTGCAGGAAGCTCTGAAGTTCTTGCATGTCGTTAGCAGAAAGGTGAGAATACTTTGAGTGGTTGATGTTGTAGATCTGGTTCAACACTGCACTTTTGTCATTCACATCCATGAGTTCAGCTTTTAGCGCTGAAGACAGATGTAGGAATGTTTTCATAAAGAACACGTTATCAAGCTTTGTAAAACCAAGTTTGAGCAGGATATTTGACAAGTCGTTATCTGATGCATGTGGAATCACACTTGATATCTCTTTCATTGTTTGCAGGAGGTGCTTGTTGTTTGACTGCGGACACACAACAGGAAGAATGCTGCAGTCACTGAAGAGCTTCCTCACGTCATTTATTGTCAGACTTTGTTCAGCAGCTTTAGATGTTTCAGATGGAAGTTCACTTGCAATGAACCACCAAAGCGATTCCAACCATTTCAACACCTTTTCATTTGGGACATGAAGACCACTACCTGGGTCGACTTCACAGCTCTGAAGAAGACGTTGAATTATCGGGCTCAGATATTGCATTGCACTGGGGAGTGTCACCTTCTTGACAAGGTTAAAAGTTTGCAACAGATCAATGTGAGCTTTATAAATTTTACAATTTGCAAACTTGTCTTCATAACCAAAGAACAGTGCGTCATACTTTGAAATCAACTTTGGAGATTCAGAGTTAAATGGTCTCAAAATCTTGTCTTTTGTGAGAAGAAGTGGAAGCCCATTCAGCAACGTGACTTCATTCTTTGCAGTTTTCTTCAATTCTGGATCCTTCAAACAAAACTCCAGGAGTTCTGAACACCTTCCTTCATTTCTGATCAGAGTGGCATCTATAGGCAAAGGCAACTCCTCATCTGTTTGGGTTGGATCATTGAGAGGTTTGGCTTGTAGGAAAGTACACACAGAGGCCGGAGTGACATTTTTCACTTCAATTCCAGCTGATCCAAAAGTACTCCAAATCGCCCGCATGTTTGCGAAGGTAGGGACCAGTTTCATTCCAATATCTTCCAAAATTGAATTGATTTTTTCATCATCTTTGTCTGTCAAGTAAGGCGCCTGAATCGTCTCTGTTTCACTGAGGTTAGACCAGTCAAAAGAGTACTGTTTTGTTGTTCGAGCTGCAATCTTGGAGGTTGAGCTTCTCAGCACTGGGATAACATCAAGAGCCTTTTCTTCAATTGCCCTGTATACCCCCTGTATCATTTCATGCCACTCGGGAGCAACATTTTGGGACACAATGGGCCAAAAGCACAAGTATGAAGTGCGGAAATGTAATTCAATACTTGAAAGGGAGCCCGTTTTAACTTCAAGCTTTTGTCTGATGTAATCCAAGAAATCTGCATACAGTGGAGCAATGATGTTTTGCTTTAAAGACTCATTCCAGTTTGATTTTAGGCTTGAACCATCTTCTTTCCAAAGAGTTTTCCTGGCAGCATCCACTTCAAAGTTTCCATTAACGTGTACTGGCAGCCCAGTTTCTCCAGGCAAAGGAAGTGAACAGAAAGCTGCTCCTTTAAACTCCATTTTGCTGAACTGTGGTGGGTTGGAGCCCTTTGTGTTCATCTGTACAGCGATTGCCCCATGTGGAAGTTTTTCTGCTCGTGGTAATTTATCATTGTCTTTGAATGAGCCAAATTGTTCAGCAATGATCCATTCACTTTTTCTTTTTTCCGAGGTGGAAACAGTAGTTTCATAGAAAACCTTTTGAGCGGTTACTGGATTTTCTGATTGTAGTGCGTTTTGTAGCTGTTTTGTAAATGCACCTTTTTCCTCCCTACTTTTATTTGGCAAATGTTTTTTAACAACGAAGGTGGTCTCGAGATTTCCTGATTCATTTATTTCATGAACTTCTATTTTGCAGATGTTTTTCAGGAACAGAATTAGTCCTTCTGGATCTTCGGACAGAGCAGAGCGAAGTTCATTTATATCACAATCAGTGATATGTTGTTGTGATATTTTGGAGCTTTTTGCTCCCGTACTTGTCCTCAGGGGTAATCTGAACATTGTTCCAGTTTTAAGACAAAACTTGTCTGGAAGGAAGGAGTTGTAGACATCTTCATACATCGCCTTGAATGTGTTGGCTAGATTGTAGCCAATGCCAGCGCTTGGTTTGTCTGAATGACTTTCAATGTACTTTTGATTGGGATCAAAAATGCAAAGTAATTCATCTCCCGTGAGGATGGAGGGACAGTCAGTCAGGTGGTAAACTGAGTTGAATCCAACTCCATATTTACCTATCTTCCCTACTAATTGTTGCTTTCCTCCTTCTCCCAGCTGCTGAATGCCTTTCAAGTCATCATCAGAAAATATTCTGTTGTTGAACACACAAAGGGCTGGACCCTGCAGATTGTTCCATCGTTTTCCAAACGTTTTCTCTTTGCCATGCTGTCGTTTGTCCCACACAAAATGAATCTCCGTTGCTTCAGCATCATCAGCATTTTGGATCAGCTCTTTGAGGATATCCTTCTTCGATGGATAGGCTGAAATGATGTTTTTAATGCGAACAGTTAGTTGTTCATGCTGTTCAAACTCAAAAGAAAATGGGGAAATGCTGTCAACTTTGTGGGCATCCAGAGTGTGATGCTTGGTTGTTGTGACTCCAAAGTGGCAAGCCATTTTACGTGGGATGTTTTCATGACACAAAGTAATACCTGAAGCTACTGGCATCCATGGACTGTCATTGTAAAACAGCTCTCTTGCACGCTGTAAAACGCCATGTTCATTTGGGATCAGACAATCACCAGTTGTTTTTTCTTTTGCCTCAAATATCCCTTTGCTTAAAATTGTCAGGCAAATTGATAAATCTTTTATTGGCAGTGGTTTCTTTCCATGCTTCGAATGAAGTTTCTTAAGTACCATATGAAACTGAGTGGTACTGAACTTTTTCTCTACACCAACTGTTTCCCAGAGGTTCCTAAAGCTAGTGAACGCAGGTGGAAGTACATGAAGATATGGTTTTGCTTCAAACTGCTCATCTTCCGCTACACTGCTGATGTTTACAAATGTATTGCCAATCAAAATAAATGGGAATGAATTTGCTCTCTGTGACATTAAAGTGGTGTTTTTACATCCACTGATCTGCTGATCCAGAAATTTATAGCACTCATATGCTGTTTTGTGAAGCATAGATGTGTCAATTGATTGTGACTGCTTACAAATTTCTTGCAGCTGCTGAAGCACCGTCTCTGGCTCTGGACTGGTTTGAACTCCCAAAAGTTCTAAGACTGGATCATTGTCATGTATTTTCAGGCCACTGTGATCCAGCACTGGGTGTGTCATGTTCACAAGCAGAGAGAATCTGTCACTGAAAATTTCTGTGGGCCTTTCAAGTGATGCTTTTCTTTTCACTCTGATGTCGCCTGATGAAAATGCTGGGAGAAACGGAGTCTTCCTCAGTGTTTCCCAGTGGACAGAGTCACTGTCATCAATGTGATTCTTCAGAAGTTCAAGCAGGCAATTTAAACGCTCATATGCTTTCTTTTGGTCAGAAGTCCAGATTTCAGTTATTGTGCCTGCTTTTTGAGCGATGTCCTCCATTGGAAGATTGTCATTTGCCATTCCAAGTTCTAACAAGCGCTGAATCCTTTTGTGGGAACAAAAGTCCTGTTTGGTTCCACCAAGCAAGCGTCCCTCCTCTGGTTCAAAAAGACAGGCCACCCTTCCTGTTGGATTGACAAGTTTTGTAATGTACTGGAGCTTTCCATCTGTTGTGGGTATGCAAGGATAACAGGCCAGAAGATCGTCCATTTCTTTCATATTGAGATCAATAGCATGGATAACAAGAGTGTCTCTGCTCTTAGGGTCCATTTCATTGAGGTGCTTGAAGACAATTTCTTGATAAAACTTCTTCCAGTTCCATGTCCTGTTTTGTAAAACTGTTTCCAGTCCAGCTTGTTTGAAACTGTATCTCAGCCACAATGGAAGAGGAATAAAACAGTTGTGTGATTCTGTGTATTTTTGGCACATTTGAGAAGCAAGTGGACCAATGTCTTTATGTTCTTCGATGCTCTCATGTAGAAATATTGCATTGTTCATTGAGCACCAGTGTTCTCCGTCACTGAAGAGCTCTGGGCCGTTGGAGGGATGAGCAATGACTGCGTAAAACGCATCCACCAAAGGCTTGAATGTATCAGCCACTTTCTCCCTCTCTGGCCAAAAGGTGTGATAACAGTAGGACTCCAGTTGGTTGTTTTCAGACATTTCTTTAAGTGCAGAAAGTGTAGTGATATATGCTGTCACTACAGGATCCTGAAGAAGAGCCTTGTTCCACTCATGTTTCAGTCCACTTTCCCACAGACCTTTTCTGTTGCTCATCACTGCAAATGTTCCATTTACATGTACTGGGAGACCTGTGCTAATGGGAAGAGGAAGGAAGCAAAATGCCTGTCCAACAAGAGCTTTTTGTAATGGGGACATTTTTCCATTTTTTGGATGTTTCTTCAACGGCACAGCAATCCCTCCAATGGGCAAAGAGAATGTGGCTTTTTTGTTTTCTTGAAGGCAAATTTCCAGGGACTGATCTATCCCAAAGCAGTTGTAAACAAGCCAGTATTGCTGTTCAGTCTTACCATACTGCTGAATTGCAATTTGGAGAATGTGAATTGAGCAACTGTCAATTGCCTCTTTGCATTTAACATCAAGTTTTATCAATGATTTCTCAGCTTGACGTTGTGTGGATATCAAGGCTTCATTTGGAATTGACACAATTTTCACCTCAGTTTTGGAAATAGTCAGGATGTTTTTTATGTCTTCATCTCTTGGTGGAGTTGATACATTGTTTGAGATGCTCTGTAGTGACAGAGTCCTTATGTTCTTGAGAAAAATCAGATGGGTTTGTGAATTATTTGCAAAGTTCTGCTGTAGGGTCATGATGTCATTTTTGTGATAAACCTTTGAACAAATTTCTGACTTGACAGCTTCTTCTTCGCTTCGGAAAGGTAGTTTGATCAGGGTGCCTACAAAAGGTTCTGGAGAACGTTCTCTGGAGAGATTACAGTCAAAAATGCCTTCGTACGGTCCAAATTGTCCTGGAAAACAAATAAGTCTCTTTTGAGATAGATCCAGCTTGATTCCAGGGTTCGTCTTTTGTTGGATGTGCCTCTTAAGGTGAGTTACATTTGGATCAAGTATGAGAAGCTTGCTTCCACTGAGGATGGAGGGAACATCTGTCACATGATACACAGTATTGAATCCAAGTCCAAACTTTCCAATTTTTTCCACTTTGTTTTCCTTTGATGCAGAACCAACTCTGACAATATTTTTCCAATCCTCCTCTGTGAATTGCTCATTATTGAAGGACCAAAGACATGGTCCCTGACAAAGGGCCATGTCAGGATCAATGAGACTTTCTGGGGGGTCTTTGTGGACTCTGAAATCAACCAAGAATTTACAGGCATCAGCTCCAGCATCTTCTGCATTCTGAATGAGCTCCTTGAAGATGTCCCCATCTTCATCATACTCTTTAAGAATGTTTTTAATTCTCAACGTTATTGGTTCAAATTGTCCACACTGTTCAATTCCCACCAACTCTGGAGCAAGGATGTAGTTACTGAGGAATCGTATTTGCAACCATTCAGCTGTTGCAATGGGGATTTCCTCATGCAAGACATTGATTTGCTCTTCACTGAACTGAAGCTCCTTTAGTCTGTTTTTGCTGACATCACAGAAGAGTGCTTCTGACCTTGGTTTGAGAGTAAATGTTTCATCCTTTATGACGACTGGCACTGGGATGTCATCCTGAAGCATCTGCTTTTTTCTCCACAGCCAGTTGAGAATCTCTATGGACACTTTTATCTCTGATGGACTTGCAAATGGTTGTTGCCTTGCTTGAATATTTTGCTGGATAGAATAAAGAATATCTGTAATGTGTTCATTTGAAAGGGACGGTTTTAAACCAAATTTCAGGAGCAGCTCTGTGTATGGCAAATATTCATTTGGTACCTTCACAATGAAAGAGCTCAGATCTAGATCAGGTGGGTAGTCAAGAACCAGGGCCTGAGGAGAAACAAACTGGTTGTGAGCCCACAGCCAGCATGGGTCCTTGTTCATCAATGGTCCAAATGAAGAGATGTTGTCTTGCATGTGTTTGTAAAGGCTATGTAATTTTCTTTTGAAATCTACATTTTTACAAAGATCAGTCATTTTTTGTGCTTTTGATTTCAACACTGACAAGTTCTCAATCACTTTCTCAGGAGGAGGCAGGCGTTTGAGACCAAGCCTGTTGCCTACTTTGTCACGCAGCTTCCCCATCAGAGGCATTACATATCCAACTATGTCCTCATACATAGTGTGTCGTATTTCATCTGGGCTGTACAAACAGTTTTTCTGAGATTTACCAACAAGTTGAGCACATGGAACCCATTTTATCATCTTAAGTTGATTAAGCTGCCCATCAGAACATTTTGACAGAAGATCATTAGCATCCAACATTTCCAAGAGCGCCTGCGCTCTATTGAAAGCCTCAGTTTTAGATTTCACATGAAGTTTTGCAATCTGTGTTGTAACATGCAACAGGTGTTCTGGTGTCACATCAGACTCTTTGTTCATCAATCCAAGGCATGTCAAGCTCTCCATCATCTGTTGTGTTTCGGTGTACACTTGTGGGGGGAAGAAGTCTGAATCAAAGACGACTTTAAACGTTTTATTTCTTGGATCAAAAAGTCTTGAAGTCTTTTTTAACTCTCCACTGACTTGGATGAATCTCAAGTCTGTGCATCTGCCCTTTAAACGCTGGTTTTGAGAGAAAAGGATGTTTCCATGCTGTAAAATCCAAGCCATTATTTTTTCAGTTTCTTTAATGCTGCAGGTACCTTCCTCAATGCAGTCAGTAAGGACAATGGCTGCATCTGCTGGGCTCAGGACTTTAACTTTGAGCAGCTGTAACAGTCTGCGATCAGCCTCAGTGGCACACTGGATCACTGTGTCAGGCAAGGGCAGCTCTGTGGGTACAGTTGGACAAGACTTTACATCCAACGCCTGTTTCAGCTGAGCTCCAACATAGGAGCTTTTCATGGTTTGAAACAGGGGCAATGTTAAGAGGAAATCCTTCTCTTTGCTTGAAAGAGGATTCAGATGGGACAGATAGTTTTTTAGTTCTTCTAGTGCTGTGTGAGACTCAGCATTTAAGACTCTGATGAGATGCTGAGCGTCTAAATTCATCAACAACTTCAGGACGTTTGTTGGAGATGGACTCAGGACATAGGTTTCAAGGTCTTCGTGCTTGAGCCACTCATTTCCTTTCACCACTGTGCCACCAATGTTGGTCAGCACCTGAACTATTGATTTGGGCAAACTACTCTGCCTACTTTTCTGATGAATCAGGGTTGTTTTTACTTTTAGTTTGGCCAGTAAAACTGGCTGACTGTTAGACAGTGGACTGACAGGAATCAGAGGTATGTCTGTGAAACGACTCAACTCCTCGAAGTGAGAGCCGAGAAACCTCCAGAATTCTTGGAGCCAATTTAATGGCGGATGTTGACTGTTGCTGATGTCCCATGTAATGGATGCCGACCTCGCCTGCATCCATTTCTGAGGTAAATACCTTCGTGTGTATTCAGCCACGTGGTCAGCATCAACATTGATGACACTGAATAGATCTGAGAAGCAAATACATAACAAAATTATATTTAGAGCAATTGTGCTGAAACTCTCACACTAGATATTTGTAATTATTTTGTTATAAAAGTCAACACAACATACTCTGTCTGGCCATTTCTTTTAAATGGGTTTTGCAAGCTGAGCTCAGGTCATCTGGAATGAAGAGGTGTTTGCAGTATGGCATCAAGATTCTGGGAAAAAAAAATAATAATTTTGTTAATTTTTTTTTATACAAGCAACCTTCACCGTCACTTCCTACATATCATACAGCACACAGAGAAGCTAGGTACAAAACTTTAAACATACTGTGAGATATATAATCAGGGCTTAATTTGTAAATCAAATGATGATTGGAGGGGAGTTCTCCCCTTCCCCAGTGAATTTTGAATAAAGTAGATGCCATTTCTTGCATTCTAGTGTATTTTATAAAGGTTTATTACTGTAGATAAATATGAAACAAAACATGTAAACTCAATTATTAAAATCTTTATGATTGCAAAGTGCTTGTAATGCAACACCACTGCAGCTTTACAGGTAAGGTGTGTTCACTTCAAGACAAACTGAGGTTGTTGATTGGTCAGTTGCTGGCGTGCCTACTGGATTGATTGACAGGTGGGTCGAGGATCTGACTACTGCTAAAAAAAATAAAAATTAACAAAAACCATAGATTTTGCTTCCCCATTTATGACTGTTGTCATTTATTCCATATTTATTCAATATTTTTGGTGAATCTAACATGAGGTCACTATGTTGAAACACAGACAGAGCGACTAGACCTCAGTCTGTCCGCAGAGTACGCCTGCGTCCTCAGGCTGTTGCTGATCTCATGCTGCTGATTTATGTCATGCTGCTGTGTTCATTTGTACTCAGCTGTTCCACAGATTCATGTTTGTGCTGCTGTCGTTAGGCGTATTGTTTTTGTACTTATTAGTGCTTAGTGTATTCTTAGTTTAGCTCTTGGTTCAAATCTTAGAGCTTATTACCGTTTTTATTTTTAACCATTTATAATTGTGTTGGATGTACCAGTAACTGGGACCCTGTGTACACAATTTCATTCCACTACATGTACCACATGTGGTGCAAATGACAATAAAGAAACCTTGACCTTGAGATTGTTCACACAAGCACAGGAACTTATGTGTAGTGCAAAATGTTAATTATATATA
>JARVGV010000280.1:15905207-15916456 GCA_031762435.1 Hypsolebias longignatus | reverse complement strand
ATGTCGGAGGAGCTCACTTACATTCATTGAGAGTTTGCTTTTGAAAACTTTAATTCCTCTTTTTTTCTGGATGTAAATCACTTTTTTTTTTTTTTTTCTTTCTTTTTTTTTTGGGATGATTGTTTCCTCTGGTTTTGGATACTGTGCAGCTGGAAGGATTTTTACTGAAGCCTTTTTTTTTTAATTTACTTTTGAACATTTGTTATGATGCGTAACCATGACAACAAGGTGGTTTTGTACAACTGGGAGCTGCTGATTAACATCACAAAAGCTCAAATACTATTTCAACTACAGCCCCAAATCCCAAATGAGTTGAAAAGGAGGTGCCGTGGATGCATTCCTGTCTCCCTGGAGGTGGTGCTCGAGTGCCTGACCACTGAGATCTTGGAGGTGGCGGGAAATGGGACTCGTGACAGCGGGATGACCGAGATCATCCCCCTGCACCTGCAGTTTCGACCGACAAGGCGACAAGGAGCTCTGCAGGCTGCTGGGAGGAATAGCCATCGCTCGGGGAGGAGTGCTGCCCAGCATTCAGGCAGTCCTGTTGCCCAGCAGGACCGAGAGGTCATCTGAGTCTGGGTGGACAGTTTGGCATCTGCAGCCAGTTTCTTCAGATCCGCTGTGGAGTGGACTGCTACAAAAGATCCTTCCTGCCCACAGACATTAGCATCTAGGACAACTCTCATGAAACCAGGATGCGTTACAACAATTAATTTCCCTTTGGAATTAATCAAGTGTTTTTGAATTGAATTGAACTAAATGTGGTTTAAAATTTCAATCCTAAATTCACTTTTGGTCCTTTTTTTAATCACAATACAAACACTGTGTGTGTCTGGGCCTGTCTGTTAGCCAAATATCTCATGACCCACAGGACAAATTTGAGTTAAATTTGCAGGAAGGACTCATCAGACAACTTCTACAGCTGATTGGAGACACCTCAATTCAAGATGGTTGTCACGAGCAAGTGATCTAGAAAACACAAAAATGGCTACAAATCATTAAATTAGACAGAAACTGACCTAAAGTTTGTTATGATAGTAACAGTAATTAACAGTGCATAGTGTGGGTGTATGGGGTTGTGCATAAATTCAAGGTTTGAGCAAAGCTGCTACAACTCCATAATTTTTAAACATTTTTTTAAAAATCTCAACCTCCTGCATGGAAGGCAACAAGCGATACGCATTCCTTCCAGCAATGTTATCTTTATTTATTTATTTTCTTATGAGGCAGCCAGATTCTTCTGTATGAAGATTTTTGAGTTCATAAAACACTTTATCTTCAGCTTCCTGTCTTTTAGTTGCCAAAATAGTATATTTTTCTTTGTGACATGCCATAAAGAGCCAGTTGCACAAACTTGTTTTGCGGCACATACGCGTTCAGTGGCCCACTTAAGGTGTTCAGATATTTTTCAAGTGGTGCAAACCTGACAAATGTCGCTTTAATATTCCCGTGCTTTTCCCGAAGGACACTTTGCTCTTCAAAAAGTGCATCTATTCAAGGTGTTAAACGCTGTCACAGCAGCAAACATTTTCACTCTGCTGCAGTGCCAAGTCGTTTACCTCTAACTGTACTCACACATTTTTATGCACGACATCTCTTTTAAAGTGAACTCGCAGTTCCCTTACACGGTAAGACGGCCGAGAAATGTACGTTTTGGCCTGTCGCTGCATGCATTAATTATGGCTTCCATGCAAAATAGATTAGACCTGCAACTTCATTTAGTGGCCAAGGACTTTATGGCTCACATGGCTGTGAACCCCATTCCTGTCTGACTAAATAGAGCTCAGCCGTACAAAGAAATGAGAAGTCAGCACGATTACGACATTATGCCTCTTAGTTTAATAGTTTTAGCTGGATGATATTCATTCCTTATCTAAAACATGGTGGTCATTTAATATAAGATAAAAGCAAGGGAATGTGCAGCATTTTAATTTCAACTCTTACGTCTATAAGCATCAGTATGCAATGTACAACCATAATTTTGAAAAAGCTGTGTAAAATGTCAATAAAAATAGAATAATAATTATTTTGTCATGTCATACGAACCGGAATATTATTTTATCTTTTTATTTTTTTGTGCTTTTATGTCTTATATTGTGTAAAGCACTTTGTGGTTTCTGACCTGTAAAAGGTGCTATATAAATAAATTTTACTTACTTGGACAGCCTTGCATGATGGAGGTTCATCCAGAATTTGTGGATGTCATGATGAACTGTTTACAGACAATGATTTGTGAAAGTCTTCCTCATGCAGCGATGACCAGAACATGATCAGACCTGTTTTTAATGCGAGGCTGCTTGAGGGCCTGAAGATCTCAAGCCTCCAAAACTGACTCGCAGACTTGTCCTTTGAGCGCAGATATTTCTCCAGAGGCTTGAAACTTTTTTTTTTTAATTATGAACATGATGACATAATCAAACCCCACCTAATTTTCCACTGAGGAACATTTTTTCTGAAATTGTTGCATTTTTTTCATACAGTTTTGAAAAAAATTGTGAACCTCTGCCCATTTTTTTTACATCTGAGAGGTTCAACCTTTCTAAAATGCTTTTCTAGCACCCAGTCCTCTACACACCTGGTCTCAATTCTCCTAATTCATTGAAAAATGCTGCAGCAGCTGATTCTTATTTGTACTGCTTACCTTTAAAGCTTTTGTTGCACCTGTCCCAGTTCTTTTGAGATGCGTTGATGCCATCAAATTGAAAACACCCCTTTTCAAAAATAATATAATTTCTTATTTGAACATTTTATACATTTACTTTGTTCCTAATTCCTAAATATGGGTTTGCAAATCAGTGCATTCTGTTTATCTTTACAACATTCCAACCTTTTCAGAATTGGGGTTGTATCTTAAATATGCAGTTTTAATTCAACCAACAAAATTAAATGTTATGCATTGAAAAATTATATAGGAATTTTTCAGTGTATGACATTTTCCTGGAGCACAGACAGAAAAACCAACTTGTCACCATTTTGTTGTTTTTCTTTCCTTTTCTGCAGGACACGGTTGACTTTGAGAACGCCACATTCTGTCTGTGCGTTGTCTCTTAGTGTTTGCTGATTTTGGATGCCTGCATGACATCGACTCATGTTTGAACATTTTTCCTGGACGGAAGCTAACAGAGAGCCTCGTCTTTTGTCTCTTTCACAGTCATTTGCCAGAAAAGATTTTTATTATGCATCATGAATAAAGCACCTAGAGAGGACATCTGTAATTGGATTTGATGGATTCAGTGCTGTCATTTTCAGCGGGGGCAAACATTGGCTACAAAATCCTGTCTCATGCTGTTCATATTTGATCATATTCATGTATTTTGCAGCAGAAAAGACTGAGAAGAAGGTCCAAATCCACCCCTGGTTTATGAATGTATGCCCCCCCTTAAATGTGAGACTACATTTTTGGCAGATGACTCTTTCCACAAGTAGAGATGTTTAGTCCTGAGCTTTTAATTTGAGAGCTCTTATCTGTATCTGTGGAAGAGTGCTTTACTTTAGAGGCTGTTATCGACCTTTTTGTGCCCCTAAAGTGTTGCGCTTATTACCCAGCTGACAAACAATCTATGGCAAAAAAGATTGTGTAAGCTTCAGTCTGGTGCCTCACACAGCAGCACCACATTGCTGCTTTCTTTCTAGTTTCCTTTCTTTCGTTCTTTTTGTTGGTCTGCAGTATATTAATTTCTGTTTGTTATTTTAAATGAATCGTCAACATTTCTCATTATGTTTTTGTCGGCTCTGACAAGAAGGTATTTATTATGCATAAGGTTTTCTCTGTTTTCCGTTCAGAAACTCTTGCTTACCTTATTTTCTTTTCCAATATGATTATCATATACTGTATTTTCTGCCTTTGTATCTGGGCCTTAAAGGGATAGTTCAGATCTTTTCAAGTGGAGATCTGTAGTACGGATCAGAACAACAAACATCTAACCTGTTGTAGATAGCTCTTTGAATGACCTTGAAGAGCTAATGTCTGAGAGAGATCAGGGCCAAAGTGGATCACAGCTGTTCCTGCAAATCTGATCTTATAAACGATGCCACAGTCCGTTTTTATGTTGCACGGCTATTTCAGTAAAAAATATTACAGTATTCTTGTTGGAAGTGCTCTAGGCTTAGAGGTGGGGATTAAAAATGAATTTTAGATGCATCACATCATAGACTTGGATTATTCTGAATCAATCTTCAAATGCAAAAAAAAAATAAAAAATTAAAAAAAAAATCAAAATTTTATTGTGTCACTTTATATTGAGGAACATGGACAATAGAGCTCATATGTGTGGAAGTAACAGGTTGAGCATGTACAGTTTATGACATATGTGTTATGAACTCATGAAATAGATGTCTGAGTGAGATATTCAACTGTCGTAAATTAATTTCAAGTATACAAATTTATTTAAAACTCAGTTTTCACAGTCACACAGGGGAAAGATGTGAAGGAGAGGTATGCACCAAGAGAATCTAAATTAGTCTCATTATTGACAATAATTGAATTGTGAGGTACCTAAAGATACCCATAATCAGCTAATAATAATATGAATACTTGTACAGTAGTCCCTCGTTTATCGCGGAAGATCCGTACCCTGAAGCCCCTCAATAAGTGAAAAAACGCAAATTAGGAATAGTAGTACAAGTACAGTGGTAAGTAGTAGTTTATGTTAGTATATGTATACATGTATATATACAGTATGTATATATATATATATATATATATATATATACGTACATATATACTGTATACGTATATATACCTGTATATTTATATATTTGAGTGTGTGTGTGTGTGTATGTAAAGGTGTTTCACACTCTTGCAATATTCTAAACAATGTTCTAACCTCTAAACGCTCTGAAAGAGCACAGCATGTCATGATCTCAGCTCTCTGCCTCCGGCTGCACTCTGTCAACTGCTAGCATTCTCGGCCACGCCCACTTCTCTGCTGCAGAGCAGAGATATGACACGCTGCAGGAGGAAGCTTCTCCTGCTGCTGTGGGCTGCACATAGACCTGTGGACCTGGTGTTAAATAATTTAAAATAATTTATTTTAAATAAAAATTCCATGCAGCTCATGCGGCTTATCCATCAATCAGCCAATTTTGTGTCATGTCCAATCTTATTCTGAAAAACCACGATAGAGCGAGTCCACGAAAAATTAACTGCAAAGTAGCGAGGGACTACTGTAATTTGAAACTAACAGTGGTGTGAAGGTTAATTAAACAGCATTTGAATGAATCATTAAAACAGTTTTTTTTTTTTTTTTTTGGATTAGAGTTGTTTAAGACACTTCACCTTGATGTTGGTCCGGCTATGGCTAGTTGTTAGCTCATTAATCCAGTTAGAATTAAACTTTCTCCAAACTGAGGATGTTCAACAAGCTATCTACAACAGGTAAGATATCTTTGCTCATAACATTTCCACAGAACCTCACCAAAAAAAGATCTGTAATCGTCCAGATTGCATTTTTATAAACTAAATTAATAAATCTAGAGTCACAATCTCAGTATACTGTAGGTGTCTTCTTTCTCTTGTATTAAATTATATCTACATCACTTTTAAATAAAAAAAAAAAAACTTCTTCTTTTTTCTGTAAATTATTCTTAAATGATGCCTGCCATCCCATCCTGATGAATTAAACAGTAAACTATATTTTACATGCAAAACCTGTTTTCATTCTTACATTATTTGGTACTTGTTTATACATACTGATAAAAACTGAGATAAATATTTTATGAAGTAATATAATCTGCGAGATTCTCATTTTCTCCTTCCCTTTTATTTATTTATCTTTTCTGAGCGAGAAGATTATTACCCACCGATGGTTCGACCTCACTCATCTCAGTGGTCCGGCAGAATACATCACGACACAGCTGTTAACTGTTGATTACTCTTTAAGTCATTTCATCCTCCCGTTTCCTCATATAGTTTCCATTTTAATGATTATTCTGCGCGTGGAAGGAGCGTTTCAACTTATCAGCCCGCTTAGGGAATATTTCCCACAAATTGCAATCCAGCCTCAAAAATTACAGTTCACATGGGTCTGTGACTTCATTTAAGAGGGAAATAAAGGAACGGCTGGAGTCGGAGCTTAATGAGACAGTCATGAAGGTGGATTTCCATTTAGATCAAGCTGATGCATGCGCTGGAGCATTTGTGCAGAAAATATATGTGTGGAGTTTTATAGTAAACCTCACATTCCATTATGTACAATTTTTATGATCTCTGTTCTACAAGAATGCATCGTCTGCTCCTTATTTCTGATGTACCCCATTAAGCAGTGGTTTTATTTAAGCTCATCCTGCTACTTCATCCTTTTTATTAATACCAAAACATGTGGTAATTAGGAGCAAATATCAAAAATATGAACAACTGTAAACATCAAACTAGATTTTTTTTTTTTTTTTAAAAACATGTTGAAACTGGATTATTTTGATTGTAAGTTTTATTTGCTCTGAGTTTCCAGCATCTCACAAACTGTTTTTTTATCTGACCCGGCCACATCCCCCTCTGAGCAGGTTTCTCTTCAGACTATTGGATTTGAATGTAAAAAGCTCCACCCCGTGCAGAAATCTACTTTATCTCCCCCTGGGGGAAATACATTATTCCATACAGGCGGAGTGACTCCAACTGTATGCATCACATTGCTGCAGGAGAGTAGACGCTTGAAGTTGGTGACACATGAACTGCATGTTGGAGCTTATTTCTATTTTTAGACCAAACTTATTGTTGAAATTCATCCACTGAGAGGTGATTTTGTCCAATGAGAGTTCTACTGCGCTGGCTGGTTTGTATAAAGCAGTGGGGGTTGTTTTGAATAGCGGAAGTACGGTGAAATTTTAAGGAAAATATTATAAAATACCTAACATGTATTTGCTGAACATCAAAGTTCGTGCTCAATTATCCAGGTAAAGAATCCAACAAAATTCAGTCAGGTCATCTGGAAGGTTTCTTTTTCTTTTTTGAGATGTTTCGTCTTTCATCCAAAGGACTTCATCAGTCTGAGGAGCCACAACAAACTGAGTCACTCAATCAGCACACTCACATACTGGTCCAACCAGTTTGCTGGTGATAAGATGGTTTCTGGGGTCCGCCTTCTCCCCATCAACTCCTCTGAGGCATCCATAGCCAAAGTGGTTCAAAACATCAAAGTTCATGCTCAATAATCCAGGTAAAGAATCCAACAAAGTTCAGTCAGGTCATCTGGATGGTTTATTTTGGTGTTGATGCGTTTCGTGCTTCATCCAAAGGACTTAAACAGGGACTTCAACAAGTCGATGGGGAAGAGGGCATAACCATCTTATCACCAGCAAACTGACTGGACCACTAATATGTGACTCACTTTGTTGTGGCTCTGCGGACTGATGAAGTCCTTTGGATGAAGGGCAAAACGTCTCAACAAACAAACAAAAAAAGAACCCGTCCAGATGACCTGACTGAACTTTGTTGGTATTTACTGCACAGTTTTGATTTTGCCCATAACTACTGGACTTTTGTTTGATATGAAAATATATCACAAACCACTAATCAGATTTAATTGAAATCATCAAAATGTAATACCAGTATTTGGGTTAACATTTACAACTCATTAACTTTTGGCGTTAACTCATTTCAAGATGGCCACCACAGCTGACTAAAATAAAATAATAAAAAAAAATAAATAAATAAAAAAAAAAACATAAAAATGCCCATAAGTGAGACATTTTTTTTTTTCAAACATCAAGCTAAAATGTCTTGTGGTAGTAGTGACTATTATCACCATTACATGCTTTGATTACAACACATTGCATCTTTTGAAGTCACCTTTTTTTTTTGCCTGTTAGCAAAATATCTTATTCATTCACAAAATTTCAAAGAAACTCTCATAACATCTGTGACTCAATGAGCTTTGTCCACCCAGTGCAAGATGGCTACCACAGCTAATCAACCTAAGTAAACACCACATTGTCTACACGTCAGTGAAATTCACTGACATTTGGCAAACATTTGGAGTGGTGGTAGCTGAGAGTCACTAAAAACACATATCCCAGGTGCTCACAGATCACATGAGATATTGCAACATTGCATGTTATTTTTGAGGCTTAACCAAAACGACAATGATGCCATTTCTTAATGTAAGATGATCTTAGCTGAAAACGATGGCAAAGAAGGCGAAACGTTCTTAAAGAAATAATGTGTATTTATAAGAAGCTCAAGCTGGAGGTGTAAGAATTGAGTATTTATATGTGGATTAAGGAGGGATTGAAAAGCCTCCTGTTATGTGCAAGTTGTTCATTTACAGATTATTATTTATTAAGGGGAGAAAAAAAATGAGAGCTCTTATGACAACAGGATTGTAAACCCACCCCCCCACCACACACACACCCATCAGACCAAGGTCGTCCGTCTGCTGACATCAATCAAACACAGCCTCCTCCTCCTAGAAGGACCTTGAACATTGACCTGGTGTTTTTCTGTTTAAAGGAACGTCTCTTCTGTTTGCAGGGATTTTTTTTTCCTCCACATTCTAACCTTTAAATTCAGATTCAAACGATTATGATTTGATCTCAGCTGTTATTCAAAGTGACAGTGATACAAGCGGCGACAAACAATTTACAGCTTTGACATGTTTTGTTGGGGGAATTTGGGGAAAGGTTGTGGATGTTTATTAGATGTAACCCTCTTTGTTCGTCTCAGGTCCAGCAGGTTGACTTCACAACTGACACACAGGTTCAATCAAGTTGGCGGTTAACATCAATCCAGCAACTTCTGCCCCTATACATTAAATAAAACACAGTAAATAACCCTAAACAAACTACAGAGCAATAGTTCCCAACAAACAGCTGAGAGCAGTTAACAGTTGTAAAATTAAACACAGCTAAAATGCACAACATTAATTATGATAACAGTTATAAACATACAAAAATTACACATGAACTAGTAACTAGTGTTAAACTAATGTGTGTGAGTTAGAGTTGTCTGCAGTGTGTCTGCAGGAGCACCGAGCCTGCACACCTGAGACACTCCAAGGCCTCGTCTGTTGTCTGTAAACTGGAAAGCAGAGGTCGCCTTGACCTCGTCTTTGTCTGATAAGTGTTATAGAGAGACACTTCTTTATACCCTGATGCATGCTCAATACACTGTCATATACACTTCTTATTGTACTGTCCGTGGGCAGACCTTGTGAACCGGAGCTTCAATGTAACATCTGTGAAAGCCTGTTTTGAACTCTGCCCCCTGCAAGTGAAAGTGGGTTGAAAGCTCTCGTATCCTCATTGTGGCTTATCTGAGTAAAGAAATGACGAAAGGGTAATTCATTTATCCAACAATGTTGTTCGTTGATATATAGTTAGCGTTTCAAAGACTTATTTATGTTTCATTCCAGCTGCAAAGAAACAAATCTACAAATACCTAGCTGAGATTCATCCTCCTGACTGAAACCTTGGATGCTTTGTTAAAAGTTTTTCTCTCAACACAGGCCATATTGATGACAGTAATTTCCCTGGAGTGCTGTTTAAGTCAGCTTTAAAAGACAGCTCTGCATAACTGGTTTCTGATTTGGCAAAATGGAGTTGATATAATGGCAATTTAAAGAGAGGCTCGTGTGCCGACGGAAGACCCTTTAGACTCTTAGACACAGTAGCAGGATTTCGCTGGCACTCCAGAAGTCTTGGCCCACTACAGCAGCGCCTACAGGTCTCCTGATGCAACAGCTGCCCTGTCAGAGCAGAGGCTATTTCCAGCTCACCCGTACCTTCAGCAATAAATTTCTCGACACAGACAACGAAAGAAAACAAAGCTGCACGACACACTCGTGAACATTCTCCCTCCCACGCCGATTTAATTCGCTCTTCTAATCACACATACTGGGGCTTTAGCTCCTGGTCACATGAGGATACAAATATTTTGAAATAGAGAAGCTCCGGCCCCGAGTGATGAGAGTGCCGTATTTTATTTGATGAAAGACGACAGCAGGAAACCCCTTCAGGCTGCAATACACGGACATCAATTTCAGGCACTGTGGGTTTACATGGGCAGTACGAGCCTCACGCTGAGACAAAGGCCCACTCATTACCACTGCACTGTGAGATATAAATATTAGATGGCAAAATATTACAGGGTGCAGGTGTGGTGGGATTCATATGAATGTTTTAGAAGGGCATTTAGGCCAAGGACGTGTACTTTTAGGCATATAAATATTTATCTACAGCATATTTTAACTAAAGGTCCCAGCATGCCTTGAAGGAATGCGTATCGCCCGCCGCCTTCCAAGCCAGAGTTTTAGGCCCTGTTTTACACGAAAACGATTTCTGGTGAAAATGGAAGAGTTTCGTTGCGTTTGTATCAGTGATGTGCAGTCAGGGTAGGCAGGTGAGGCCACACCTGTCATGACAAGTAAAATACTGACAGTGATAAGAGAAAATACATCGGACCACTGGATTTTTCTATAAAACTGTTTTCTGAACTTTTTCAACATTTCAACGATCAAAATCACAAAATTTATGTATTACGTGTTCAAGCAACGCAGGTGAGGCAGTGTAGTGCTCTGGTTCACCTCTGGGGGCGCTGTGTCATATACAATATATGAAGTAGGCAGTTGGAGCATGCCCATTGCTGTCTCTCTTTAAATTGCCAATATACATGTTTGATTGCACATGTGCTACACATGCTCTACAGTCCGTCTTATGTATTGAACGCATGTGTGTGTGACATATTTCTTCTTTCTAATCGGTCACAAATGCACGGTGAAAATACACAGGGTGAGGCAGAAAGTACCATGCCTCACCGATAGGGGGCAGTGCTGCCCCCTTAGGGACAATGAAACATTGCTGTGCGTTCTTCTGTTCTGCAGAGGTGTGTGGGTGTGTGTGTGTGTGTGGGGGGGGGGGGTATAGCAAATCGGTACACTCATTTAAATTTGTTCAGACAAAATGGAAGATCATATTTCAAAACTAAAGGATTTTTCTAAACATCATTTTTCCAGACTCATTCATGTTACAAAAACTGTAAGATAATAAGTTTTTTTAATTGTATTTATTTATGTAAGAAGAGAGGAGTATGCAGTTGATGAAAGCATAATCAGATGCCTTTTAAAAAAAAGGCTAAATTGAAATATAAGCTTCCATTTTGGGTTCCTATGTGAGCATCCGATTCCAGACGAGGCAGTAGTGTTGTTCGATACCAGGGTTTCTGGTATCAATACGATACCAGGTAAACTGTTGTCTAGTATCGGCAGTATCGATACCGATACCAATATTTTTTGCTAATACGCCTTAAAAAAGCAGTG
>JARVGV010000280.1:15837810-15849909 GCA_031762435.1 Hypsolebias longignatus | reverse complement strand
CATCCATCTATCATCCATCCATCCATCCATCCATCCATCCATCCATCCATCCATCCATCCATCCATCCATCCATCCAGACATCTCTTTCCACAGCCACCTCTTCCAGCTCTTCTTGGATGACCCCAAGGCATTCCCAAGCCAACTGAGAGACAAGTCCAGTCAGACATGCCTGAAGAACCTCTCTAGGAAGGCGCCCAGGAAGCATCCTTACCAGATGTCCGATTCACCTCAACTGGCTTCTTTCAATGTGGAGGAGCAGATGCACTACTCTGAGTCTCCCCCATATAACGAAACTTCTCATCTTATTTCTAAGGGAGGGTCCAGCTACCCTATGGGGGAAACTCATTTCAACCGCCTGTATTCAGAATCTCACTTTTGGTCACTACCCAGAGTTCGTGACCATAGGTGAGGGCAGGAACGAAGACTGACCAGTAAACAGAGATCTTCGTATTACAGCTCGGCTCCCACTTCACCACAATGGACCGGTACAGAGCCTGCAATACTGCAGACGCTGTACCAATCTGTCTGTCAATTTCATGCTCCATTCTTCCCACACTCGTGAACAAAACCCCAAGATAGTTGAACTCCTCCACTTGAGGCAAAACCTCACCATCAATCCGAATACAGCAATCCACCCTATTCTGACTGAGGCCCATAGTCTCAGATTTGGAGGTGCTGATTCTCATCCCAACCACTTCACACTTGGCTGCAAACTGCTCCACCAAAAGCTGAAGATCACAGCACAATGACGCTAACAGGACCACATCATCTGCAAAGAGCAGACATGGAATCCTGAGGCCCCCGAACAGGAATCCTTCCACCCCCTGACTGCACCAAGAAATTCTGTCCATAAAATTATGAATAAAATCAGTGACAACGGGCAGCCCTGGTGGAGTCCATCTCCCACCCTGAAGGGGTTTGACTTACTACTGGCAAGGTGAACCAAACTTGTGCATCGTTTGTATAGGAACCGAACAGTCCATAGCAATGGGCCTCCAATCCCATACTCGGGGAACACCCCCCACAGTGTACCACGAGGAACTTGGTAGAATGCCTTCTCCAAGTTCACAAAGCACATTGGAATCTGTTATAATCTTAAATTATATATATTTAATGGAAACCATTTTAATTAAATTAATTTCCTAAATCATTGTTTTTTGTCACCAGAAGGAAGTAAATTATCTGTAATGATTTTTTTTAACAAGTCGGTATCCTTCTGTAGCTATGATTTCATGAGGATAACATTTGGTTATCATGCACCCTCCAGCCTCTGTTGCTGCATTAAGAAAACTGAGCATTTCTACTTGTTTTCACATTTTTTCAGTTCGCCTGCTTTCTGCCACAATGTTCCCTCTTTTGGTCCAGAAAACAGCCTAATTGGAACAGCAGGGTGACCCTCTGTGTCACATGGAAGACCACTATTTTCTAACTTTTATCTGGTTTGTGGTTGTCATGGAATGTGGTGCAGCTCTGGTGTCGGACGTGCCTCATTTATTAATTTTTCAAAATGTTTACAACATTGCATTGAGCTGAATTTTACCACATTTATTGTCTCATCTACAAACTACAAGCAAAACATAAAACAGTAACTAAACAGAAAATGTTTAACTCTTAATGGTTGATTCTTGAAAACTTGACAGAACAAACTACAAAATATAAAACTTGGTAGTATACTTACAGTGAGAAATAAATTAAATGTAAAATTCCAAATGTATGAGCATCAAAAGTACACAATCCTTGGCTTCAAGTATCTGTCAAGCATATCAAGTAGGAGGAGTTTAAGATTATACTTTTGGATGTTGTCCAGCTTTCTCACATCAGGAAATGCATCCAGCATTTAAAAAAATGGCCAAATCTTTCATGCGAGTTTACTGCCTGTGGCAATGTTGAAGAAGTAAACAGCCGAAAGAAAAACAACAAAAATAATCAAAACAGAGTTGATAAAATTAACACTCCTTGAGAAAGTGCATACCATTTTGCATGTCAGACATTTTAAAAATAACTTGTGGCTTCTGTAAATGCTCATAGAATATGTTGGAAATGACTGTCGGTTATACCACATCAATCTGTATCACAGTGAAATTCAATTAATTTCAATTCAGTTTATTTATATAGCACCAAGGCACAGCAGAAGTCATCTCAGGGCGCTGAACAGAAACATTTATATGTAAAAGTAAGTTAATAACATTAATTATCTGAAGAGCAGATTGCTTTGAGTTTAACTCCATCACAGATCTCTCATGTTGAGCAAGCATGAAGGCGACAGTGGAAAGGAAAGGCCAAGTGACCATCTGCTTCGACCAGCTGGGTTTGAGAGGAACTGGAAGCAGGAACAGATACACAATGGCAAGTCAAGAATCACATGTTAAGATAGAAATAATTTCAAATGCAAACTATTCATTTGTAACAATTCATTTTAAGATATGAGGTCAATTTGTCCTCCAGTAGTCTAAGCCTATGGCAGCATAACAAGCCAACCCTAACTATAGGATTTACTGTATCAAAAAGGAAAGGCCAGTATTAAAACTGGACATTGTGTCAGCCATATGGACAGAAACTGGAAGTTGGTTCCACAAGAGAGGAGCCTGAGAACTGAAAAAAATGTCCTCTCATTCTGCTCTTGGAAACTCTAGGAACCACAAGTAAGCCTGCAGTCTGAGAGTGAAGTGCTCTGTTAGAAAATATGAGACAATAAGATCTGTAATATAAGATGGAGCTTTTTAGTTAGAAAAAAATGGAAGGAGATACTTGCATTTTTTTTTAAACGCGTTAATGTCATTTATCTGTGGCGTCTATCTTGATGTGGTTTGACTCCAACTGTTGCTAAATCCAAGATGTCCATCTAACAATTACTTACTGAGAGCTGCATTAAAATACGTCCTCTGGTTCATGAGATACGCTGCAAGAAAACAGAAAAAACACAGATTCACGTTTACCCGCCTTTCATGGTGGCAGACGGTATATATTATCCCACAAACTGAAAGCCCTTTTAACCTTTAAATTACATCTAACACAAGTTTGCACCTAACATATATGCAATACTGAATCATTTGCCTCCATATAAATAAATAAAAACAAGTCTGACATTTTGGAGTAGTTTTCTTCATGGGGTTATTTAGTATTTGTGAGGGAAACTGATAATATTTCAGACTGTATTTATGCAAAATGTTCTCAAGCATCCCAGAACTGGAGAAAGATGCATTTATAAACTTGAGTCAGTTCCTGTTTGAAAATGTTTGAAATGATAAATCTGTCCACGTTTTAGACAAATAAACTGTTGCAAAGGCAACACAATCAGCACGCTCCTTTTGATTTAAATAAAAATCTGTATCTCTCATTCAATTTCTGCTGCTCAGCACAAACTAGTCTTTGTTCATAGAAGTGACTCAGTCTATATGTCTGTACACATGAACAAAGTCATCAAGCAGTTCAAATTCTGGTAATTTCATGTCACATGCTCAGAATTATTTGTGTAAAAGCTGTGATAAAATGCCTAGCTTAAAACCTTAAAATTTCCTGGGCACGGATTTAATTCAAAGCACTGCTTTTCTTTCTCTTGCAATACCTTTTGCTTAACCTTCACCCTTTGTCACCCCCAGCCTTCAGTCATTATGCAGCCAGGATGTGGAACTGCTGTGGCCTCTCTGGTTTAAGTGGCAGGACTGTCTGAGACAAATGGCTCTGCTTATCCAGTCTGGTCATGTACGGCTGGATGAGGCAAACAAAATCGCTCGGCCAGCTTGCCAGGTACCGCTCCTCCCGCGCTCTGATTCAGTTGGCAGATGCACAGCCACAGTCTGCTGAGGCTAAGGTATTCTTAATTTTACCATCCCTGCCTGCATGAAGAGCTTTCCGTTTTTGTGCACATATAGGCTGGTGCATGTTTTTCTCTTCATGCATGTTTATTATCTAAAGTATTCCCAGGTGTCCCAGCTGTGATGAAGCTCTGGTTGTAGGCTCGCAGCTGGGAGACATTGATAACCACTTAAACACGTCTCCGTGTGCGAGCAAATTATTTCAATATTCTCTGCTCTCAGGATGTACTCCTAAGCAGTTAAGCTCATTATACCTGAGCGAGATTCCTGCTTGAACTTGTGGAGCAACATTCTCTCGGTAAAAAAATCACCTAAAATGCCTGAACTGCATGCTCTGCAGGACATAAGTCCACCTGAGAGTGTTCACACCGTTGGCAGCTTGAACACAAGCATCTGATAAAAGGGAGAAATGTGTCAGATTAGGCTCAGTTTCAGAGTGCATGAAACATAAATTGATGTGAAAACGGGTTTTTACCGGCTGAAACATGAAGCGTGGAGCCAGTAAAAAATGCAAACTTGAATCCTGAAAGCTGTGGAGAGCGGAGTGACAGTTAAAAAGCCTTTCACTTTGTCAAAGAAGATTAAATATGGAAGGAGCTGCCCCCCAAAATTTAGACGTCTTACTGATTGAACTCCTCAGGCCAATGTCATGTTTTACAGCAGTCGGTCCAAATTTATCTAGTCACGCACATTTTCTACGTGAATTTATTAGAAGAAAAAAAATAATACAATTTTAGATTAGGGGAGACATACCGGTATTTCTAAACTAATGGATGAGGAAATTTTTGTTTCATGTAACAAAAAAACAAAACAAAAAAACCCAGTGAGAGAAATTCTGTTTCATCTGGTGCTCATATTTTCAGTTTGCTCAACCAAACTGGAACTGTCATGATTGTCAGGTTTGTGTTGATATTTTGAGTTATTATTTGTGTTTATGGTTATTCAGTCATGGTTTTTTTTTTGTGTGTGTGCGTGTTGAACTCTGATAATTTCTCATGCCATTAGCCTCAGCCCTTTTTGTCACCTTTGCCTTCAGTATATCATTCACACCTGCTCTGCATTTGTTGATCATCCTCACCTGTTTCCACTCAGTAATCACCTCTCCCAGCCCAAGTACAACCTGCTCTCTTCACCACCTCATCAGTTTCAACTCTTACCATGTTCCCATTGTGTTTTGTGTTGTGTCTGAAAAACATTAATTATCTGAGGAGCAGACTGCCTGAGTTTAACTTCATCACATAACTCTCATCTTGAGTAAGCATAAAGGTGACAGTGGAAAGGAAAAACTCCCTCATGAGGAAGAAACCTTTAGCAAATCCAGGCTCATCTGGTTCGACCAGTTGGGTTTGAGAGGAACAGATACACAATGGCAGGTCAAGAATCACATGTTAAGATAGAAATAATATCAAAAGTAAACTATTCAATTGTAACAAGAAATGGGGTCAATATGTCCTGCATTAGTCTAAATCTATGGCAGTATTTTTTTTTTATGTTTCTAATTTTAGTGATATTACACAGGTGGAAGAAGACAGTTCCAGTAGCATTTTTAATGTTGGGGATAAAAGACATGTCCTGATCCAATATAACACCAATATTTTTTTCATTAGAACTGGAGGTTAGGTTAATGCCATCCAAGGAGGGCGAAAGACTGAAAAATTTAATCCTAACATGCTCAGGTCCAAAAACTAAAACCTCAGTCTTGTCTGTATTTAAAAGCAGAAAATGTAGGGTCATCCAAGTTTTTATGTCTTTGACACTGTTGTAGTCTAAGTTATGAACCAAACAACTTATCTCTTTTAGATGGCTTTTGAATGAACTCAATTTAGAGAAATAGTTTAATTCTGACTGAATTGACAAGCTGATTGCTAATTTTAAAATAAATAAATAAATAAAACCAAATTGGATTTCAACCATTTTATTCAACCATTCAAAAAAAAAAAAAAATCATAAAAGTTTATGCAAACATTGTTTTATAATTCTCATCATTTTCAAATTACATTTTTTTTTTTTTTTTAACATTGAACTCTGGTCATGTGCAAGCACAGTTAGCAGCTAACTGCTGGTGCATCCTTAAATAGGCTTAATCTGGCAGGAATTTCCTATTGTTTCTGCTGAAATAACTTTGTAAAGCAAACCTATGGTAGTGCAAAAGTTTTCAAATTAGTGTTCACATGAATCATTATAAAATAAAAAATGGGAGCAGTTAAAAGGAATCAGACAACAAGAATCCTTTTTGGCTTTAACCCTGTTCGTTAGCTGGTCAGTCCAACCAGAATTACGCATTTTCTCCAAACTGGGGCTGTTCTAAGAGTTATCTACAACAGGTAAGATATTCATCGCTCATTACCTTTACTCAGACCCTCACGACAAAATATCTGTATTATATATTTCATGTCAAGTCTGACAGGAAAAAAAAACAGTTTAGTTTTAATTTAGTTTCCATTTACATGTTTGTATTCGACATGAAAATTAAGAAGCTGGATTCAGATCTAAATCAAGATTGTTACCTAGTCACGTATATGGTGCCTCACCAGTGGTCAACTCCCTGGCAGGGATAATGGTTCACATCTGGAAAATCTGAAATGAAGTGCCCCCACAAATAAGATGCTTACTTCTTGTGTCTGCAGGGAACGAGTAATTATTTTTGCTCCGTCAGGTTCAACTGTTGTTAATGCAGCTTTGTTGACACTGTAATGAGCAATGTTATTCTGCTGCTCAGTTTTGATAGTTAGGCCGAAATGATTTCATACCAATGCACATATTCAGCACCTGAATGCTAATAATGTGCATAAACAGGCTGAGACTGGTTCTTCAGTGGGCGAGAGGGTGACTCTGAACTATAGCTCCAAGTGAATTACCATTTCTGTAAGTTAGACCTCATTCAGAACATGCCTTTACAGGTTTGTCTCTGGTTTTTGTGTCTTTCAGTGTGAGGAAGCTAAATGTGATTAATGAGTTAGTGAGGGGCATTGACTACAGGGGAAGTGTTTTCAGATTCATGAGTTCAGCTCTATTTCAGTTCTTTCAATAAAGATATGTTGAGGTGAGTTTATGGTTTCTGCCTCTGTGGAACTCCATGGGTATTTTTGGTAAACTGTGTCACAGACATTAACTCTGGCATTTAAAATATCTAACGCTGATATAATGTTAAAGAATACAGATATAACTATTAAGTGTAGGCTTTCCAACAGCTATATGTATGGTTATTATCTCAGTAATAAACTAGTGAAATTAATTTGCCATAAATGGGACAAAACTAATAAGAAACTGCCATAAATACAATTTTAATTGGTATTATTTTTTTCAGTTTCCTGTATACATGTAAATTTGAGAAGCACACATGTAGAAAGAGAGGTTCCCAAAGACTTTTGCAACTTTTGCATTTGACAACATTTAGGTTAAATAGATCCACAGAGATTTTCACACACAGCCTGCTCCTAAAACAAGAAATTTAGACTTAAATTGGATGTGAAAAAGGTTCACATTTGTGACTTTTAGTGCCTCTTTTTTGCTGATCAAAGTGTTTATGAGAAATACAAATAATACGCTGAGGGACCAGAGTACAAATTTCATAGAAGTGCAAGTTATTGAACAAAGTAATGCAGTTACAAAGAGCAAAATACTATAATTTGCTTCCTAAACCTGCCGTGATACAGAAAATGCATAAATAAGGTTTAATGTTTGCCCCTGATTCACTGAAAAGTCAAATGAAACTCTGATTTTAATTCACGTGAATTAGATTAGAAATTATTTACTTTGTTAGTGATGACCAAAATACTATTTGAAAAAAAAATAAATAAAATAAAATAAAAAATCTGCAGTAGGTGTCATTTTCAAAATAGGCTTTGAGAATGCACAAATGTGGGGAAAAAACATGTTTTGCTCAAACACTCATTCAGTACTTTTTTAAAAATTAAATATTTCCACTCCTTCTATTTTATAGCACTTCTATGTTTTCACTCATACACCAAAGGCAGTGGGGAGTCCAGTGAGCCAGTCACCCCCAGTTAAAGATTTAATCACAGCTCTTTGTTATAATGACTTCCTCTTCTTGATAGATAAAGGCAGCATCAATAATTCTGTGCAGATTGAAAGTCAAAATATTCAGTCAACTTCCAAATCCTGTGTTAGCTGTTATTTCTTAGATCATTAAAAATAATCATGTACATTAATGTAAATAAAGTTGCATTTGCTTCGCTGAACATGTTCCTTTACTCTGTCGAAAGCATCAGCTAAATTTGTTTGTACTGTGAGACAATAAACCTCCTTTGTGTTCTTTAAAAATGTTTCAGAGTAACAGCATCTTTACAAATGTCAGAAGTCAAACACTTTTTTGACCTTTTCTGCAGAGGTGAAGCTCGAGTTCTTGCCTTTTCCCTTGATGTTGGTGCTCCTCCTCCTCATTTACTTTCTCCTGTCAGCGTTACCTCAGCACACCAGGAGAATAACAATGTTCCATCCCTATCTGACCTCCTTCTTTCATACTTTCCTGCATTAGTGCCTGCTCCTCCTCCTCAGCTTTCCCTTAACCCTTCCTCAATCTTTGTTTTACCACTTTCATAAAACCAACATCTTTAGTTTTGAACGTGCATCTGTCACAGTCAGACTCACATTCTGGGGTTTTTCTCTGTTTTGAGCTGCTCCTCTTATTGTATCCTATAGGTTTAATTCCCGAGACACAGATTGGTCCATCACAGGCAACATGGGGTCAAAGGTCACACTAATATGTGGCAGAGAAGGGGGAAATTTTCAGCTCTGTCACACTAAAACTCTGCTAGACTTCGTCGTCTCCTGTTATCTTCATCAAAGATCTTGTGCTAATTCTCAGAAAAGCAGAGACCATTTCCTCTTGGCCAGCTGTTGTAGGAACAATTTAAAGCACATTTTATATTTTACAGCCATATTTCATTATTCTTTAACATCCAAAATCAAAGGAGAAGTGATAATTATGCTGCCTGCCTCTGTGTGCATGGCATTTCTCTGTACTGTTAGCAAAACATCTCACGAGTCACTGAACAGAGTTTAGTGAAACTTTCAGAAATACAGTATTTATTGGATATTGGCTTTCTGTTTGGAAGTACCTCAGCTGAGAGATGGCTCCAGGAAATTGATCTTTACGAACTCAGAAATGGCTTTAACTCTGTCACTTTCATCGAAATGAAGCAAAAAAGTTGGTGTGGTAGTGGATAAGCAACGTCCCCAACACATACAATGAGCACGTTTTTGCTTAGTACATTAACATTAACTGTTGGAATCAACCCTGTTTATCCGTTAGCAAAATATGTGATTTTCATAAAACTCTCAAAGGAACTATTGGCTGTATCTACAACTTGGAATCAACTCACTTCAAGATGGCTACCAGGGCTAATTGACATTAGCCTACACAATAAAGGCTGTGCCTAAATGGATCACTGTGAAACAGCACATCATGAAGCTGCTGATCTGCTTCATGTTGCTGTGTTCATTTGCGCTCATCTGCTCACACAGACTCATGTTCGTGCTGCTGTTCGGCGTATTGTTTTTATACTACTAGTGCTTAGTGTATTTTTAGTTAACTTTTTTCTTAGATCATATCTTAGATAGTATTATGTTTTTTTTTTTACATTTTATTGTTGATGTAACTGGGACCCTGTGTACACAATTTCGTTCCACCACATGCACCACGTGTGGTGCGAATGACAAGAGAGAACCTTGACTCCTTGGATTCTTGGATTATACAGATACTGAACTAAGATTTGTAGATAACAGTCATTCACAAAACATAATCCAGGCACTAACGGAGCGTGCAATGCCACATGTGAATGTTTATAATGTTTTCAGTTTTAAATTAGTCGTTTTTCAACATACCGGTAATTTTAGATCTTAGTCTATTATTCTGGTATAGGAAGCTGAGCCTTTAATTTAACCTTTTATATTTATTTTAATTTAGTTTTGAACTGTCTCACATACAACCCCCCCCCCCCACACACACACACACACACACACACACAAACACAAGAGTTTCATTTTCTATCTTTACAGGGACTTTGTATTGACTTCCATTCATTTTGGATTCATTTCTATGGCATAACCCTGACCCTTAACCCAACCATTACCAGTACATACCTAAACTCAACCATTACCAGTGTATACCAAACCCTAAACCTTCCTCAATTCACACCTTGGTCCTAAACCTAACACCTAACCCACCAACTGCACTTCTTCTTATGGGGCCTGGACTTTGGGTCCCATAAGGAGCAGTTGGTGCTCATAATATAGTATGTGCTGGAAAAATGGGCCTTACAAGGTAACAAATACAAAGACACAACCACATACACACACAGAGTGAGAGAGAGAGAATGAAGCTGCCACATTTGATGGATTCTTGCCTAAAAATGTGTCTGAACTGGCCAATCTGTATGCAGGTGTGTCAAGGCCAGCAGAGACGAGGCCACGGACAACAGATGTGTGTGTGTGTGTGACTGTGAACCAGATGCAGATGTGTATGTGTGTGTCACATGGTGTGGTTTGACACTGACATGGTGACTCTCTAAATGCACCTCAAAGTCCAAACGTTTAGCTCGTCTCCGACAAACTCTAACTGCGCCTCTGTTTGTGCAACCTGCGAACGCCTGTGGCCCTTTGCAACGTGTGTGTGAGCACACTGACGTGAGGATTCAGCGTGCGACATTCTCTTCACAACGACACAGTGGGAAGCACATGTGTGTTTGCAATTTTTGAAGCAATAAAATAGCATCACGTCTGGGAATGTAGCTCTCTCTCTTCAGCCGGAGAGCAGAACGGATACTTTTCAAACACACACAGAAGTCTCCTTTTCAGTGGATTTCTACGTTCAGACTCATACGGGTGGTTTTCATTTCCAGGGGCTGGAAAAGCACTTATCAAAAAAAAAAAAAAAAAAAATCTTTGCAGCAAAGACTTGCTTCTTACAGAAATCAATGGCTGCTTAGATAAACCATTTTTCATTAAAGTTTCATATTCAGTGTTGCAGAATTTAAAAGCCAGTTTGCGATCTGCTCCGTCAGGAAAATGAATCTGCAATACTTCACCTTGAAGAGACAAAAATTGCTTTTAGAGATACACACACACATGCACGCTTTGAGACAGATCAGAATTAAATCATTTCTGTGCGTCCCCTGCAGACACGCTCCTCATCCTCTTCTATAAACCACCCTCGATACAAGAGAACATAAATTAAAAAGGGAATCCAAAACTGAGAGTTAATATTTTAAAATCGTTTGTATGCATCGCTGACATCAGTTTACAATAATAACTGTGTGAAAATGAAACTACTTCCAACTGCAGTGTTACTTATTTGGTTCAACTTTTTCCTCAGGTCCTCAGAAATGTTTTGCTTGTTGTATCCATCAGCTTTTTTCATCCAGCTCACGAAGAGTCACAACCTGTGGGGTTTGTGTTTGGTCGGTCGTGTTTTATTGTTGTTTTAGGTTCAGTTTGTTTTATGTTGTTTGTGTTCATTTTTCTTGTTGATTTCTCGTTTCACCCCTGCACCGTTCACCTGTCTTCCTTCAATCTTCCAGGTCTTTTCCTCCTCACTCACCTGTTCCTCATTTACCAATCAGCCCAGCTGCAGCCACTCGTTCTCCATGTCTTCCAGTACTCACACAGCTGGTTCTCACCCAGTCATCCTGTTTGCTCTCCTGTCTGTTCCTCATTCTTTGGTTCTTTTTCATTTTCTGTTTGCTACTTTGTCAGCCGTTTATGTTTTGCTGTTAAAGTCTAAATTTGTTCAGTGGCTCTCATGTTCCAGTCTGCGTTTCTGAAGCTGTTTCTTGACACAGAGAAGTGTGATGCAGGGTTGTTCAACTAAACTGCTCGGGGGCCACAGTTCCTGAGAGCCAGCAGCTCAGGGGCTGAACATCCAGCAATTAAAGTCATTATGTAAATAAACCAAGTTTTACAATGATCTGTTGCCTTTTAAATTGTTTTATTTTGTTGCACTGAATCATAAATGAAATAAACAGTGTCACAATCTCACCTGTTTCACACCTGATTCTCTTCCTAATTATCTGCAGGTGTCTTCCTCTTGTCTCATTAATGACTAGTATTTAGTCCTGGTGACTTCCACACGAAGGGGTGCTTGTTTCCTGAAGCTGCAGTGGTGAGTCCTTGCACATGTTATTCGAACATTGTCTTTCCATGGTGTCATGATCTGTGGTTCCGCTCCACCTGCTCTCCTACGGCCACCTGCTCTGTCTGCACCAGGAGGTCCCCTCCGGGGGCCTGCCATCTGGTCCTCCTGCACGTGGATCCCACGTTCCT
>JARVGV010000280.1:15816320-15828316 GCA_031762435.1 Hypsolebias longignatus | reverse complement strand
ATGACGTCACTAGGGGTGGAGCCGTAAGTACGGAGCGCCGTAAGTCGACTACGCCGTAAGTCGGGGACCGCCTGTATTTGTAAAACGGGCTGAGGTAATTGATATTTGTGTGTTTTATGTGGTCAGTTGTAATGGCTGTCTTGAAATGTAAAAATTAATAGAGTTGCAGATGTCATCCTAATTTTGTGAAATTATGAATTAATCTATCCAGTGGAAACCATCTTATTACCATCAAATTCCTCATACTGTGTGAGTATACTACTAATGGGACTGAGTTTGTTGTGGCTCCTTGGACTGATGAAGTCTTTTGGATGAAAAAATTAAACATCTCAACACAAAGAAACCACACAGAAGACCTGACTTAACTTTGATGGGTATCCAGTAGTTTATATAATATTTTCTAAACAGTTTGATACCAATAGTTCATTGTGATGTATCAAGCACATATTTTATGCAATCAGTTAATCAAATTTAATTCAAAACTACTGTATTAATACCAAAGGGGAATTAACTGTTGTTGTAGCTCATCTTGGTTTCATTAGAGTTGTTCTAGATGCTTATGGCTTTGGGCAGGAAGGATCTCTTGTAGCAGTCCATCCCACAGTGGATCTGAAGAGACTGGCTGCAGATGCTGATCCATCCACCCAGACCCAGCAGAACTTTCGGTCCTCTTGGGCAGCAAGACTGTCTGAATGCCGGGAAGAACTCCTCCCCAAGCAATGACCATTTCTCCCAGCTGCCTGCCAAGCCCCTCATTGCTGCAGACTTAACTGCAGGTGCCGGGGGACAATCTCAGTCCTCCCGCTGTCACGAGCCACGTTTCCCTCCATCTCCAAGATCTTGGCACTCAAGCGCCGCCTCCAGGTAGACGGTAATGCATCCACAGCACCTCCTTTTCAATTCATTTGGGATTTGGGGTTGTAGTTGAGTTTTTTTTTTTTTTTTTTTTAGCCCTACATGTATAAAATGGAAATCACTATCAGCGCCTAATCATCAAAGTTTAGGTCTATGTCTTTAAAACTGATAGAGTTGTAACCAGTTTTGTGTTTACTAAGATTGCTTTGCTGTCCATCTATTTAAAAAAAAAAAGGCATTTGAAACTATACACCCAATGGTTACTTTTTTGGGAATTGTATTAAAGTCCATTGCGAAGGATGTAGAAAAACACACTCATGAGCACAGACCTTACTGCTTCGCCTTCATGAAGGAGTGATAACTAGTAGAAAAAGCAGTTTCAGCAGAGTAAGGATGCTTCTTTTTTACTCATAACTGAAATCCATTGTGTGAGTTTCAATTAAAACAGTTTATTGCAGAGACAGAGGTATCCAGCAACATTCACAAAATATTTGAAGCCCTGACATTCTTTTGAAATAGTTTGAGTATTTAAAGTCTTTTGCAACACAGCATCGCTCACTGTTACACAAAACCACAAAAGGCATAGTATCATATGATTGAACATAGATACAGAGATGAGAAAATGCTGGTGAACAGGTAAAACTAATGAGTGGGAAAGTTGATGGTTTTGTGTTTTATGTTATGTGCAGAAAACAGACTGCAAGAAAAGCATCCAAAGAAAAACAGGAGGTGGACATGTGGGTCAATCCAACACAATCTATAGGTTTCTAATGTTTAAAGTTTACTTCAACCCAGCTTCTCATCGGGTTTGGTTTTAGGCTGTGCACTGTAAAGATTCAATGGAAAAGAAGCTATCAATCTTTAAAGAAACATTAATGCAAGCTGTGGGGGTGCAATTGTTCAGGCGACAGATTTGACATGTGCAGTTTCTAAATCTGACAACACAAATCGAATTTTGCAACCTTTCAAGTCATTCTCTAAGATATCAAATAACAGAAGTGGATTTTGTTTATGTGGCGATGCCGCAGAGTCAAATCAAAAGAGCAGAGGGGAAATGGGTCTGCAGTCTTTATTCTGAAGAGACATCAGTTAAGCAAATTTGATATAAAAAAAAAAAAGGAGCTTTTGACACGAAACTAATTATAAAGTCTGACACTTTCACGGCTGTCTATCTGGGAGACACGAGTACAAGCAGGCACGTCGGTCAAACGGCACCGGCAAGTATTTATTTATTTATTTATTATATGTCTGCCTTTCTTATCATTTCTGCACTAAAGCTGCTGGGGCAAATATCCTCCAACCTTATCAAGAGTTTTCTACTTACCAGGTAAACATCATAACAGCTGAAACACACACAAAAAAGTTTGTATTCAAACAAAAATCACGATCTGGTTTAACATCAACTGCACGCAGTTTTAAACATTGAGCGATTAGAGTGAATAAAAAAAAAACACTGTCACTTTATTTTCAGATTATCAGTGTGTTTCTGTAAAATGTATGCCATTGTTTTCTGTTCGTAGCATTTTAAGGTTTTATTTTCAATGTTTTCAGCATTTGCTTTCTCTCAGCTACTCTGGCACATTGGCACCTGCTGCTCATCTACAATCATCTCAGCTGCTTTCACTTTGTAATTAACCCTCATATTTACTGTGGTTCAGTGGCGGCTGAGTGGGTTAATATTACAAACTCCCACTGATTACATTTTAACAGCAAAAGTACCTAAACTGAGAGTTGAGAAACGAGCTTAAAAAACAATTTTATGTTTATTTTTACCAGGACTTCAACAACAAGAGACAAATCAACCCTTACGCTAAGTTGGAAAATGTTCAATCCTGGACTACACTGTAAAAACTTTAATGGTAACTGTTGTTAATATAACTGAGTTGCAACACATTGTGCCAAACTTCTTGACACAGTTCTATTGAAATTGGTCATTACCCACAGTAAAATAGACAAATGCTGAATTATCAATTAAACATGACAATTGCAGATCTTCTCTAACTTAAACTAACAGGATACATTTTCTGAGACACACAAAAAAAAAAAAAAAAAAAACTAAAGATGTTGGTTTTGAACAGTTATTGTTTTACCGGTTGTAGATAATGGCCTTAGTTTGAAGAAGTGGAGTGACAGATGAGCTAAAGGCTAGTTTGTGTAGCACCAACACTAAAGGGGATTTATTCCATTGTGAAGCTAATACAATCACAAAGGTTACTCCTAATACAAATAGCAGTTTATAAACATTTAGGCTATGAAAGTTTTACATTGCATGGCAATTGTAGCGAGCAGTAGAATTGTGCAGTCTGCACTGCCAACAGAAATTACACAAAACATCTTTAGAACTGACAACATAGGTTAACAAATCATTTTAAATGTTTAAGACTAGAGCTGTTTTAAGATGACAAAAATTTGTTTTGGACTAAGCTCATTAATTGAATTAGAATTAAATTATTTTTATTTTTTCAGACTGATGTCATTCAAAACAAAAAGGCTAGCTACATAAGGTAAGATTAAAATTATGACTTTTCCAAAAAACCCTGCTTTAAACATATCTGAGCTATCTGATCTGTTCCAGGATGACCTCAGACCATTTCCTCATGGTGCCCAATTTAATCAGACCACCAACTCAAAACTATTTATTTCTGAAACAATATAACAGGGTTTTTTTATACTCTGGGATGTGATCAGGGTTTAAAAATGTCTTTAGATGTTGTTTGACATTCAAGTTGCAAAACTGCTTGATACTTTTAATAAGAATTTTTTAAAGTTAAATACTCAGCTCGCTATAGCCATCTTCTAAGGTGGATTTTGTCCTGTATAAGGATAGGATAAATCTCATCAGGGGACTCTAAGC
Source organism: Hypsolebias longignatus (assembly GCA_031762435.1). Lineage (NCBI taxonomy): Eukaryota > Metazoa > Chordata > Actinopteri > Cyprinodontiformes > Rivulidae > Hypsolebias > Hypsolebias longignatus. The sequence continues at coordinate 15,824,607 of JARVGV010000280.1, read as the reverse complement.
TTTATCCTTTCCCCTCAAGGTTGTTCAATGGCCCAAGAAAATCCTCAACCTCAATACGGGCATGGAAATTTACACTATTACCATCAGAGCTCCTCCGCGGACTGTGACAGCTGGCTCTCCCCTTTCAGTGCCGTGTCATTTTATGCAGCCTTTTGCTAGAGACAATTTCTAGCTGTTGATCACTGTTGCTTAAGTTGTTTTTGAATTAAAAATCCAGCGCTGTATGATACAAGTGATAGAAACATTTTAAGCACCAGTCTGTTTCTATTATTCTGCATTAATCAACCTACAATATGTAACAATCAAAGTTGTATATCTGCACAATTCCATTAATTTATTTGAACAAAAGAACAAAAGTCAGTGTTTTAGAAATAAAACCGCTACTGTAGAGAAGTGTCGTTGCTGGATGGGTTGGTGTGACGGTTCTGCATAAACATCAAGGTGACCAGTGTTGGAATAAAATGCAACTGAACTCCATGATGAAGACTTTCCCTGCAAAACAACAACATTAATTTAATGCTGAAAGATTAAGGCTTTTGGTGACGGAATACTGTAAAAAAATAAATAAATAAATAGACTAAATTAAGCAGGCTATATTGGGTACATCCTGAGGAATTTATTGACAAAGCACAGTCTTATACAAATGCCAAGATTACTGTTTTTTAACACTATCTTTGACTTAAATAAATGCAACAGACAGCCGTGTGAGCACTTTGTTCTGAATATTTTTTAGTGGGTTGTGATTTGTTTTAAAGCAAGCATAAATTTGTGCAAACGGTTGTTTATTGTGCTAATGTCTGGACTAATTTAGATCTCTGGGCGGTGGGTCACTTCTGAGTAAAAGCTTTAAGATTGCAAACTATTTGTAGTTGGAGACAGTGCTGAAATGCTTTATGCTATTTATATAAATAAGAACATTGGGCAAGGCGCATGCTGGAGTGGACTGAACTTGCCTATTTTAGAATCTGTCATCATCTTTTGGTTTATTTTATTAGGGTGTTGTTTTTCTTTCAGCTGCTCCCTCCTGCAGGGGTTGTCAGAGTAAGCAACGTGGCTTAAAATATTTGACAAGTTTGACACTAGATGCCAATTTGGGCTTAAACCCACAGCCTCAAGATTACCGTATTTTCCGGACTTTAGGTCACACTTTTTTTCAGAGTTTGTCCAGTCCTGTAATGTATACAGGTAGTCCTCGGTTTACGGCGTCACCAGTTTATGAATTTCTGGACTTACAATTCATAATTAATACAGTAATTAATAACATGTGAAAAATGTTTAATGTACTTTTATTCATGTGTACAGCACATTGTTGCAGCTGTGGTTGTTTTAAATAGCTTTATAAATAATGTATTAGTATTATTATTATTTTTAATTATTTTTAAGCCATTTAGCGAGTTTCCGGAAGTTCCCGACAGTTTCCGCCCGCCATTGTTGTTTACCTCCGGCCGGCCGAGGCTAATGGCTATTAGCTCCTCTGTGGCTTCAACAGGTAATGGCGTCCGTGTGCGTGCAATGCTAGCCCCACCGGATAGAACGGGACGCGGCGGCGAGGCCATCTACGGCCGAGCGCTCGCCTCGATGTCCACCTGGAAGCCTAAGATGTCGGATGCACAACGAGATAACATGCTAAAAAGCAGACAAACAGCTGCGGCAGCCTTTTGTTTGGATGGGCTAAGCTAACAGGCGCAGCTACAGGCCTGGCTAATGCTAACAGGTGCAGCCAGTGTTTGAAGGACACCGCAGAGAAACGGCTTTCAGTAAGTTATCTCTTTTTCTGGCTCCAAATGTATGGAGTTAATTTACTAACAGTCCTTCCTTTAAGCAGTTTGGACCTCGTGAAGCTGCAGAGCTCGGACGTGCAACGTGCTAACATGCTAAAAGACGGACAGGGTTGACCAGCTCAAAGTAAGAAATTAATACTTTTTATTTGTCAATAAAACGTATTTTATTCATCAAAATGTACAGTACTGTACGTTTATGTGTTTTTCGATCATTATGTAGGGTACTGTGTTAGGATAGGAAGTGCTTGTGGTAACTGTACAGTACTGTACTGTACGTGTATAAGTGTCGGCTCATGTGATCTCCGGTTTACGTTCAAATCGGGTTACGTTCGGCCCGTAGGAACGGAACGCGATCGTAAACCGAGGACTGCCTGTAATTGCTAAAGTACAGCTTAAAAAAAAAAAATCCAAACAATTATTTTAATTTGGAGGGAGGCTTTAATATAAGCTTGTCAAACTAGCTGGTTCTTGTTTACAGACAGAAAACATTTATCCAAGCCTTGTCTCCGGTAAACGCGTCTCTGCTAAGCTTTGTTGGTTTTCCAAGGCCGTGATTTGTCTCTCAGTCTCTACACCTCAGTGATGCCTCTGTGGGTCTGTTTGTTTCACGTTTTGACAGCAGCGTCACACAAAATAACGCAAAGCGTGAATGATGTGCGAGAATACATCAGTCCAAATGAGTGTTTCCCCATTTGGCACCAATCTTCTTTCACGGTTCAAGAGCGACACCCGGCAGGTCAAAGATTAAAGACCCTGCCCTCTATAAAACACACTTCCCACCGACTACCTATTTAACTTGCTATGGAGAGCTTGTTTTATAAAAGCAGAAGCAACGAGAAGCATAAAAATCATGTATATGTTTAAAAATTTCACCTTCTTCTTCCAGACATGTCATTAATCAGATGTAATCTGCATGGCAGTGCACCAGCTGTTGAATTATACATTAAAGCTGGAGCATCCCTGAAGCTAAAGCTGGAAGAGGAAGAGCATCCACAGACGTTGGCAGTTCAAGTTGAAGTCTTTCCCCATACACGTAAACGAAAAAGACATTGCCTTTAAAATAATACATCTCAGAAATTTTTTATTTTGCTGATTAACATATTTCTTACTTTAATGCAGTATGTTCATTTTTTAAAAATTAGTCTGTTTGGTTATTTCACACTTAAAAGAAAAACCACCTAGACTATGTGTGGGATCGTATGTGGGACTTAGAGTCCCACATCGCTAGACTTTGGTCCCATAAACACAACATGCTAGCTCCTATAAGAGGAGTCCTGCTGACTTCAACATCCAACAACAAGAGAATGGACGTTTGGTCTAATTTTATAATACGTGATCACGCCTGATTTAATCCCATGGTGTTTTTCTGTTAAAACAAAAGTGTTACATTATTGGAGAGGTTGCACAAAAACAGATGTTTAATTCAACATCTGCTCACTTGTTCAGAATTTGACCGATGTCAGCATCTGAGCCAAACAAAGACCAGGACACTGAGTGTAAAAGTAGTTGAGCAGCACTAAAGTCAGTGATATGTTGTTTTCTTGTCAGCTCCCACCCACCAGTTTGATGTTTTTTCCCCTTTTATGTCAAAACAACATGTTGGAAAATGAGGAAACAGCAAATCTAGAGGGACTTTCCCAGTTTTGTGTGTGGCTTCTCCTCCCTGAAGAAGCGTTGACTGAATGGCGTTCACAGGTTAGGCAACAAAATAACGCTATAACTGCATTGCATATTTTTTGGTCTGTTTCGGGGCCTGTTGTTGTAGCCCCTGAAGCGCTTGTTGTCTTGTATGTTTATGAGTGTTAATTAGGCAGTCAGTGTGTGTGTTATTGGCTATAGCCGATAAGCTAACCTACAGGTTAACTGCTTTTACTGGTGTTTTTACCATGCAGTTAAGGTGTCTGTGTGCATTTGTATGTATGTCTGGAGCCAAGGAAAGGTTCCCCAAAGGCGTCAGACTCCTCATTAACCTTCAATTCATCTTTATATTCCTCATTTTCTTCTCTCTTTTCCTCAATCCAGCATCCCTTCAGCCCTCCTCCTCGTCTTCCTCTCCAGGCACCAACATTCACATCAAAGATTTTTCTTTGCAGGAATTTATTCATTACATTTTGTAATCTTTGCACTCAAGCACATCTCTCTTTGAAGAGAGACTAATTTGATGAGGGGTATTATCATTATTTTATAGTTTCTGTCATCTGCTTTAACTCATTTCTTAAATGAAGGTGATTTTTTTTAAAGAATTGGATAAAAGCAATGTTTTTTTTTTGTCCTTAACACAGTAATTACATTAGTGTCTTCTGTTGGACAAAAGCATAAACTTGATAAATATGTAACATTTTTATGTCAACTAAATTAAAATAAGACAAGTTTTATTCATAGTTGTGCAATCAGGTTTGAAATAATGAACATGTACAGTAAATACTGTAATTATCGCCCTTTCGTGAGAGGCAGGCAACACTGTAACTGCCTTTCTGTGTGCATTTGTTTAACTGTTAGCAAAATATCTTATAAACCACTGAACAAAATGAAACGTGGAGAGTAATAGTTGGTATAGGCCTACAACTAATGAACTTTTGGAGTAAACTTGATTCAAGATGGCTGCCACAGCTAATCAACCTTGGCAAACTCAAAACAAAAAAAATAAAAAATAAAACACAACTAAATTTTGTTGTAAAAATATATTTTTGATGTCCATTCAAAGGTGCTTGATCTTTTGAGGGGAGTGCATTCACTGTGTGACATCTGTTGATGGTAGATTTTCCTCTTTTGAGCAGCTGGTACAGCCATTTAATAGCCACAACTTAGTCACAGTTTTTCAGATATCTGCAGCTGAGACATTTTGTGAGGTCTAACTCTGACTGTTTTCTTTTGAACCCCTCTAAATGTTATGTGTTTAAGATTTTGGAAAGCAGGTTCTGATACCAAGGGGGCCCTTAGTAAGAACTATACACTATGTTCATACCATGAGTCAGTTTGGACTCCCTTAAACTGAAATGGGAAACATACTTGGGGGAACCCATATCAGGCTCAGTCTGGAGAAAGATTATTAAGAACATTTACTCATCCTCAATCTGTCTGAGACATGCTGTAATTCAATTCAAGGTGGTGCACCGGCTGCACTGGTCCAAAGACAAGGTGTCCAAGATCAAAACCAACCTGGACCCCGCATGTAATCATTGTAAAGAAGCTCCAGCTACACTCTTGCATACATTCTGGACCTGTCCCATACTGCAGACCTTTTGCCAATCTATTTTTCATACCTTCTCTGGGATATGTGGCAAAACGGTACACACATCATCATTAATCTCACTGTTTGGGGTGGTCCCAGTGGATACGTCCTTCAGCAAGTATGAGAAGGATGTGATCACTTTTGGCTCTTTTCTGGCCAGGAAACTTGTCTTGTACAGTTGGAAGGACCCACAACCTCCAGCATATGTTCATTGGATAAGAAAAGTGATGTATCATATTCATTTGGAAAAAAATCAGATATACCCTGAAGGATTCTGTTAAAAGATTTTGGGACATGTTGCAGCCTTTTGTGTTGTATGTGGAAAACTCGTCAATTCCTGTTTAGTTTATTTGTGTGTGTGACTAATCCGGTGTGGGAGTATTTATTTATTTTTGTTCTTAGTGTTCTCATTTTTGTTTGTATGTTCAACCCCCCGCCCCAAAAAAATCAATGAAAAGACTTTCACTTAAAAAAAAAGGTGCTTGATCTTGAATTTGTGATAATTCGTTAGAAAGACGTGAAGCTCACTTTAACAAGCTAGACAATTCTGTTTAGATTTGCAAACTCATTAGAAAGCTCTGGCTCCAAGTAGTTCTTTAAGTTACACAAGCACCGGGTACTTGTAGCCACAGATCACTCTTCCGTGTAAATAAGGTCAACAGCGGTGGCTCCTTGTTACTGATTAGTTAATTAATTAGATTAATTAAAGTCTGCTTGTGACTTTGACAAACTGCCGCTTCGTCCAGTCACCTGCTAAGTTTGTTTTTCTTTTCTCGTGCCTGTGCTTTTCCAGATGACTTCCCACCTGGTTGGAAATAAGCCATCCACCATGTCAAGTTAATGCGAAGAGGGATTCATGAAGGCTTGAGACAACACAAACCACGGTGAGACTGCATTTTTCTTCAGCCTTATACATTTTGGTGACACTGGTCATGTCTGGGGCCCAGCTAATGAGTTTTGAAGCGTTTTGTCGACTTGCAAAGCAGCTTTAAATGTCCCATGAAACTGATGTCTGCTGTGTGAAAGTTTGTTACAAACTGAAAAAGAGACAAAAGTAATTGATTAAAATTCAGCTTTAGGTTGATAAATAGAAATATTGTCCCCTTGAGGAATTCTGTTGTGGCAGTTCTTTCTGCCTTTTATCAATCTTTCTGGCATTTTGCTTCATATATCTTTTCTTCCCCCCTCTTTCTCTGCCTCTCTTTCTCGATCCTTCCCAGTCACTGTCAGAGGGGAATGAAGACCATCTGCAGCCCTCCTGCCCTCCTGACATCTGGAGATGGGCTGAGAAAAACAGAAACACACAGTCTCTTTACGGTAAAGTGTTACAGAGGAAGAAGAAAAAGCTATAAGGGGGCAGCAGGAGGAGAAAAAATGAAGACTGGAAAAAAAGTTTGGAGATTTGCTACTGTTGGATTGCCTTTTCTTAGAATTTACTTCCCTCTCAGGTAGATGATTATGTTACTAAACCAGAATAGAGGAAGCTATTTTCATAAAGAATCTAAGGTCTATCTCCTCAGGATGTCACTTATAAAACTACATGTGTTCCTGCCTATTATTTATTTATTTTATATAATTTTATCTGCTGGTTTAAGGGCAAAATGGAGAGAAAATTATATGGGAAAATATTAAATTAAAGCCATCAGAGTAGAATCAAGCAAAGCAATATCAAGAAGAGACTGACTTTCCTTTTTGGTTTTATGTGTCTGGTTTGAATGTCCGCCCTGAAACCTGAAGTGTCAGACTTCAAAATGTTTCAAAGACCTTTCAGAAAGCTCAGCGACCTGCAGCACAAGGCCCTTTTAAAACATTACAAAAGGCTTGGAGTCGTTTTTTTCATTGAGCATCTTCAGATTGCAGGGGAGCGAACTGATTTTCATCACTGTATCTTGCAAACAAATGTATCAGCCCTGTCCTTTTTTCTGTGAAGCCTTATCACTTAGAGCTCATGTCCTGTTTAATACATTTAAAGCTGTATATTCACATGCTGGTCTCAGAATCCCTCCTGGTCTGGAGAATTTATTTCCATTCATCACAGCTGCTTTGCAGACTACCTTTACAGCAGTTTTTTATTTATTTCCTATGTGCCAGAAAAGACACGAGTCTAGCTCTTTGACTACTGTTGTGGACTCAGGTTTAAACTGATGATTTAGCTTAGACTTTCAAACAAAAATATGTACAGGCAGTCCCCGACCTACGGCGCCATCGACCTACGGCGCTCCGTACTTACGGCTCCGCCCCCAGTGACGTCATTGCGACATTCGTTGCATTTTTTTTATACAGCATTTGATATTTTTTCGTTTTTTTAGGGTATTTTGTTAACTAACTGCTTGGAAACACATTTAAAAACATTAAAACGGTCGTTCGAAGTTGTTTTACATTGAAAAAACGTGTTTAAAAAGACGTAACCGATCGCCGTTTTAGTTTCGGTTTCAATTTACGGCCGTAAATGCGGACATACGGCGCCATGTGCGTTCGGCTCGGACCTACGCCAGAATCGACCTACGAACGGTCCCTCAGGTCTGGAACCCGTTCGTAGGTCGAGGACTACCTGTATATGCAGATGACACTCAGCTTCATTTGTATTTTCACTCCTTCATCGATAACAAATTAAAAGCCTATAAAAACTACTTAAATTCTTGTCCAAACGACAAAGTGTAACTCGATACAGCAATGACATAGGCCTGACTGTTTCATGAAATTAAAAGTCCAGCAATCATTGGAGGAATGGACAACCCCTGCCACCTTTCATGCCAGTTTTAAACCAAAATCATCTTATTATGAGAAGGAATGGGGTTAGAGTAGTCCATTGCTACATTGTGGTTCATGAACGTACTGTCCATAATATTGTACAAAAATGTGCAGGACACATGATTGTCAACTTTAATATTACTCACATGTTTGGGACATTACTGGATATAATGTACAGTAAAAAGTTAATAAAAAGTAAAATACTTAGAGCGAGCACAACCATTTTGTAATTTTCTCTCTGTAAGCCTACACTTGGACAGTATGGGCTTCAATTTAGACAGTCACATCAACAAAAAATAACAGGATCTAACAATTAAAATGATAAACAGCTTTATTTATATATTTTTTGCCGCGCCGGCAGCGTGCACGCGCATGCACACGCGTGCACGTTGCCAACACAGCGAAAAATATTTTAATAAGGCTGATCTGAACATTTATAAAGGTACTGTTCAGCTCAGACACCCTTCTGCTTATAATATCAGTCAACAAAAATATTTTTAGTTGTTTATTTTGCTCAATTTTA
>JARVGV010000280.1:15775941-15786562 GCA_031762435.1 Hypsolebias longignatus | reverse complement strand
TAGCTAGCTGTCTAGCTGTCTGTCTGTCTGTCTACAATATTTACTGTACATTTGTTGATGCTAAGAACTGTATTTATCAGTGCATTTAAGGACAGCATGGACAATACGGTCATTTTTTTGTCTATGTGTTAATGCATTACTTATTTTTTTCCTCACTTTGCAGAGCAGCCTTGAGTCATGTACTTTGAAGACATCAAAGGCAAATGTTTAGCTGGAAATGCACAACAGATCTGAAAACTGTCTGATTTCTGTCCAGATGATCTAATGGAGGTTTAGGACCATCCTCCAATTTGATTAATTTTTAGCTATTTGTCAGTGATTAAAGAAGATATAACAAACACATAATGAATAAAACTGTATCACAAAATGTCTAATTCCAGGAGGTTTAAAATAATCAAACCTCAACTGATTTCCAGAAGTCTGTTGGTGAGCCTCTGTAGACCAAATTTCAGTCTGCCTTCAGTGAGTCATTCTAACATCACACTAAAGACGGCATTGGATTTATTGAATACCAAGTTGATTGTATCCAGATAATGGCTAAATTTGTTTCTTTAAAAAGTTAATAGGCAAAAAAAACAAAATTAAATAAATTTAAAAAAAAATCTAGGAATTTACTTACAACTGGTAATACATTTTTTCAACTTATTTTGAAAAATCTTTTTTGTTGTTGTTGTTATTTTCATTATGATTCGCATTGTAACACATTCATATTCTTGTGGGACTTGACATTTTAAAAAGATAACACATTAGCACCATTAGTTCCACATAATTATTTTAGGAAGTTCTTAATGATCTGAATTCTACCTTTCTAAGACATCTTCACAATCTTTTGCACAGGCTCCAGCTGTAAGATCCAGACCGCGGATTGCAAATCCACATATCAGGACAGTCTCACTGCCAGCAAACAGCACTGCCAGGCTGACTTGTGAAGCTCAAGGAAACCCAAAACCCTTCATTACATGGACCAAGTCTGCCACAGGTTTGCACCAAATAGAAGAACATATATTCAAGTATAAAACACATGTAAATTGAATAATTCTTACTTTAGCCAGATCAACATTTAAAAGTCAGACTGCATGTATAAATGCAGTCACAACAGTTTTATCCTCTGTCATAGATTTTCCTCATCACTATACATTGAACACCTATTTCTTTAAATTATTATTTTACAAGAAATAAAATATTTGCTGTGGATGAAAGACTCAAAGAAGATTAATAAAATTAAATTTAAAAAGACAAAATATGCAGAACCATTTAAACAATATAGTTAAAAGTTCAAATTAATGTAACATCAACGATTGTGAAGGAAATTAAGTTCAGCTTTATTACATATGTTGTATAACCAATCAGCTACGAACACATTTTATGATGATATGCTGTATATAAAAAATAAACATTAACATCAAGCATCCGTACTGACATGCACATAATAAGCTTTTTTATGACTCCTCACATGGGAAAACAAGCCATGAAACATTTTGTGCATTGCATCATTGACTTTATTTCAAGCTGTGCCATTCAATGTGGTCCTGTTTTTCTTTTTCTTTTTCACACTCTAACTTTCTTCCCAATATTGGCTTCTTCCTCCTAACTTTGTCTACTTGCTTTTTTTTTTTTTGTTTCTCACTGCCTTTCCTTTCTTTCCTCTCAGGAGCAGTGATGCCAGTCCACTCCAGGGCTCAGCGTTTTGAGGTTTTGCCAAACGGTACCCTTGTTATCCAGAATGTTCAGCCGCAGGACAGGGGCACATATATCTGCAGCGCAACGAGCTTCCTGGGTCGTGACAGGTGAGAATACTGATGTTTGAAATGCATATTAATGCACAGTTCAGTATAACGGTCGGTTACAATGACCCTGGGTCACAATGCAATCAGTTTTAATGACTTTGGCCCACAGAAAGCTCGGCTACGGTAAAGCCTTTGATTAGGTATCTTATTATTGCAAACCGCTGAAAGGCGAAGGCGGACAATAATGTTTTTGACTGCATGTGTGCTCTTTTGTCTGTTACCGAATTAATCTTATGAACAAGTTTTAATGCAACTTGTAAAACGATACGTGCATCTACAGCTGATTAAACTTTGGAGTCAGCTAAATTCAAGAAGGCTGCCACAGTGAATGGATCTAAAAAACGACAACACAATCTTGTCTTTAACTTATTACATTTTACAAAACTTGACCAATAATCTGATGTGGTTATAGCTGAGACTGGGCCCCATTTGGTATTTAGTGTCTTGATTGTGCAAGATCTTTGATTGAAATTTTGACTTTAACTGTATTTTAACATTTCTCATCAAGTCCTGTATGGATTTTAAAAGAGTTTTCATAAAGTACTCTTTGGATGCACTTGTACAACTGATTAACATTTGGAGTCAATTTGATTCAAGTTGGCCGCCACAGCTAATTGACATTAGCCAACACAAGTCAGTTAGCTTCAGTTATTGAGGTAAAATTTATTATTGAAGTTCTGAGAGCTATAACACAACAAATATTCTGTTGTGACATCTCACAGTGCCACATGAGATGGTGCACAAGGTTATTCTTTAAGGTTTGGCCAAAACAGCTACAAATCTTTCACTGCTTAACATAAAGAACAGATCAGAAGTTGCATGAAAGATTGCAGATACATTTCTTCAAGTAATGGTAGGCCTTCAGTTTGCAATGATATATCTATTTTTTGAGCTTGCAAATAAAATCCGAAAATATTTTATGATAGTTATATTATTTCAAGACACATTTCATTCAACCTTTATTTATATAAGTTAATCCCATTGAACCTTTGAATCCAAATCTCTTGATGAAAACTTTATTTTCTGTATGATTCTGAATTAAATGAAAAACTTTATTTATACCTTCGGATGGTTTCAGTTCAAAAGTATGCGTGAACAGCTTAAAATTGATGTTTTTTAATGTGTCAGCATTGAAAATGAGTATGTTTAACTTGTTCATGACAGGTTGCTTACTACCCTGGATGTCTGGACCCGCCCTCCTCGTATGCAGCTGGCAAGTTACAGAGAAGTAACCATTCATCAGGGTGGAGACCTTCACTTAGAATGCCAAGCAGATGGTGTTCCAACTCCATTGCTCTCCTGGGTTCTGCCTGATCGTTCTACTCTAACCTCGGCTGTCACCTCCTCCAGTCGAATCAGCGTGGACACAAATGCAACTCTTCACATCCCGGTGACCTTACCTAGTGATCGAGGAGTGTATCGCTGTGTGGCGTCCAACTTGGCTGGTGCAGCCAGTGCTTCTGTGCGCGTACACGTGTCCTCATTGCCCCCTGTAATACAACAACCCAAGGAGGAGCATCTGCTCTTTTCTCCGGGGAGGCCTGTTTATGCGCACTGCTCTGCCCGAGGAGCCCCTCCACCAACACTGCGTTGGCGAATCCCAGATGGGACCCTTGTTCGTCCATCCCAGTTTCTTCACGGCAACCTCTTTGTCTTACCCAATGGGACGCTGCACATTCACAATGTTGGGCCAAAGGATGCAGGGAGTTATGAGTGCACTGCCAGTAATGCTGTGGGGACCTCTAAGAGATTAGTGAAAGTAGAAGTTAAAGGAGGGGGAGAGACAGAAAACCAAGAAAAGGCAAGAACTGAAAGAGTGAAAGACCAAAAAATATCCAATTCATCTTCTTTCAACAAAGACAAAACATTGGTCATCCCTAGCCACCCCTCAGATCCATTCGACTCTGGGAAAATCTCCCCAGTATATCCCTCCGACAGATCGAGGAACTTGTCGATCAGCCCAAGCCCTTTTAACTCTTCCTCTAACTCACCTCCTAAAATCAATAAAACAGTAAAAGCTTACCCTTCACACTTTGCCGACATCAAAAAAACAAATCCCCCCTCTGTTTTCTCACAGTCCACTGTGCCAACACATAACACCAAAGTCCCACACATTGTAAACAGTACAAGAGTTGTTTCTTTCCCTGCAGACAGAAAAACCTCGTCTGTTTTGCAGCCGCTGCCTATCTCCCCTTTCACTAACGCCCGTATTGTATCAGCATCACCCTCCACCACCACTGTAAACTATGGGAGCACGTTCACTCTTTACTGCTCTGTAACTGGCAACCCCACACCCAACATTATCTGGAGGTCCCCGGCAAAGAAACTAGTAGACATTCACTACAGGTACAGTTTTTGACTTTATATGTTTGTTAATTTTGTTCTTATATCTCATGATTGCCTTGACAGCAACATGTCTAATTACATTTTATGGCCTTGTCTAACGTGTATAATATTATGTTCATGATTGATTTTAAGCTATGATCAGCGTTTGAAAGTGCACCCAAATGGCACACTATCAGTCCAGGCAGTAACGGAGACGGATGGTGGAGACTACCTGTGTATTGCACGCAACAAGGTCGCAGATGATTATCGACTTCTGCACGTGAATGTGGTCACCAAGCCTGCAAAGATTGAGCCAAAACAACCACTTAATCATTTGGTGACATTTGGGAAATCATTGAAGGTAACCAGTGATAAAATTCACCGTATGGATCCGCAACTTTCCCTTTCTTCTAATGAGCACAAATAGTTGAGCTTACTAATAATCTAAAGTTTGCAATCCATGTTAAAGGAGTAAAATATTGACATGAATAAATGACACAATTAGTTATCCAAAACAAATATTGTGGATATACCTGTATCTGGAAGGAAGCCAGTTTTTATCTTGTAGTTGATGAAGTTCAGTTGCAGCTATTGCCTCACTTGAATACTAAACAAGAAGATAATGTTTCCCCTTGAGCGATTTAAAAAAAAAAAAAAAAAAAAAAAATTCTGTATAAATAAATTAACAAATGTAATACTTTTTTCTTTATTTACTGGGTTCTTTGTGTCCTATTGAAGAACTAATCTTAAGTCCTAACAATGTTTCAGGTCACATTGAAGTAGGAAAAAAAGGCAAATGCTTAAGATTTATTTGACAAAAAATGATACATACAATTGTTGAGAAATATTGACAAACCTGGCTGAGGGAGGGTTTGCTAACTGAAAAGACAAAAGCAGGTAGGCTTTTATGAATCCTAAACAGCCACCTTAAGGGAATAGTAATGCACAAATCAATATTTAGGGCTCAATGAAAAATAATGTCCTGAAGGTTGAATGCAAGAAATGAAATCCCAAATTCTTGTGGAAATGTGCTGCTTTTTTTGTTTTTGATTCATTTTAATCATTTATGTGCTTCTAGTGGTGCCTTTTGAGCGCTGCTAAATCGATAGTTGATTAAATGTTTTTGCACTGCTTTTTTCACATTGGGTGTACAGGATAGTTTAAAATAAAGGACATAGTTTGTAGCAGGCAAGTGTAGATATAATACATATTTAAATGCACCACTGATACACTGATCCTCCTCAGATGGACTGCCAGGCATCTGGACTGCCTCACCCAGCTGTGCGTTGGAGCCTACCAGATGGAACCACCGTTAGCGGTGCGGGAAACAATAGGGGGTGGCCACAGAAACTAACTGTATTTGACAATGGGACGTTACTGGTTCCAGCTGTGGGTATGAGAGAAGAAGGCTTGTATACATGTTACGCTGAGAACCAAGCAGGTCAAGACACCATGACGGTAAGTGGAGCAACTTTTCATGGAAAGTTGAGCTTTTTTAAAATTTTTATTAAAAATGTATTGCACCCTTTCAGCTGTTTTTGTTTGTTCGCTGAGGCTGCCTATTTAAATGTGATCAAACAATAAAACACTGTTAATAAATACTACCAGTTTCAAGTTTTAGCAAATAATGTTAATAGTTGGCATTTATTCAATACTTTTATTTGTTTAATGTCTTTTAGGTCAATGTAATGGTTGTGAAGACAACTCCACCAACCTTTGCCGATGCCAAAAGCCACAGTTTCATCAAAGTACTCCAGGGAGAAACTGCTACAATTCCTTGCCGGGTCTGGGGAAATCCTACACCAACAGTAAAGTGGTTTTCTCCAGCGCACCGTGTCGTACCACAAGGTTTACGATTTGGTTATTCTGGCCGAATTGTGGTGGTTTCAGATGGAACACTCAAGGTACTTTCAGCCCAAAAGACTGATGCAGGAAATTATACATGCCAAGCAAGCAACTCAGCTGGGATGAGAAACATTGTGGTGAGCTTGGAAGTTGAGAGCTCTACCCGTGGACTTAGTGGACATACGGGAGGAGGACGGGGTTGGAGTATTAACAGTGAGCATGAGGGTAGCCATTACAGTCGATCTGGAGACATTGTTGACAACAAAAAAATAAGTGGAACTAGTGGAATCACAAGCAAGCTGGGTAGCAATTACAACTACAGTGATAACCATGGTAAAATAAGTAATGTGGTACTGAATACTGATGTAAACTTAGTCTTCGGTGGGTCTAATCCTGCCCAGAGAAGTTATAATCAAAATGGATTCAAGAGCCCTGTGGGTGGATTTTCAACACAGCTGGGAAATGCTGGGATCATTGTAGGGTCAAATGGACAACAGAGTATAGGCACTAAAGTTGATGGCACTGAAACAAACAAAAGCAGACCCAGCATTTTGAGCCAAAGTAATAGTTTAGGTCATAGTCAAAGTAGTGACAGAAATCCTGGGACAAATAACTATGATATCACTGCAGGAAGAACCAAAAGTGATGCTTATACCAGCATATACAACAGCAGGTTAAGTGGTATTCCAAGAAGTGCTGGAAGCTTTAGCAGTAGTTTGTCAAATAGAGGAACTGGTACCAGTACAGTTTCAGGACATGGTTTTAGTAGGGATAGTAATTTGAAAGAGACCAGTGACAGTAGAAGAAATAATGATGGTATAAGTGGTGGTTCTGGGGCAACTCGGGGTGTGGTAAAGCAGCGAGCAATTAAAGGCCAGACAGTTCTTTTGCCATGCCCATCTCAAGGTTTTCCTTCACCTCGTCTGTCCTGGCTTCTTCCTGGAAACGGCATGCTGCCAGCTCCTTACTATGGCAGTCGACTCACTGTGCATAGAAATGGTTCCCTGGAGCTGCGGGACCTTCGAGTGAGTGACGGTGGGACTTTACTTTGTGTAGCGAAAAGTGAAAAAGGAGCAACATTGATCCGGGTGGGGCTAGAGGTATCAGAACCTCAAGAAGATGCAAGAGCTCCACAAGAGGGAGTAGTGGAGATAAAACCACAAGCAGGTGATTTATTAAATCCAGCTCAGTCCTTAACCTTAAGACCAGCGTCACCTCTACCACATCAGCAGAAGAGCTTAAGTTTGTCTGAACATCCAGCAAACTCTTTAGCATCCAGAAGCTTGATCTCTGAGCCCAAAGTGAGCACCAGAACAGCCCCCCTCGTGAGTACCATTAATGGAGAAACCCTCAGCCTGCCTTGTCCTGTTACTCAAACCCAGGTCTCATTTTTATGGACAACACCCAGTGGCAAGGGTCTATCCAGGGGTGAGAGTGGAGACTCGGGTCGTTTCATAGTGCGCGAAGATGGAACACTAATCATTAAGGACGCCTCTGTTTTTGACAGGGGCACCTACACATGCAAAGTCTCCAGTAATGATGCTTCCTCGGTTCATGTCCTTACAGTTCCAGTCATTGTCATTGCATACCCTCCTCGCATCACAAAAGGCCCCTCTCCTGTGACCTACACCAGCCAAGGTGTTGCTGTGGAGCTGCCCTGCCTGACAATAGCAACCCCACAAGCGATGATTACCTGGGAAACACCGGACCTAATTCAGCTGAGGGTGACGGGTCAGCCTCGGATTTATGGCAACCGCTACCTGAGCCCCCAAGGTTCTTTGGTGATACAGAACCCAAACCACAGGGATACGGGATTTTACAGATGCACTGCCCAAAATGTAATTGGAGTGGACACCAAAGCAACCTACCTGCATGTTATATAAATGGGACAAAGCAAACATGGACACGTTAATCCTCTCATACATGAACGTAAGAAACAGAGACTCCACTGTTTTTACTGTTAAACAAATGCTTACTTTAGTGAAGCTGCATTGTTCATGCCCAAAGAATCTGCAACGCTCTGTTCCCAAGAGACTGCTGAATCATAAGAGCTTCATAAATATAAATGTGCTATGTATGTTTATAATGTATAATACTGATGTCAATACTGTGTCATTTATACTGGGATTGAAGAGATGTTCTGCAGATACACTGTTGTGCATTTTTCTCTGCATAAACAAGGAATTTGTGAAAAACACAAATTTTTATATGAAACTTTTAAACCATTTGTGTCATACTGTTTTCTTAATTGACTCAGGTGGTGCTCATTTTACACTTGCACCCAGCCCCGCTACATAGAAATTTCTTGGGATCAGCCAACTGATCAACTCCTTTACATTTTTTAAAATAAATTAAGCTTTGCATCAATGCTGCGTTGCCATAAAATTCAAACTGGGCTATCAGACCACGTCGTCTCGACAATCTGAAAACATTAGTTTGATTTGAGCATTTACAGAATCAAAACTGAATCTTTTAAAATGTGAACACTCATTAAATAATATGAAATGTCAAATTTAAAACTACAACCTCTATCTGCTTTTTAAAATTCACTGACATCTATCTGTGCACTAAACCTCCATGTATTATACTGTCATGGATCCACTGAGTGCTACAGACACCACACATCATCAAACAGCGAGGACATTTATTCTCCTCACGTCTTTCTGCACACATCAAATATCTTGAACTTGATCAGATATATGATATTTCTCTGTTTGATCTGTGGCAAATAAAACAGTTTCCTTTTGTTAGATGTATAATAGAAAGAAAAAAGAAACGTTCAGGTTTGAGATGTCATTTTGACCATAGTAAGGGTTAGATTTTATTTTCTTTGGTTCAGATTAAACTGTAAGACAAATGGGCTGCCTCCTTTGTACTGTTCTTATGTGATTGAACTTATGAAAAAACACAATTTTGAAGAACGCTGGAGCTAAGAGTCATGCATTACAAAGAGTTCTTTGTGACTTTCAAGGCATTGCATCACATCTCAAGTTCTCAGAGTATTAATGGGACAGAATGAAACTTGGAATAATGAAACCACATGATTAGTCTTTATAAAACTCATTTTAAGTCTTCCTGAATTCTTTGCTTTAAGTGCCTGCTCTCAGTTTGTGCAACAGACCATGTTTTTTCACTTTTTCTTAGTGTTTTAATTGTGCCTTAAATTATTTGTCTTGTAAAAACTCACTTATGTTAGCTGTTTTTGTACTAAAAGGAGAAATTATTTGTTTTTACCTTGTGTATTTCCATTCTCACTATGATTGAATTGTTGCTTTACATTTGTGTAAAATTAATTTTAATAGAAAAAAATAAAGAGGGCTGTTTACGACTGTAAGTGTGAAAGTTTTGGTTGCAAATATGGGACATGTAGAAAAATAGAGACAAAAGTAAGCAGCTTTTGTGAGAGCGAGTGGGGAAGCAAGAATATTTCTGGAGTTTATTATGAGAACAGAAACTCCTTATCCTCAGCTCAGCTGTCACACCAGGAAACGTAGATGAGACACATGTTGATGACATCATATTCCCCGCTTTGGGAAATGCAATAAAACTCACAGCAGCCAGCAGAGCAAGTCGACACGCACAACACCCTGCATGATCTCACACCTGGTGTTCACCCTCTTAGCACAATAAATACTGTCAACCGAGTGTGCCGAGATGGTGAAATAATCTATATATTTTTTAAAATACCTTCTCATAAACCACAAATTGAGAATAGGCGGCTGAATGCAAATACAGTATAATAACTTGTATTTCTGGCTAACTTTAAGGAAGTTTTTGTATATCACACCGATTTTATGATTACAGAAATGTGTTGGGATATATATATATATTTTTTAACAGCTAAATAAAATTAGTGTGCACGGATCTGTTGCTTCAAAGTATGTTCCTGATAATTCCAACCTCACTTCTTTGGGTCTTCAGATGTTTACAATTATGTGCTTAAAACTTTGATGTCATCTTTGATCACCAACCTAACATTTAAGTCAAGTCAAGTCAACTTTATTTGTAAAACATATTTAAAACAGCAGCTGTTGCCAGACTGCTCAACAGTCAACTCAATGGGAGTAATTTCATGGAACAAAAAGTAACACTAAAAATAATGATAGTACTGAAAATTAATTAAAAGCCTCAAAAGAAAAACAGAGTGATAAAATACTAAAGTTGAATGGTGTAAAAAGCCAGGGGGAACAGATGTGTTTTTAGCAGAGATTTGAGCACAGGAAGTGAAGTGGCCAGCCTGATGTTGGGGGGGCAGATTATTCCAAAGTTTTGGGGCCCACGACTAAAAAAAACCTGATCACCTCTGAGCTTCAATCTTATTTTTGGAACATCCCAGAGCAGCTGATCAGATGATCTCAGGGCCCAAAAAAGAAAATATGGTTACAGTAACTCAGAGATATGGTGCAAATCCATTAAGACACTTAAATGTTATAGGATGATTTTAAAATCAATTCTGGCAGAGAGCCAGTGAAGGGAGGACAAAACTGGTACTGTCATCAAACCTACACGTTCCTGATAATAGCTGTGGTAGGTCACTTGTTCCCTCCATTTATTTTTACCTAAGAAACACAGCTAAAACCTGCCCTATGATATCCGAATAGCTACTGAAACTGTAATTATTGACTTTGTTTCAACATATTTAGACTAATGCAACTCTCACTAGT
>JARVGV010000280.1:15740330-15752635 GCA_031762435.1 Hypsolebias longignatus | reverse complement strand
TGATCTGTTTCATGTTGCTGCTGATCTGTTTCATGTTGCTGTGTTCATTTGTACTCATCTGCTCACACAGACTCATGTTCATGCTGCTGTTCGGTGGATTGTTTTTATGCTACCAATGCTTCATGTGTTTTTAGTTCACATTTTCTTAGTCACATCTTAGATCTTATTACTGTTTTTCTTTTACATTTTAAACTTATCTTGGATTTAACTGGGACCTTGTGTACACAATTTTGTTCCACCACATGTACCACATGTGATGTGCATGACAAATGAAAACCTTGCATCCTTGAATCTAGGAACCACAAGTAAGCCTGCAGTCTGAGATGAAAACACTCTGTTAGGAAAATATGGGACAATAAGGTCTGTAACTTAAGATGGAGCTAGGTTGTTGAGGGCTTTGTAGGTTAGAAGTAAGATTTTCAACTCTATTCTGAATTTTACACTTTTATCACTTAATAATTTAATTTAATCACTTAATAATTTATTTTTGACACTTCATCACTAATGTTAATTATTTTATTCATACAGATAATTACACCTATCTGCATATCTCAAAATATATTCCTTTGTGGGGAAGTTGACTTAGATCAACATATACAATATAAACCAATAAGAGCCACAAAGAATGCTGTTTTAAAAAGCACTGTTGTCATCCAGGAAAGTTTGTTATATTTAAATGTGTGTGAAGCATTAACGTGTGCAAGAGAAGCAACAGAGAGCAGGTGACGCCACCAGAGACGTACCAGGACACGATTCTGAGTCAGAAACCCCTGCAAGGCTCAGACTCATCTCATGACCGGTGAGTTGTGTTCATGTGTGTGGAACAGACACATGTTTGTGTCCAGGAAACATGGAGTGACACCGGACGATGTATCAATGTGGTAAATAATGATCAAAATAATCACACACTAAGCCTTAACATCTCAAAATAAATATTTCCCTTACTACAAGGGGGAAAAAAGGTGTATACAGGTATACTGATGTGAACATACAAACCATCATATGATGATGAGAAGCTTGGTTGGAACATAGAGATTTGGATATCATTGTATTAGAATTTAAAGAACAGACATATGGTTTTAAAAAAAAGATGCAAGAAGAAAAAGGAAAACAAGGTGATCAGTTAAACCCAGAAGCTGAGACAGGAAAGGAGATAGAAAATAAATTAGGTTTTTTTTTTCAGCAGGAGAGAAAACATCGCCTCAAGTGCTCACCTTAAATTTAGACACAAACACAGGAGTCATCCTGTCAACTCGACTTAACCAGACTGATTGAGATCCTTTGGCTGCTGCTCCCTTAAATAGAAAGTGCACGTCAAAGTGTTAGCAGCTCAAAAGTTACTTTGCTGCTTCTGGATTTTAACTGGTAACTTTGTTTTGTGACTACTAACCAAAACCCACCCTTTAACTGTTGTACTGTGCCAAAAAATAATGCTCTTTAAGTAAGACAACACTGATGGAGACTGTGTTTGGATTATTGCAATGCAAGTGTTGGTGCAACCATTCCTTTATGCAAATATTTCAGTGAGGTACAGGGAAAAAAAATGGTGGTGGATTTTCTCAAAACTGTGTCACACCTCTTGTTTGCAGCATAGAAAAGAGCTCCATTGTTCAAAATATTCCCCAGGCTCTTTTTTTTTTTTTTTCCAATCCACTGTTCTGACAACTGAATATAGAATAACAAACATACCTCGCTGCCTCTTCTCATGGCCTCTCATGCTCCATTTGGTTTCAGGTGAAATATAAAAGTCAAGCTGAAGAAGAAGACATTAATATATGCAGGTTAATCAATCTGCAGCATTTTTGCTTAATTATACCCACTCTGAGACAATATATACATATAAAAGTGAAAAAAGTGGAAAGTTTTTCATTTTAAAAAACTTAACAAAACCAGACAGAGAATGCTGACTTACAGTTCCTCACCAGCATGACATGATACATTCGGACCCTCAAGGCCCATGTGGAGCTCTGAGCACCTGATTTTTGCTTTTGTGTGGACTTTTTGTTTTCCTTTGAACATTCTTGGACTCACTTCATCGTTGGCTATCCATTGCATTCAAACCTGTCAAAGTGCTGTGTAGCTGTTGAGTCTCCTTTTGATTATCTTAAGGGGGAAAAAAGGACGTTTGATATATTGTTTGCAACTTAATTCTGCATATTTTGACAAGCAGGGTGGATATGTGTCCCTTCTTCGTGATGTTTCATCTGCTTTGCGTTACCTCCACAGAAAAACTTCACTGCATCACCATATTTCCACAGAGATCAGCAGCTGGTCTTGCTGCCTCGAGTTAAGATGTCCAGCTATTTTTAGGGAGGGTACGTTTTTCCATCTTAGGTTGGAAGTGTACATCATTGTTGTCAGTGTTTTTATTTTATTTTTTGGCATCATGTCAGCAAGAGCCAATTTATGCAAATCAGTGTGGGCCATTACACATATTTTCAAGTACCTGTAGATTAAACGTTATAATAAACATGATGCAACTTGGCAGGCTTCCACAGACAAACAAAAACTGCCATAAACATCCAAGGTAGCAGTGAAACCAAATGAAATTGTGCTGTTATACACATTAAATGTACGAAAGTTTTGGGCTGTTGCGGCCGTCAAGATCCTCAGAGTGAGATTTTTCCACATTTGAAGTGTGTAATTTTTAAAACTAATTACAACAAAGCATGGTGACCTCATTTCTGCCACTGCTTTCATCACTTTTTTCTCTCCATCCCTCTCTGCCTCTTGTCATTAAACTTTTTTCCCTGGCCCTCACCCTTCATTCTTGATCTGCTCTCACCCCCTCCTGGCTGCTTTCCTCTTCATCATTACCGCCATTTGCTATCCTTCGGATTGACTCAGCAGTTTCTCTACCTTTGTCCTGCTCATTCATCTCTTTCTCACACAGACCTTCACTTTAGCTCTCTGCAGGCAAGAAGTCAATGTTCACGACTCGATCATTTTTCATTGTCTCTGATTTTTGACAATCCAAAATCCACACTGGACTTAATTAACGATGCACTCCAATCAGTTTAAAAGCAGTAAGAACATCTGGCCGGTGTTGTAAAGACAATACACAATACCTGGTTCTAATGTTCATGAACTACAGGAAAAAAATATTTAAACTTAATGTTGGAATAAGAAGAGAAACATAAAGGAAGAGTTCAACAGCATGTGGAAAATATAAAAATACAACTGCGGGAAAACTTTTTTCATAAAGGCAACAGAGCAACTTTTTCCTGCATTTTCACTGCAGAATAAAACACCTGTGAGAAAATGCTCCTCAGTGGCAAGTAAAGATGTAAAGCCATGTAAGATATATGTTCTTCTGGCTTTATTTTTCAGAAAACCAGTCATTTGGAAACTGAGGGATGAAGAGAGGGGTATGGTGGATGTTGCGCTATAAGCATGATGCTGTGTTTGCTGAGGGTTGGACTGTGGTGCTGTGGTTGAGGAGGGATGAAGAGTCGGGTATGGTGGTTGCTGAGGGATGAATAGTGGGGTGAGGGAATTGCTGTATGCTGAGGGATAAAGAGTCAAGTATGGTGGTTGCTGAAGGTAAAAAAAAATGTGGCACTGTGGTGAATGCAGGATGAAGAGTGGGCTACACAAATTGCAGAGGGAATAAAAGTGGATTAAGGTGGTTGCTGAAAAATGTGGGGTAGGGGATTGGTTGATGGATGAAGAATCAGGTATGATGGTTGCTTAAGGAAAAACTTTGGTACAATGGTTGCTGATTGATGAAAAATGGGGTGCAGTGATTGCAGACGAATGAATAGTGGGATACAGTGATTCCCAAAGGATGAAGAGTGAGATACATTGGTTGCTGAGGGATGAAGAGTGGGGCACACTGGTTCCCAGGGGATTAAGAGTGTGGTACTGTGCTTTGGTTCCTGAGGGATGAAAAGTGGGGTACACTGTTTCCCAGGGGATGAAGAGTGTGGTACTGTACTTTGGTTCCTGAGGGATGAAAAGTGTGGCACACTGTTTCCCAGGGGATGAAGAGTGTGGTACTGTACTTTGGTTCCTGAGGGATGAAGAGTGGGGCACACTGGTTCCCAGGGGATGAAGAGTGTGGTACTGTACTTTGGTTCCTGAGGGATGAAAAGTGGGGTACACTGGTTCCTGAGGGATGAAAAGTGGGGTACAGTGGTTGCTGAGGGATGAAGAGTGGGGTACATTGGTTGATAAGGGCTGAAGAGTGGGATACACTGGTTCATGAGGGATGAAGAGTGGGGTACATTGGTTGATAAGGGCTGAAGAGTGGGGTACACTGGTTCATGAGGGATGAAGAGTGGGGTACATTGGTTCCCAGGGGATGAAAAGCGTGGTACTTTTGTTGCTGAGGGATGAAAAATGGGGTACATTGGTTGATGAGGTATGAAGAGTGGGGTACATTGGCTCCTGAGGGATGAAAAGTGGGGTACACTGGTTCTTGAGGGATGAAGAGTGGGGTACACTGGTTGCTGATGGGTAAAGAGTGGGGTACATTGATTGCTGAGGGATGAAGAGTGTGGTACATTGGTTGCTGAGGGATGAAGAGTGGGGTATCAGTTGTTGAGAATGTTCTTGGGGAAGAAGAGTGGGGTACATTGGTTCTTGGGGAAGAAGAGTGGGGTACATTGATTGCTGAGTGATGAAGAGTGTGGTACACTGGTTGCTGATGGATGAAGAGTGAGTACTATGGTTGCTGAGGGATGATGAGTGGGGTATCAGTTGCTGGGAATGAAGAGTGGGGTACATTGGTTGCTGAGTGATGGAGTGTGGTACACTGGTTGCTGGTGGATGAAGAGTGAGTACTATGGTTGCTGAGAATGAAGAGTGGGGTACATTGGTTGCCGAGCGATCAAAACTGGGGTACTTTGGTTCTCGGGGATGACTTGTTGCTGAGAGATGAAGCATGGGGTGCATTGGTTTTCTGGGATGAAGAGTGGGGTACATTGATTGATTGCTGAGGGATGAAGAATGAGGTGAGGTGTTTACTGGCTGGCTCAGTTAAATATGAATGTTAAACATTTTTCTGTTTATTACAAACACATTAGGCTTTAACAACTAAATAATCACCTCACTTTTGTGCTCTCCTGAGCTGTGATAAACAGAGACATGAATACAATTAAATTTCAGTATATTGTGTTTTAATGAAATGTTCTTATTCAGTCAGGGTGAAAAAAAAACTACTTTTTTTGTAACTTTACAAAAAATAATAAAGCTCTAATGTGTTTTATACTAAACTAGTGGCACCTGGGTATTTAGTAAATTCAATTTTTAGGTGGCATTAGAAATGGGTTTGTTTCATCTGTGTTCAGAGAACAGATTAAAGTTAGTAAGTCATCTGCATGTCATATACAAAGTATGTTCTTGTAGAGGCTGCACATGCCCATAGATTTAAAATAAACAAGAAAATATGACTGTTAATTTTTGAAAAGTGCACATACACTGTGTTGACAAATTCAAAATATTACTTCTAACCTACAAAGCTCTCAACAACCTAGCTCCAGCTTATATTACAGATCTTAAAGTTCCATAACAGAGCACTTTGCTCTCAGACTGCAGGCTTACCTGTGGTTCCTAGAGTTTCCAAAAACAGAATGTGAGGAAGAGCTTTCAGTTCTCAGGCTCTTCTCTTGTGGAAGCAACTTCCAGTTTCTGTCTGTGAGGCTGACATGTTATCCAATTCTAAGACTGGGCTTAAGACTATCCTTTTTTTGAAAAATCCTATAGTTAGGGTTGGCTTGGTATGCCACCATAGACAGACTATTGAAGGTGAAATTGACCTAATTTGTTAAAATTAATTCTTACAAATGAATAGTTAGCATTTGAAATTATTTCTATCTTAACTTGTGATTCTGGACCTGCCATTGTGTATTTGTTTCTCTCAAACCTAGTCGGTCAAAGGAGACGGCAGCTGGTCCTGAACCTGGTTCTGCTAAAGGTTTCTTCCTCACGAGGGAGTTTTTCCTTTCCTCTGTTGCCTTTATGCTTACTGAGGATGAGAGTCTGCGACCAAGTTGACTCCAAGCCATCTGCTGACTCCTCAGATAAATAGTTATTAACTTACTTTTCATGTATATGAATGTTTCTGTTCAGCGCCCTGAAATTAATTCTGTTGTGACTTGGTGCTAGATAAATAAACTGAATTAAATTGCATTGCTTTGCCTTAAATCTGAGCTGGTTTTTACACACCGCTCTGCAGGATTGTGAACCATTGTAGCTGCTACATTTTTGGAGGACGGTGTGTTTTTCCCCCTTTCGTTTTTTTTCTCCAGGCTGGTGCCAATTTGGAGTTTTGAGCTTGGATTGGTTGGAGAGTTGGAAAGTACCAATCAGGACTCAGAAGGAAGCTCTATGTGCTGTTTTTTTTTTTTTTTTCTTCCTCTCTATGCTGATGACTGTTTGACACACCTATGTTAGTGTAACAGCAGTCAATGCTTTGATTATCAAATAAGGCTTGAACAAATACATTTTGTTTGTGGTCACAGCTTGGTTAAGTTCAGTTTAAAATCCATCACTTTGTCTAATCTTTTGCTACTTTTTAAGTAAATGTTTTGTTGCTGTGATCCTTTTAATCACTGCAGAGTTCACCTACTTTCATTGTGGTAAACACCTTCCAAAATCTCTTCTGCTATTTTAGTGTGCATTGTATTTATTTTACATTTACATCTATAGACTGGACAATGCAGCTCACTGGATGAGAGGTTTTGCTTCCTATGTCTGAGGAGATATTTGGCATTTTCTCAGGTGACCCTTTGCATTAACCCCATTTGCAAATGAATCGTTAAGTAAAAAACAGGACAAAATTTGCAGCTTTAAAGCAGCTGCATTAAATCAGCCTGAATGCAGTACTATAAAATGAAAGTTTTATGTATCTTGTCATAAAAAGTAACCTTTTTAATGTGAATCTTGTGAATAAACAGCAGCAAACTCCATTTTATTTTAGAATCAGTGACTGCAGTCTTCAACTTCAAGGTAGTAAAGAAAAGCATAACTCACTTCCACTAACTCTCCTCTATGAGTTTATTACAAACAAATAGAAAATTTAAAAAAAATCAAGTTCTTGCCTTGCATATCTTCCCTGACAAGCTGTAGTTTCGTTGTAGAGCCTTAGCCAGGAAAAGGCTTTTTTCTTGCACACCTGCAGGGTAAATCTCTGCACTTGCTTGGTGGTTTTAGACACATCACTTCAACTCTATCAGTTGTCTGCAGGTCCTGAAAGGAGATTTTAAAGAATTCTGTTAGAATCAAATGGTTTTCTTGAGGGTGAATTGTGGGCTAGCATGTTCTGGACTGGCAGACGCTTTAAAATCAACAGCTTCAATTTTGTCCTTGTCTAGGATGGTTTTATCCTCTTGTGCAGTTTTTATTTATTGGGGACTGCCTTTTAAAGGCAAACACCATTCATCTTGGAATCTGGGTTTTTTAACTTTATTTGTATCTTAACTCTTCCGTCAACTTGTGTACCCCCACAAATGTTAAATCAAAATGACCACTCGACGCCATGATGCGTTGCTATTACTTTTATTGGCGTCTCGAGTTACCATGGCGACGTAATTTGCCAACAATGATGCTGTTTTCCCCATGTAAAACACCTGACGGAGCACTTCTCTCACTCTAAACTGCACCTCTGAGGTCACATGACCTGGAGTGGAGAGCTCCATGACCAAAACTCAGAAAGTCATCAAATAAACTCTTCCTACCGCCACATCTTTAAATATACAGTACGTTTATTATATATCAAAATGTAGGAGTTTTTGTTGTCTTTCAAAAAATATGTC
Organism: Hypsolebias longignatus; assembly: GCA_031762435.1. Lineage (NCBI taxonomy): Eukaryota > Metazoa > Chordata > Actinopteri > Cyprinodontiformes > Rivulidae > Hypsolebias > Hypsolebias longignatus. The sequence goes on along the minus strand of JARVGV010000280.1, from coordinate 15,744,878 downwards.
TGGTTTGGCTGTAGGAGTTACCATTTCAAGTCCTATGTTTCTCCATTATTATCCTGACAATTTTTTGTTTAGATGATATTGTGAGGACTGTTTTTAACTCATCATACTGTATCTCTGACATATACTGTAGTGCTGTAAAAATGTGAAAATTCACACGAGTGTGACTCAATCTCTTGTGTCATTCACGCTTCAAGAATTTCTTCAAAATACCTTTTGTAGTATTTACACAGGATGTATTTTGAAGCAAGATTTAATATCTTTTTCCTCCTGCGTCTGTTATTGTGCCCTCCACCCCCCGCACATGTGCACGTACCCATGCATGCACGGGTGCACGCACCTCTGACCTGACTCCAGGAACACACATTTAGAAATACATGTAAACTTAGATGGTCTATCATATATCATGGTTTGGTTGAAACTCACAGAAAGTAATAATCAGATGTATCTCTAGAAATTATTAACTTTTGGAGTTTAATTCAAGATGGCTGCCACAACTACCTCAGCACACTCAAAATTGACTATAACTCGGTCATTCTTTGAAATATGGAGCTGGAATATGGTTGTAGCTGAGAGCAAGTTGTTCCTAATGCAAATCAAATATCCAAGATGGCCACCTTAGCTAAAAGAGAAAAAATTATGATAACTCAGCCATTTTTGGAGCTATAACTGAAATTTTGCATATTGGTAGCTGAGAATGATCCCTATAACATACTGACTGAAAATCAAAAATCCAAGATTGCCACCTTAGCAAAAAAGGATAAATACTATAAATCAGCCAACTTTAGTGATATTGAATTGAAATTTGGTGTGATAGTAGCTGAGAACATTTGCCATCAAATACTGCATCAAAATCAAAAATCCAAGATGGCCACTAATACTACTTTAAATGGGTTTTACTCAGCCATTTTATACAGCTGAAATTTGGTAAAGTTATGACTGACAACGTTCCCTATCACACAGTAGATTCAAATCAAAAATCTAAGATGTCCGCCTTAGCTAAAAAGGAAAAAATATGATAACTCAGCCATTTCTAGAGCTATTCAGTTACTACAAAGTACTTAGTATAGTGGTAGCTGAGCGTGAACACCAATAGTACTGTCAAATTATTATTTTTTTAATTGGAAACAGCCTGTCAGTCCCTGTAAAAGTTTCTCCAGGAACTTTCTATATTAACCTAGCAGAAAACAAGAATATTATAATATAATTTTTGAAAATGTCATAGTTATTCTGAATTTTGATTATAATTTTATTTTTGGTAAGCTTACTTTTTTTTTTTTTTTTTTACTAATTTTTGCATCATTATATATTTAGTTTAATTTATTTTGACAAAGCTTAAAAACTGAGCTTTCTCCATCCACTTTACTCATTGTTTTTATTTTTATTTTTTCCCTTCTTTTTTGGGGTGCTTTGTGTCATTCCTTTGAAAACAGAAAAGTCAAGACAGACAAGTCTGTCTCTGTCTCTCCCTCATCTGAACTTTAAATAAAATAAAATAAAATAAAAATAAACTCAAACTGCAGCCTCTGAAGCTCCTGCATTGTTTAAACGCATCAGAGAAGTGCTTCTCCACAGTGGACTTCATATTCTATTTGCGTTTTAGCTTTTCTGTGATTTTATTTCTCTTTTTCTTCAATTATTTTCAAGTGCATGTCTTCCCACTTTCCCTCTGAGACTGCTTCCCCCTTCAGCTTCATCAGCCTCTTCTCCTTTCAGAGCTTCTCTCCATCCTGAGCCGTCTTTCTTCATTTTTCTCCTCCCTCCACACATCCGTCTCTCCCCCGTAAACAGAGTGACCCTTCAGTCTGCTGTCACCTGTTCTGCCTGCACTCTTCACCACCGCTCCCAGCCTCCTCCTCCTCCTGTGGGTAAACATGACCCATGTCTCGATCATCCTCTTGTCATTTTGTCATCATTACGCCCTCTGAACTGCTCTCAATCTTTCTTTATGTTCCTTCTCCTTGCTCCTTCGCTCTGTCTCTCTTTTGCCTATCCCTTGGTTCATCTCACTCTCCTCCTCTAATCTCTCGAGTGATGACAAATACTTCAATCACTCTTCAGCCATCTCTCAAGGAGGCTGCCTCGCCGTCTGATTCGTTCAGTGCGAAATGGCATCTGTCTTTGCCTGTAAAGACGACTCGCCCCTTCGCATGCAGCCCTCTCTTCTCTCAGTCGTTTTGTTTCACTCAGGCAGAGCGTGTGCAACATGATAAAAGATGTGCTCGGCACTTGAACGTCTCATTACAGCCGAATGACTGCTGGACTCTTCTGGGTGTAGATTCAAAACTTATTTGGCTCCAAACTATCTATTTAATATCTAAAGAAGGTACATTTCATAGCAAGGTTCTGTGAAAACTCGTCATGCAACGTTCACAAGGTCACTTGTGTAATGTCAATAAAGTTTCTCTGACTCTGACTCTGACACCCTTCATCTACTTTTCGAGCTTGTTTTGCCCCTGAAAAAAAACATTTTTAAACAAAATCACTTTTCTACCGCAACTGAAATTGTCCTAGCAGACGATGGATCAAAATGTTATTCTCAATATACAGTAGTAGACTAAATTCACATTGTGCTATCTACAAGTGATTTCAGTTAACATTGTCCTCTCCCCATCCAGTCCCAGATATTAACATATTGTAGCATATTTGGGGTCCAAGTGCTGGTGTTGGTAGGTCGAGCAAATAATAAAAAAAAGGAGTTTTGAATTCTTGTCCTAATACTTTTTGATTTGAATCCAGAAACTTACACATAAAACAGTTCTGCAAACTTTTTCATGTACTTTTAAATAAAACTACTGAACAGGTTACAAAGCCCACAGGAAATGGAGGAGTACTGGTGGCACTACCCCCAAAATATCAGGCGTGCCTGAACACATTTTTCAACTGAGTTATATATTTAAAGTAACTTTAATTTGAAATGCAATTGCTGGATGAACAAGCTAATGCCAGGAGATTTTAGCCACTTAATGCACTGAAAGGTTATTATGATGTTTTAAACCTGAGTCTGTAATTATCATGACAGTTTTGGTGGTAGTGATGGGCCTACTGAGCTGGCTCCAAGCCGGCACTTTGATGAGACATCCGGGAGCCAAAAGAATAGATTCTTTATGGAGTGCTGGACAAAACAAGCCATATCCAAGACAATAATTGTTAGACGCTTCATGAACTGCTGGAAGAATACACAAAATGCATGCACACAACAAGCAGCAGGCAGCCAGGTTGACGAGACCAAGAACTTTAACTGAACAAACTCAACTGGAGCCGAATAAAAAGTAGATGACAAGGAAGTAAAGAAACCTATGGAATGAATATAAATACACAAAAGTAAGGACTTGCTAATTACAGTTGTCTTTATTAAAACTGGAATCAGTCGTCACAGAAAATGAACTGAATGTAACCAACAACCTGTTTCCTGTTTTATTTTAGCAAAATAAAATGCGGAAAATTTAAAACAGCACAAGCACACAACTGGAAAAGTCAAACCAATCTATCTAATTAGCCAGAAATGACATGCAGCATAAATAAAATGTGTAGATCAGCTAAAGCTAATCCTGAGTCATGATTTGTGATTTGTCCAGATTAAATCACAGATATTGTGAAAAACATTTTCTTTTGTGCTTTTAAATATTATTTTTCATTTCAGTACACACACACCTTTTGACTTCTGTCTCACAGCATTGTTCTGCGATTTTGAATAGGTCTAATTAGGTTGTGCATTTGGATGGTAGATGAGGCATCAAGAAATTTCTGTCTTATCTTATCTTACGTGGCTTAGGTGGCAGAGCTGTTGCCTCTCAGAGAGAAGGTTGCCGGACTAAATCTCGGCTGGGGGCAGTCTGAGTGGAGTTTGCATGTTATCTCCGTGCATGCATGGATTTTCTTCAGGTACTCCGGTTTTCTTCCACAAACTTAAAACATGCGTTAAGTCAAGATTTTTATTGTCATTCACATCACATGTTGTACATGTGGTGGAACGAAGTTGTGTACACAGGGTCCCAGTTACACCCAGCAGTAGATGTCTATGATGGTGGGGAGGCTGACTCTATGTTAGGCTGAATGGTAACTCTAAATTGTCCCTAAGTTGGAGTGAGAGAGTGAATGGTTGTTTGTCTTGCTTGTCTCTATGTGTCCCTGTGATGGACTGGAGATCTGTCCAGGGTGTCCCCCACCTCTCACACAGTAGTGACCCCCATGACTCAAAAAGGTAGAAGCGGGTAAAGATAATTGATGGATGGATGGTAGCGTCATTCAGGACACAACTGCTTGCGTTTTAGTGTTTCAAACTTCACATTTGTTCAATATTGTCATGTTGTTGAATACCAAACTCACATGTTTAGGGATTTTCATCCCTTCTTGCCTGAAAATGAATAATTTGAGAACACTAAATACATTAGAAACATACTTTTGAAACTTGTATTGCCAACTGACCAGTGCAGACTTATTTGCAAAACACACAAATGCCACCAAATGGATCCTCCTATTGGAAAATACTAAAAACTGTTTGTGTCCTAAAAAAAAAAAAAAAAAAAAAACACCCCACATGTTATGTTA